>OX457033.1:22117398-22595398 GCA_949752745.1 Protula sp. h YS-2021 | reverse complement strand
CCGTTTTGGAAAAGGCTCTTATGACCAAGGCCCTTTTGTCCAAGGCCCTTCTGTCTGGATACCCTAACTGCCACCCTTTACGCACCCCCCCCCCCCCCCCCTCCTCCATCCACACACACCCTGCCGTCTGGAGGTATATCTCAGCTCCTCCTTACTACCTGTGGAAACAAATCCGACCAGCGTGCCGCGCCTGCCGTCCTCACGACGTACGTCCGTCTGCCCGCCGCGGCTGCCGCTGCCGCCGCCGTCGCTGTCCTCGTCAGACGGTGGCGCCGTCCCGTCGCTGCGTGACGGTGAGCGGACGCTGATGGCGGGCGCGCCTTGGGTGATGCGGTCAAACCACACCATGCTGTAGCGCTTCTCCAGCGGCAAGAACAACTCCGCAGACATATCCCCGCCTTCAGCCTCACTCATTGGAGATAAACAACTGGATTCGGCCCCCGCTCTCTCCCCTCACACTCCACCTGATTCTTAAGTTCTTTATTTTTATTTGTTTCTCTTTAATTTTTTTTCATAAGCCCATTTCAAATAAAATTTATCGCAATTTGATCATGTTTCTGTCTGAAGTGGCTCAGCATTCAGTTATTTAAAATACAATGTTACTCAAACAAGGATATGATGTGTGCAAACAAACACCAAACCAACGTCACGTGACCTGGTTCCGGATTCATCAATACCTTTCCCCCCTTTTACTTCCGTTTCAAAACGATCCCTTCTTGTACAGTTGCTGCTGTTCACGTGCAATGATCCTGTTTCACTTGTTTCATTTTCCTGACACTTTCTGTCCATCGTATTTCGTCCAGGTATTGATCTTATATTGATTGATTGATTTCAACAGAATGATTATTTTCTTGTTCGATTACTGATTGACGTCTTCAAAACTTTCGACGCGTCATTCAGTTTTTCAACATTTTCGGGAAGTACACATTTAAAAACACTTATCCATAATCTGCAGGATTAGTTATTTTAAACTAGGCAATCTGGATAAAACTCACTCTCACGTCCTATTTTTGATTTTGAATACATTGTTCATCATCACGCATGTTCTCAAACTAGTACTCCAAACGGTTGTGATATTTCTCGTAACGCAAGCAGTCACAGGGTAAAGATCAAAAATACCCTCAAAAACAACCCAAACTCCATGACCATTTTCTGGTTGTGCGGATTCATAAACAGGCTGCGAGACTGTCAACAATACACCCCGTACAATTTCTATGTCAGCACCACAAAAACTTGTTCCCCCCTTGCAATCCCTGCTTGGTACTTGATTACACCGCTAAAAGGCCCATGTACGGTCGATCACTTAGTACGCCCCCTATTCTCCACCAATTAAGTTGAAATTTCGGATATCCGCTTCTCTGGGGGGCTGCACAATGTGTCGGTGTATCGAGTCTTCCAAAAAAAAAAAAAAAAAAAAGCCACTCGAATTGACGCACCATTTACTTCTCTATCCAGTAAACATTTGTTTTAATGCTTAAATGGTTTTAAATGCCACCCCTTATAGGTCCCGGGCACTCGATAGGCACAGTCCATTATTTACTTGATATGAAATTCTTTACGTTTAGGGGCAACGATGAGGGGTGTGTGTGAGGAGATGGGGTGGCGGGATATATTGTACGGGATAATTTTCCAATATCATACAACACATCATATCAAATGAAACATAGCGCCCCTCTGAATGCGTCGAAGTTTTTAGCCCGAGGGCAGGGATGGGGGGGGGGGGGGGGGGTTGCGGTTGATAAAAGTGCACTCTGTTATTGCTGCACATTACTGCTCCATGTTACACAAAAGGATTACCATCAATACTCGCATTAGTGCTCACACAACACTGACCCAAACTTTTGAAAACAAAACAAAACAAAGGTTTCAGCATCCTAAATGAAAGGGACAAGTCGAACCGTGGCAGTCGCTTTCCAGTCCTTCGATCAATGGCCCAGTCTGCAAATTGTTGTTCTGGACTCGGCCGCTTTCCGGTGCTCAGGAAAGATGATTTGTGGACCGTCCCAATGTCAATGTCAATTTTATTTATTCTTTCTAAAACAAAAAAAAAAAAAAAAAAAAACAATGACGGGGTCCCATTTTTATTTAATTTTGAAAACTTTATCGACCTTGTATGAGCTGACATTTTTGTTTCCGTATCTCATGTGACGTCACGACCACAATGGCTCTATTTGCTTCAAGCATGACCAGTCTTTAACACACGGTAGCTCTGCTTCATTGGTCATTCGTTTCCTCTCAATCTTCTCTTTGCATCCGCCCAATCTTTTTAACCAGCATTTTTTTAATGTCTGGCCTGGTCAACGCGTCGTTTCTTGCTCTGCTGATACAGGCTGATATATGGGAAGTCAGATCACCGGGGAAGAGACGGGAGGGGTCAGAATAAGCACAAAGATGGCGAAGAGCTTGTCTGGATAATGAATGCGATCTTTCTATAAATGTGAAGCCAGAGCGGAACCCAACGCCATCGTATGCAGGATACAAACACAAACACACGGACACACAAACATACGCACAAACACACACCGACACAAACACATGGACACACAAACATACGTACAAACACACACACACATACATTGACACAAACACACGGACACACAAACATACACACAGACACATGCATATATAGACACAAACACAAACATACAGACACACAAACACACACATACAGACGCAAACACAAACATACAGACACACAAACATACACACAAACACACACATATACAGACCCAAACACAAACATACAGACACACAAACATACACATAAACACACGCACATACAGACACAAACACAAACATACAGACACACAAACATACACACAAACACACACACATATAGACACAAACACAAACATACAGACACACAAACACACGCACAGACACACATAAATGCATTGACACAAACACAAACATACAGATACACAAACATACGCACAAACACACACATACATTGACACATACACACATACATAGGCTCGCGTCGAATCCAGCCCGAAGGCGCAGATGGAGCCTGAGTTCTAAAATCGTTATTTTTGGGTGTATTCCAAAAATGATCAAATACAATCTTGGCCGAATTTTTTTGCCGTCTCCTATTTAATTGGCTTAAAAAAATATTGTTTAGATCTCTCAATATTCAGTAAAAACTGCAAAACATAATTCCAGCCAACTTGGACAGTGTGTGTAAGAGAAAAACGGCCTTTTAAACGTAAGCTCAAAGTGAATGTAGACCTTGCACGTGGTCTTTTTAGGTCATTTCCATAACAAAATAAACAAAGTTTTGTTTACAAATACACGTGGTTTTGTTTACAAACAGAAGTGTATCCGTTAGTCGGTGCATAATATCAAGTCATAAAGAAAGGCGTTTCTAGACTTCCATTCCAAAATTATTATTACTATTATTTTTCCTGTCATTTGAAATATACGTGTCAAAAAATATCATGCGAATGCATGTCGGCACGTCAAATTCCAGAGTACGTAGACGGTTTACCCTACTGCGAAACAGTCTGTTAAAAAGGAATTTTGTAACTGCGAAGAAGTTTCTATTAATATATTTTAAAATAAACTCTCAAATATATTGTAATGGTCTACGTTTCCCGTTAGAGACTGTTTCACAATGGGGTAAACAATGTATTTATGTTTGAATATCAATTAATACCTCGTAACCAGACCTTGAAATAAAGAAGTGTGGATGCCGAAACTATAGTCCGACTAGCCCATAACTGGTTGTGGAGGCTATGTATATTCTACATGTGAAGAAATTGTTCTATTTACATATTTATCTTTTTGAAGTTTTGGGTCCAACAACAATTAAATGGCGGCACTTATAGTTTTGAGCATTTTTTTCAACATAGTTCAGTTTCTTGCACACAACATGTGCAATCTTTGGAAAGAATAAAATAATGGGTGTGACCTTTTATTTGACTTTTTTTTGCAGTTAATTTTGGAACACTGACGTTAAATACCACTGTGTTCATACCTCTTTGGTATGCACACAGTGGTATTTTTTTTGTCAATGTATGATGGGTGGATTCGACTGAATCTTAAATTCGTCTAATCATTTCTAGAGGAGTGTGGATTCAAAACAATGCATGCAGGGAAATGGCTTTCGTTTCTCATAGATTGCTATTTTCGCCTGAAACTGCGGTCCTTATAATTAAACATTTATTTTGTCTATTTCTATTAGCTCAGTTTGTCCGTAAATTTGGCTAGAATTGCTTTGCTTTTTTAAATGATAGATCTAATATCGCTTGTCCGATGGCCTGAATTTTTTTGTACTTAAGTCTTAAGGCTTCTTCAACCTTGGATTTTATGTGAGGAATAAGATAAACTCAATACTTTCAATGTCGTGCAACGGAAATTCACAAACCCGTTGAGAAAATGCTGGTTACGCCAAATATTCCACCTTGTACTATTGGAGTAATATTGAATTCAAAAAAAAAATACTTTCAGATCTGGTTACACGGTTTCTCTTCCCTCTGTTAAAACTAGCGGTCTGTGTTGCACCTGATATTAGAATTTTCTAATTTTCTATTTGAAATGATGGGCCCAAAACCGCTAGGAATGATTGTCTTTATGATCTTTTGTAGTATGATCTTAAACGCTTCAATTTTCTACAACTGCGTGGTCAAATCTCTTATATGTGTGTTTTATTATTTTTTTCGTAAAGAGATAGGGTCTGTATAATCTGGAATGTTACATTTCTCTGAAGTTTTTTGTTAGGACTAAGTGTAACTGCTCGATATATTGTCATTATTTTTCTGATTGTACAGACCAAGGTCTGATGAAAGTGAAATTGTTATTGTTTATGACATAATCCTTGAGGCCATCCCGTCTCCTCTTGATATTTCTGCTTTTGAGAAAGAAAAATATATTCTTAAAAAAATCGTGAAAGGGGATCCTTAGAATAAACCATCTTAGGTTTGGCAACATTGATATGGACTGCCTTGAAAAAGTGGGTCAAATATACTTTAAATCCACCCCCCTCCCTACTCCCACCTACCCCGAGAACCAAGTTATCTATGCGGAGACATTTCAAACAATACTTTTAATGTCACGCAACGGAAATTCACAAACTTCTTGAAAAAATGCTGGCTACGCCCGATATTCCATGTCGTACTGTTTGAGTGACATTGAATTAAAAAAGGGACTTTTAAGATCTAGTTACAAGGTTTTAAGTGGCATAAAAGTGTTACACATTTACAATTCAGCATTTATACAATTGAAAGACAAGTTTGTCCAAGGACAAAGTCCCAGCTTACGAAAAGCAATAAGACCCATTCCAGCGTGCATGAGCGAAGGAATTTCCCTGAAATATCAAGCTTCAAAAGATGAGACGGCAAAGAGCTAGCTCAATAATTAATTTAGCACCGGACCAGAACATAGACCGATAAATGCATACAAAGATTTCTTTCCAAGAAAAATTGGGAACAGATTTTTTGTATATCTGGTAGACTGGATAGATTGCCATAGATACCTTCAAACAACGCTCGCATTTCGGACCAGTGCGCATATTTATGTAACTTGCCTCGATGCGCGGTTCTAATTCAGACAAGTGCGCATGTTTATTTAATTTGCGTTGATGCGCGGCTCTCATTTTGGAACAGTGCACATGTTTATTTAACTTAATAAAGATTAATGCGCGGTTCTTATTCCAGACCAATGCGCATGTTTATTTTACTTTCGTACTTATTTTGGACAAGTGCACAAGTTTCCTTAGGTTGTCTTGATGCGCGGGTCACAACATTCGTACATTATCGCCCAATGTTCCCTATTATCGCCCACCCGAAAAATATTATATTTATCATATTTTCGGGTCCTAGAATTGTTTCCTGCACTTTTAAAGCGAAAATTACAACTTTCTTGCATTATCGCCCAATATTCCCTATTATCGCCCACACGAACAATATCACATTTATCATATTTTCGGGTCATAGAATGGATTCCTGCACTTTTAAAGCGAAAATTACAACTTTCTTACATTATCGCCCAATGTTCCCTATTATCGCCGACACGAAAAATATCATATTTATCATATTTTCGGGTCATAGAATTGATTATTGCACTTTTAAAGCGAAAATCACAACTTTCTTACATTATCGCCCAATGTTCCCTATTATCGCCCACACGAAAAATATCACATTTATCATATTTTCGGGTCATAGAATTGTTTCCTGCACTTTTAAAGCGAAAATTACAACTTTCTTGCACTATCGCCCAATGTTCCCTATTATCGACCATCCGAAAAATATCATATTTATCATATTTTCGGGTCACAGAATTGATTCCTGCACTTTTAAAGCGAAACTTACAATTTTCTTACATTATCGCCCAATATTCCCTATTATCGCCCACCCGAAAAATATCACATTTATCATATTTTCGGGTCATAGAATTGATTCCTGCACTTTTAAAGCGAAAATTACAACTTTCTTGCATTATCGCCCAATGTTCCCTATTATCGCCCATCCGAAAAATATCACATTTATCATATTTTCGGGTTATAGAATTGATTCCTGCTCTTTTAAAGCGAAAATTACAACTTTCTTATATTATCGCCCAATGTTACCTATTATCGCCCACACGAAAAATATTATATTTATGATATTTTCGGGTCCTAGAATTGTTTCCTGCACTTTTAAAGCGAAAATTACAACTTTCTTGCTTTATCGCCCAATATTCCCTGTTATCGCCCACCCGTAAAATATCACATTGATCATATTTTCGGGTCACAGAATTGAATCCTGCACTTTAAAAGCGAAAATTACAACTTTCTTGCATTATCGCCCAATGCTCCCTATTATCGCCCACACGAAAAATATCACATTTATCATATTTTCGGGTCATAGAATTGATTCCTGCACTTTTAAAGCGAAAATTACAACTTTCTTGCATTATCGCCCAATGTTCCCTATTATCGCCCATCCAAAAAATATCATATTTTTCATATTTTCGGGACATATAATTGATCCCTGCACTTTTAAAGCGAAAATTACAACTTTCTTGCATTATCGCCCAATATTCCCTATTATCGCCCATCCGAAAAATATCATATTTATCATATTTTCGGGTTATAGAATTGATTCCTGCTCTTTTAAAGCGAAAATTACAACTTTCTTACATTATCGCCCAATGTTCCCTATTATCGCCCACACGAAAAATATTATATTTATCATATTTTCGGGTCCCAGAATTGATTCCTGCACTTTTAAAGCGAAAATTACAACTTTCTTGCTTTATCGCCCAATATTCCCTGTTATCGCCCACCCGTAAAATATCACATTGATCATATTTTCGGGTCACAGAATTGATTCCTGCACTTTTTAAGCGAAAATTACAACTTTCTTGCATTATCGCCCAATATTCCCTATTATCGCCCACACGAAAAATATCACATTTATCATATTTTCGGGTCACAGAATTGATTCCTGCACTTTTAAAGCGAAAATTACAATTTTCTTACATTATCGCCCAATATTCCCTATTATCGCCCACCCGAAAAATATCACATTTATCATATTTTCGGGTCATAGAATTGATTCCTGCACTTTTAAAGCGAAAATTACAACTTTCTTGCATTATCGCCCAATGTTCCCTATTATCGCCCATCCGAAAAATATCACATTTATCATATTTTCGGTTTATAGAATTGATTCCTGCTCTTTTAAAGCGAAAATTACAACTTTCTTACATTATCGCCCAATGTTACCTATTATCGCCCACACGAGAAATATTATATTTATGATATTTTCGTGTCCTAGAATTGTTTCCTGCACTTTTAAAGCGAAAATTACAACTTTCTTGCTTTATCGCCCAATATTCCCTGTTATCGCCCACCCGTAAAATATCACATTGATCATATTTTAGGGTCACAGAATTGATTCCTGCACTTTAAAAGCGAAAATTACAACTTTCTTGCATTATCGCCCAATGCTCCCTATTATCGCCCACACGAAAAATATCACATTTATCATATTTTCGGGTCATAGAATTGATTCCTGCATTTTTAAAGCGAAAATTACAACTTTCTTGCATTATCGCCCAATGTTCCCTATTATCGCCCATCCAAAAAATATCATATTTTTCATATTTTCGGGACATATAATTGATCCATGCACTTTTAAAGCGAAAATTACAACTTTCTTGCATTATCGCCCAATATTCCCTATTATCGCCCATCCGAAAAATATCATATTTATCATATTTTCGGGTTATAGAATTGATTCCTGCTCTTTTAAAGCGAAAATTACAACTTTCTTACATTATCGCCCAATATTCCCGATTATCGCCCACACGAAAAATATTATATTTATCATATTTTCGGGTCCTAGAATTGTTTCCTGCACTTTTAAAGCGAAAATTACAACTTTCTTGCTTTATCGCCCAATATTCCCTGTTATCGCCCACCCGTAAAATATCACATTGATCATATTTTCGGGTCACAGAATTGATTCCTGCACTTTTAAAGCGAAAATTACAACTTTCTTGCATTATCGCCCAATGTTCCCTATTATCGCCCACACGAAAAATATCACATTTATCATATTTTCGGGTCATAGAATTGTTTCCTGCACTTTTAAAGCGAAAATTACAACTTTCTTACATTATAGCCCAATGTTCCCTATTATCGCCCACACGAAAAATATTATATTTATCATATTTTCGGGTCCCAGAATTGTTTCCTGCACTTTTAAAGCGAAAATTACAACTTTCTTGCTTTATCGCCCAATATTCCCTGTTATCGCCCACGCGTAAAATATCACATTGATCATATTTTCGGGTCACAGAATTGATTCCTGCACTTTTAAAGCGAAAATTACAACTTTCTTGCTTTATCGCCCAATATTCCCTGTTATCGCCCACCCGTAAAATATCACACTGATCATATTTTCGGGTCACAGAATTGATTCCTGCACTTTTAAAGCGAAAATTACAACTTTCTTGCACTATCGCCCAATGTTCCCTATTATCGACCATCCGAAAAATATCATATTTATCATATTTTCGGGTCACAGAATTGATTCCTGCACTTTTAAAGCGAAAATTACAATTTTCTTACATTATCGCCCGATATTCCCTATTATCGCCCACCCGAAAAATATCACATTTATCATATTTTCGGGTCATAGAATTGATTCCTGCACTTTTAAAGCGAAAATTACAACTTTCTTGCATTATCGCCCAATGCTCCCTATTATCGCCCATCCGAAAAATATCACATTTATCATATTTTCGGTTTATAGAATTGATTCCTGCTCTTTTAAAGCGAAAATTACAACTTTCTTACATTATCGCCCAATGTTACCTATTATCGCCCACACGAAAAATATTATATTTATGATATTTTCGGGTCCTAGAATTGTTTCCTGCACTTTTAAAGCGAAAATTACAACTTTCTTGCTTTATCGCCCAATATTCCCTGTTATCGCCCACCCGTAAAATATCACATTGATCATATTTTCTGGTCACAGAATTGATTCCTGCACTTTAAAAGCGAAAATTACAACTTTCTTGCATTATCGCCCAATGCTCCCTATTATCGCCCACACGAAAAATATCACATTTATCATATTTTCGGGTCATAGAATTGATTCCTGCACTTTTAAAGCGAAAATTACAACTTTCTTGCATTATCGCCCAATGTTCCCTATTATCGCCCATCCAAAAAATATCATATTTTTCATATTTTCGGGACATATAATTGATCCCTGCACTTTTAAAGCGAAAATTACAACTTTCTTGCATTATCGCCCAATATTCCCTATTATCGCCCATCCGAAAAATATCATATTTATCATATTTTCGGGTTATAGAATTGATTCCTGCTCTTTTAAAGCGAAAATTACAACTTTCTTACATTATCGCCCAATGTTCCCTATTATCGCCCACACGAAAAATATTATATTTATCATATTTTCGGGTCCTAGAATTGTTTCCTGCACTTTTAAAGCGAAAATTACAACTTTCTTGCTTTATCGCCCAATATTCCCTGTTATCGCCCACCCGTAAAATATCACATTGATCATATTTTCGGGTCACAGAATTGATTCCTGCACTTTTAAAGCGAAAATTACAACTTTCTTGCATTATCGCCCAATGTTCCCTATTATCGCCCATCCGAAAAATATCACATTTATCATATTTTCGGGTCATAGAATTGATTCCTGCACTTTTAAAGCGAAAATTACAACTTTCTTACATTATCGCCCAATGTTCCCTATTATCGCCCACACGAAAAATATTATATTTATCATATTTTCGGGTCCTAGAATTGTTTCCTGCACTTTTAAAGCGAAAATTACAACTTTCTTGCTTTATCGCCCAATATTCCCTGTTATCGCCCACCCGTAAAATATCACACTGATCATATTTTCGGGTCACAGAATTGATTCCTGCACTTTTAAAGCGAAAATTACAACTTTCTTGCATTATCGCCCAATGTTCCCTATTATCGCCAACACGAAAAATAGCACATTTATCTTATTTTCGGGTCATAGAATTGATTCCTGCACTTTTAAAGCGAAAATTACAATTTTTTTTACATTATCGCCCAATATTGCCTATTATCGCCTACCCGAAAATATTATATTTATCATATTTTCGGGTCCTAGAATTGTTTCCTGCACTTTTAAAGCGAAAATTACAACTTTCTTGCTTTATCGCCCAATATTCCCTGTTATCGCCCACCCGTAAAATATCACACTGATCATATTTTCGGGTCACAGAATTGATACCTGCACTTTTAAAGCGAAAATTACAACTTTCTTGCACTATCGCCCAATGTTCCCTATTATCGACCATCCGAAAAATATCATATTTATCATATTTTCGGGTCACAGAATTGATTCCTGCACTTTTAAAGCGAAAATTACAATTTTCTTACATTATCGCCCACCCGAAAAATATCACATTTATCATATTTTCGGGTCATAGAATTGATTCCTGCTCTTTTAAAGCGAAAATTACAACTTTCTTACATTATTGCCCAATGTTCCCTATTATCGCCCACACGAAAAATATTATATTTATCATATTTTCGGGTCCTAGAATTGTTTCCTGCACTTTTAAAGCGAAAATTACAACTTTCTTGCTTTATCGCCCAATATTCCCTGTTATCGCCCACCCGTAAAATATCACATTGATCATATTTTCGGGTCACAGAATTGATTCCTGCACTTTTAAAGCGAAAATTACAACTTTCTTGCACTATCGCCCAATGTTCCCTATTATCGCCCACACGAAAAATATCACATTTATCATATTTTCGGGTCATAGAATTGTTTCCTGCACTTTTAAAGCGAAAATTACAACTTTCTTACATTATCGCCCAATGTTCCCTATTATCGCCCACACGAAAAATATTATATTTATCATATTTTCGGGTCCTAGAATTGTTTCCTGCACTTTTAAAGCGAAAATTACAACTTTCTTGCTTTATCGCCCAATATTCCCTGTTATCGCCCACCTGTAAAATATCACACTGATCATATTTTCGGGTCACAGAATTGATTCCTGCACTTTTAAAGCGAAAATTACAACTTTCTTGCATTATCGCCCAATGTTCCCTATTATCGCCAACACGAAAAATATCACATTTATCATATTTTCGGGTCATAGAATTGATTCCTGCACTTTTAAAGCGAAAATTACAATTTTTTTTACATTATCGCCCAATATTGTCTATTATCGCCTACCCGAAAAATATCACATTTATCATATTTTCGGGTTATAGAATTGATCCCTGCACTTTTAAAGCGAAAATTACAACTTTCTTGCATTATCGCCCAATGTTCCCTATTATCGCCCACACGAAAAATATCACATTTATCATATTTTCGGGTCATAGAATTGATTCCTGCTCTTTTAAAGCGAAAATTACAACTTTCTTGCATTATCGCAAAATGTTCCCTATTATCGCCCACCCGAAAAATATTATATTTATCATATTTTCGGGTCCTAGAATTGTTTCCTGCACATTAAAAGCGAAAATTACAACTTTCTTGCAGTATCGACCAATATTCCCTATTATCGCCAATCCGAAAAATATCATATTTATCATAATTTCGGGACATAGAATTGATCCCTGCACTTTTAAAGCGAAAATTACAACTTTCTTGCTTTATCGCCCAATGTTCCCTATTATCGCCCACTTGAAAATATCATAGAAATGACCTACTGACAACAAAATTACTGAAAAGTCCAACCAAAAGTACTTGCATGTAACATATTGTGCCCCTCTGCAAATTGAAACTTTGCTTTTTTAAGAAGAAAAATGGAAATTTCCAATTTTTTAAAAGCTGCAAACTTCGAAGCTCAGTGGATTCAAAAATAAGGCGAAATTCAAAAATCGAAAAATGTACTTTTTTCACCCCTTAGTTCTAGTTTCTTCATAACAAATTTCGGAATCTTCCGATGAAAAATGAGGGACTAGATAGATTTTTTCGTATTTTGCCCAAATCGGCAATAAAATCGCCAAAAATGGTTTAAACCAAAAAATAAAAAAAAATTCCTAATGCAGTAGAAGGTTAAAAACTCGCGTTTAAAATTTGGTACGAATCGGATGAAAAATAAAAAAGATATTACTTTAACTACTTTGTTAAGAAAAAAAAATGGAAATTTTCCAATTTTTAGAAGTTGCAAACTTTGAAGCTCAGTAGATTCAAAAATAAGGCGAAATTCAAAAATCGAAAAAAGAACTTTTTTCACCCCTTAGTTCTAGTTTCTTCATGAAAAATTTCGGAATCTTCCGATGAAAAATGAGGGACTAGATAGGTTTTTTCGTATTTTGCCCAAATTGTCAATAAAATCGCCAAAAATGGTTTAAACCAAAAAATAAAAAAAATCCTAATGCAGTAGAAGGTTAAAAACTCGTGTAAAAAATTTGGTACGAATCGGATAAAAAATAAAAACGATATTCCACTTTAACAACTTTGTTCAGAAAAAAAAAATTGGAAATTTGTCAATTTTTAGAAGTTGCAAACTTTGAAGCTCAGTAGATTCAAAAATAAGGCGAAATTCAAAAATCGAAAAAAGTACTTTTTTTACCCCTTAGTCCTAGTTTCTTCATGAAAAATTTCGGAATCTTCCGATGAAAAATGAGGGACTAGATAGGTTTTTTCGTATTTTGCCCAAATTGGCAATATAATCACCAAAAATGGTTTAAACCGCAAAAATAAAAATATTTCCTAATGCAGTAAAGGGTTAGGAACTCGTGTTTAAAATTTGGTAAGAATCGGATAAAAAATAAAAAAGTTATTCCACTTTTAACGGTCGCGGGACGGACAGACGGGCGGACGGACGGACAGACGGACGATACTTGCCCCCATCTGTATAGCCCTGTTGGCTAAAAAGCAAACTGGGCTAAAAAAAAAGACATCGGATAAAAAATGTAGGACGAGATACATTTTAAATTTTTTTCTTCAAAAATTCCCAAAAAATTAAAAAATCACCCGATCGACTAGAAAAGCACAAGCCGTATGCACGACACTTTAGGGATGCCTCATACCAAAAATAAATCACATCGGGTCAAAAATATAGGAGGAGACACATTTTAAATTTTTTTCTTTAAAAATTCCCCTAAAATTCAAAAATCACCCGATCGACTAAAAAAGCACAAGCCGTATGCACGACTCCTTAGGGATGCCTCACACCAAAAATAAATGACATCGAATCAAAATTGTAGGAGTAGATGCATTTTGAATTATTTTCGAAAATTTTGCTTTAAAAATTCCCCAAAAATACAAAAATTGCGCGATCGACTAAAAAAGCACAAGCCGTATGCACGACCCTTTAGGGGTGCCTCGTACCAAAAATAAATGACATCGGGTCAAAAATGTAGGAGGAGATACATTTTAAAATTTTTTCTTTAAAAATTCGCCAAAAATTCAAAAATCACCCGATCGACTAGAAAAGCACAAGCCGTATGCACGACCCCTTAGGGATACCTCACACCAAAAATAAATGACATCGGATCAAAATTGTAGGAGGAGATGCATTTTGAACCAAAGTTTACTAAATAAACAACTAACTAACTAACTAACTAACTAACTAACTAACTAACTAACTAACTAACTAACGGACACCGCCCGCAAACCGATAGGAATACCCCAGCTTACGTGTAACGTAAGCTGGGCTAAAAAGAGAACAGCAACTTTTTATGCTTGTAATGTGTGGTAAATTCCGGTTTTCAAACTGGAGAAGCTTACTCTAATAGTTTGCAGGCTGTTTTTCATATTTACATGTTATTTTACACAGTTTATCTGAATGTTCTATAGACGACGTTATACATTTATTTTTCTCTTATCTCTGTTAAAATTAGCTGTATTTACACATGCGGTTAGAATCTTCTAATTTTCCTTTTGAATCGATGGGCCCAAAACCGCTGCGAATGACGGACTTTATTTTCTTTTCATTGGTGGTATGATCTTAAAACGCTTCAATTTTCTACAATTGCGTGCATAAATCTCTTATGTGTGCGTTTTATTATTTTTTTCGTAAAGAGACAGGGTCTGTTTACTCTCGAATGTTACACTTCGCTGAGGAATTTTGTTTGAACTAAGTGTAACTGCTCGATATATTGTCATTGTTTTTCTGATTGTACAGAACAAGGTCTGATGAAAGTGAAATTGTTATTGTTTATGACATAATCCTTGAGGCCATCCCATCTCCTCTTGATAATTTTTCTTTTGAGAAAGAATATTATATTCTTAAAAAAAACCGTGATGGCGGATCCTTACAATAAACAATCTTAGGTATTGCAACATTGATATGGGCTGCCTTGAAAAAGTGGGTCAAATATACTTTAAATCCACCCCCCTCCCTACTCCCACCTACCCCAAGAACCAAGTTGTTTATGCAGAGACATTTGAAACAATACTTTTAATGTCACGCAACGGAAATTCACAAACTCCTTGAAAAAATGCTGCTACGCCCGATATTCCATGTCGTACTGTGTGAGTGACATTGAATTTAAAAAAGGACTTTTAAGATCTAGTTACAAGGTTTTAAGTTGCATAAAAGTGTTACACATTTACAATTCAGCATTTATACAATTGAAAGAAAAGAGAAAAACAACTTTTTATGCTTGTAATGTGTGGTAAATTCCGGTTTTCAAACTGGGGAAACTTACTATAATAGTTTGCAGGCCGTTTTTTTTTATATTTACATGTTATTTTGTGCTATAGACGACGTTATACATTTATTTTTCTCTTATCTCTGTTAAAAATAGCTGTATTTACACATGCGGTTAGAATCTTCTAATTTTCCTCTTGAATCGATGGCCCAAAACCGCTGCGAATGACGGACTTTATTTTCTTTGCATTGGTGGTATGATCTTGAAACGCTTCAATTTTCTAGAATTGCGCGCACAAATCTCTTATGTGGGCGTTTTATTATTTTTTTTCGCAAAGAGATAGGGTCTGTTTACTCTGGAATGCTATATTTCTCTGACGAGTTTTGTTTGGACTAAGTGTAACTGCTCGATATATTGTCATTATTTTTCTGATTGTACAGACCAAGGTCTTATGAAAGTGAAATTGTTATTGTTTATGACATACTCCTTGAGGACATCCCCTCTCCTGTTGATATTTCTGCTTTTGAGAAAGAAAAATATATTCTTAAAAAAATCGTGAAAGCGGATCCTTAGAATAAACAATCTTAGGTATTGCAACATTGATATGGACTGCCTTGAAAAAGTGGGTCAAATATACTTTAAATCAACCCCCCTCCCTACTCCCACCTTTCCCAAGAACCAAGTTATTTATGCGAAGACATTTGAAACAATACTTTTAATGTCACGCAAAGGAAATTCACAAACTCCTTGAAAAAATGCTGGCTACGCCCGATATTCCATATCGTGCTGTTTGAGTGGCATTGGATTGAACAAAAAAAGGACTTTTAAGATCTAGTTACAAGGTTTTAATTGGCATGAAAGTGTTACACATTTACAATTCAACATTTATACAATTGAAAGAAAAGAGAACAACACTTTTCTATGCTTGTAATGTGTGGTAAATTCCGGTTTTCAAACTGGAGAAGCTTACTCTAATAGTTTGCAGGCTGTTTTTCATATTTACATGTTATTTTACACAGTTTATCTGAATGTGCTATAGACGACGTTATACATTTATTTTTCTCTTATCTCTGTTAAAATTAGCTGTATTTACACATGCGGTTAGAATCTTCTAATTTTCCTTTTGAATCGATGGGCCCAAAACCGCTGCGAATGACGGACTTTATTTTCTTTTCATTGGTGGTATGATCTTAAAACGCTTCAATTTTCTACAGTTGGGCGCAGAAATCTCTTATGTATGCGTTTTATTATTTTTTTTCGTAAACAGATAGGGTCTGTTTACTCTGGAATGTTACATTTCTCTGACGAATTTTGTTTGGACTAAGTGTAACTGCTCGATATATTGTCATTATTTTCCTGATTGTACAGAACAAGGTCGGATGAAAGTGAAATTGTTATTGTTTATGACATAATCCTTGAGGCCATCCCGTCTCCTCTTGATATTTCTGCTTTTGAGAAAGAAAAATATATTCTTGAAAAAACCGTGAAAGCGGATCCTTAGAATAAACAATCTTAGGTATAATAACATTGATATGGGCTGCCTTGAAAAAGTGGGTCAAATATACTTGAAATACACCCCCCTCCCTAGTCCCACCTACCCCAAGAACCAAGTTATTTATGCAGAGACATTTGAAACAATACTTTTAATGTCACGCAACGGAAATTCACAAACTCCTTGAAAAAATGCTGGGTACGCCCGATATTCCATGTCGTACTGTTTGAATGACATTGAATTTAAAAAAAGGAATTTCAAGATCTAGTTACAAGGTTTTAATTGGCATGAAAGTGTTACACATTTACAATTCAACATTTATACAATTGAAAGAAAAGAGAACAACAACTTTCTATGCTTGTAATGTGTGGTAAATTCCGGTTTTCAAGCTGGAGAAGCTTACTCTAATAGTTTGCAGGCTGTTTTTCATATTTACATGTTATTTTACACAGTTTATCTGAATGTGCTGTAGACGACGTTATACATTTATTTTTCTCTTATCTCTGTTAAAATCAGCTGTATTTACACATGCGGTTAGAATCTTCTAATTTTCCTTTTGAATCGATGGGCCCAAAACCGCTGCGAATGACTGACTTTATTTTCTTTTCATTGGTGGTATGATCTTAAAACGCTTCAATTTTCTACAGTTGCGTGCACAAATCTCTTATGTGTGCATTTTATTATTTTTTTCGCAAAGAGATAGGCTCTGTTTACTCTGGAATGTTACATTTCCCTGACGAGTTGTGTTTTGACTAAGTGTAACTGCTCGATATATTGTCATTATTTTTCTGATTGTACAGACCAAGGTCTGATGAAAGTGAAATTGTTATTGTTTATGACATAATCCTTGAGGCCACCCCGTCTCCTCTTGATATTTCTGCTTTTGAGAAAGAAAAATATATTCTTAAAAAAATCGTGAAAGCGGATCCTTAGAATAAACAATCTTAGGTATAGCAACATTGATATGGGCTGCCTTGAAAAAGTGGGTCAAATATACTTTAAATCTACCCCCCTCCCTAGTCCCACCTACCCCAAGAACCAAGTTATTTATGCAGAGACATTTGAAACAATACTTTTAATGTCACGCAACGGAAATTCACAAACTCCTTGAAAAAATGCTGGCTACGCCCGATATTCCATGTCGTACTATTTCAGTGACATTGGATTAAAAAAAGGACTTTTAAGATCTAGTTTTAAGGTTTTACGTGGCATGAAAGTGATACACATTTATAATTCAGCATTTATACAATTGAAAGAAAGGAGAACAACAACTTTCTATGCTTGTAATGTGTGGTAAATTCCGGTTTTCAAACTGGGGAAGATTACTATAATAGTTTGCAGGCTGTTTCTCATATTGACATGTTATTTTACACAATTTTTCTGAATGTGCTATAGACGACGTTATACATTTATTTTTCTCTTATCTCTGTTAAATTTAGCTGTATTTAGACATGCGGTTAGAATCTTCTAATTTTCCTTTTGAATCGATGGGCTCCAAACCGCTGCGAATGACTGACTTTATTTTCTTTTCATTGGTGGTATGATCTTAAAACGCTTCAATTTTCTACAGTTGCGTGCACAAATCTCTCATGTGTGCGGTTTATTATTTTTTTCGTAAAGAGATAGGGTCTGTTTACTCTGGAATGTTACATTTCTCTGACGAGTTTTGTTTGGACTAAGTGTAACTGCTCGATATATTGTCATTATTTTTCTGATTGTACAGATCAATGTCTTTTGAAAGTGAAATTGTTATTGTTTATGACATAATCCTTGAGGCCATCCCGTCTCCTGTTGATATTTCTGCTTTTGAGAAGGAAAAATATATTTAAGAAAAGGCGTGAAAGCGGATAATCAGAATAAACAAAAATAGGCATCGCAACACTGATATGGGCTGCTTTCAAAAAGTGGATCAAATATACTTTAAATCCACCCCTTCTGCGCCAAGAACCAAGTTATTCATGCGGAGACACTTTAAACACTTTAAGCAAGGGAACTCACAAATCCCTTGAGATAATGCTGGCTAAGACCGATATTCCACGTCGTACTATATGAGTGATATTGAATTTAAAAAACTTACGATCTGGTTACAAGGTTTTAATTGGCATCAAAGTTTTAAACTTTTCAATTCAGCATTTTTACATTTGAAAGAAAAAGAACAAGAACTTTTTATGCTTGTAATATGTGTAAATTCGTGTTTTCAAAGTGGAGAAGATTACTATAATAATTGCTAGGCTCTTTCTTACATTTACAGGCTTTTTTCATATTGTAGTTGTAATTGACCTGAATGTGTTATAAACAACACCATACATTTATTTTCACTTATCTCTGTGAAAATTAGCCGTCTTTGTTGCACCTGTGGTTAGAATTTTCTAATTTTTCTTTTTGAATTGGGTCCAAAACCGCTTCAGTGACTGTCTTTATGCTCTTTTTATTGATGTTATGATCTTAAAACGCTTAAATTTTCTACAACTGCTTGGATACATCTTACATATCGCGCTGTAGTTTTTATTTGGTGAAGGCACAGGGTTCGCATACTCTCCAATATTACATTCTTCTGAAGCTTTTTGTTCAGACTAATTGTAAATATTCTATAAATTGTCATTGAATTCCGGATTAAATGCAGTAAAGTCTTCTTAAATTAAAAAAGTTGCAATAGTTTATGACCTAATCCTGTTCAGATTACTGCTTTTGAAAGAAGGTCGTTAGAATAAAAGAAACATAGGCATCGGAATATTGATGTGAGCTGCTCAGATAAAGTGGATCAAAGATACTTTTACCCCCCCCCCCCCCACAAGAACCACGTTATGGATGGGAAAACTAGTCCCACCAGCCCATAACTGGTTATGGAGGCTATGTGTATTCTACATGTGAAGAAATTGTTCTATTTACATATTTATCTTTTTGGGTCCAACAACGATTAAATTGCGGAATTAATATTTTTTAGCATAATGTATTAACTTTATTCTGTTTGTTGCACACAATATGTGCAATTAAGAAAATAATGGCTGTGACATTTAATTTTACTTTTTTTGTACTTTTTATTTTGAAACACTGACTTTAAATAACACTGTGTTCATACCTCTTCGGTATGTACACAGTGTTATTTTTTTTGTCAATGTATGGTGGCTGGATTCGACTGAATTTTATATTCGACTAATGATTTCTAGACATGTGGGGATACAACACAAAACATGAAGAGAAATGGCTTGCATTTTCCATAGATTGCTTTTTTTTCGCCTAAAACTGCGGTCTTTAAATTTAATTAAACATTTATTTTTTTATCTCTATTTCTATTACTTCAGCTTGTTTGCTTAGAATTGCTTTGCTTTTTTTAAATGATAGATCTAATATCGCTTGTACGACCGCCTAATTTTTTTTTGTACTTAAGTGGTAAAGATTCTTCAACCATGGATGCTATGTGAAGGTTGTATTGTATTGTTCTTTAGATCGCAATCAACTATAGTCATATCGGGATCCCCCTGCCACATTATACTGAAATGGGGCATTCCAGCCATCCTTCTAACCCTTACATGTGGATTGCCTCACAGGGTAGCAAGGAGGAGTCAAAGTTTTAAAGTCTTAGGATTCAACCCAAGATCTTCCAGTCTCGAGGCTATGTGAAGAATAAGATAAACTCAATACCCTTAATGTCATGCAACAAAAATTCACAAACAAATTCTATGTCGTACTGTTGGAGTGACATTGAATTAAAAGAAAACTTTTAATATCTAGTTACAAGGTTTTAATTGGCATCAAAGTTTTACACTTTTCAATTCAACACTTTTGCAATAGAAAGTAAAGAGAACAACAACTTTTTATGCTTGCAACTTGCTGTAAATTCCAGTTTACAAAATAGGGAAGAGTAATATAATAGTTTTCAGGCTAATTCTCACATTCTATTTGTTATTGACCTGAATGTCTTATAAACGAGACTGTATATTTATTTCCTCTTATCTGTATTTCCTTTAGCTCAGTTTGGCCATACATTTATTTTGAGAATTATTGGGTCTGACAACGCTTAAGTGACGGTCATAATTGCTTTACAATCCCAATATGGGCGCGGGTAGCAAGTTTTTGAATGTGTTCCAATTTCAACTGCACTTAAGCTACAAGAAGTCAGCATAGAAAATAGCGTGCACATACATGAATACTTTCGGGAAACATATCTTAACACATATCAGGATATATAACAATTCCTGTCAAAGGTTCTTGAACAATTTCACTAAATTTACGGTTTATTTATATGAACTAAGTTTGCCAGCAAATATGGTTCCTCTGTAAATTCCACCTCATCAATTGTTTCAGTAACTGCGTCGTATATGTTGAACAAGTAACCATTTATCTTTAAGTTGTGAAGTCAAAGCGCCAAATACTATGCACATAGTTGGTTCATGGTCACGTTTCTAAATGTGTCTCTATTACAGTACACCAATTTCGAACTCTTCAACTGTTTCTGGCCCATCAAAAACACAAAGTACATGAAAACTTGTTTCGAACATATGCGTATAAGTATCTGAATCCAAATCATGTCTTTTGAAAGGTTCTTGGTGCTTAATTTTCCAAAGTTTACGGTTAGTCAGAAAAACTAAATATGCCAATAAAGGCGGATCCTCCGTAAATTCCATATCCTGGATCGCCTCAACAACTGCCAAGTATAAAACATGCGCGAAAACACTGTCTTCCGTTAACAAATACACCAAACAGTCTTTTACGTATGCCTGGTCTCCATAGACAACCTGTCCTAGGTCATGGCTTAATATAAACCTATTGTCAATTACATCAAGTAATTTATTTAAATTTTTCTCCTCAAATGACGGCTCCATTTTGTAAAGTTCAGAATTTCTGGGAATAGCGGTTATGCTTTACCGGTAATATTGAACTTGTGACATGAACGCATCCGTTGCGCATCAATGGGTATATGCAACAACACGTCTGGCCATGTTGAAACATGTTATCTTCCTGCACGGTGCATACAAACAGCTATTTAAAATTCAAGCGTTTCTAAATCTTTTTTTAAATAGAAAAGTTAACGAATCGAATCATAAAGGGAGTAAAACCCATACATATTTTAAAAAAATCGAGAACTTTCAGTGCAGGCGCTATACTTTTTTGCAGAATAAAAATAGTGGAAATGGAGGCAATCTTTCAAGTGTTTCTGCCCTACGAGTTAGTTATGCGCTGTGTTTAAGGACACGGTCAACCCTTTGCGGGCTATATTGTGTCTTCAGCGGTTCAAAACTGTCACACATTTAAAAAAGTGCGTGAACTGATATATTAAATGAGTTAACTTTATCCGACAAAAACTATTTTGACACAATATTGAAGTTAACTTTATCCGACAAGAATTATTTATTATCGCAGACTGGTAATTTGCAAAGGTTTTTGCACTGAAGTGGGAAACATCTGACTAGACGCTAGAACAGAGAAAAAACCCAACAATACATTCTTTTTGCGCTTAATCAAAGTGCAAGGAGATCTAATTCGGTGACATCACTCGAGCTTCCATATCACGTTTTGCACTTCTGTAAGAAGCACACACTCAAGAGATTCCAAACAGCATTCTTTATAAAAAAAAGGTCAACTATTTTTTTTCATCCAAATATTAATCGTATCTTTTAGCAAGGTCTCATTTCAGTATGCTATATAACTGAATGTCAACCAGAAAAAATTGAAGTGAAAATATGAACTAGATCCAGAAGCTCTGAAAGAATGTAAAATATAAAAGGATACAATTAAATTGGACATATATCCCTACACTAATACACTCGATACACCAGGAGCCGTATTCACACAATTTATGAATACAAATAACTTGAAGTATATGCACAGAAAATTTTCAGAAATGTACTAATAAATGTAACATTATCAAGTAATAAATTGACCTAAAAACTAACCTTGTAATTTATTTTGATCATGGAATTTGTGTCGTGAGGTGTACAGATGACTGCGTAGTTAACCGAGGTTAATACGGCGCTTCAGCTAGCGTTAGCAAATCCTTTCAAGTTTTATTACAGAGCAACAGTTTGCCCACTTGGAACACGCTCGAATAAACCACTTACAGAACTCTTGAATAAATGTCACGAAGGTTTTTCTTGGTCACTTAAAATACACCTTTACCATGTAGCAAACCAACTCTTAAATATATCGAAATGAATATTTACACCGCGATGATAGCATGAATACAAATAAACTTAGAGTATATGCCAACACTAACATACTCTCGATGCACAGTGCAGCACCCGTATTTGCTGAAGTTAACTGCACAGTTGACTGATTCGATGAACAGAGCCCGTAGCACACAATTTTCAGAAATGTCTAATAAATGTAACATTATCAACGAAATAAATTGACCTAAAAACTAACCTTGTAATTTATTGTAATCATATTATTTGTGTCGTGAGGTGTACAGATAACTGCGCAGTTAACCGCGGTTAATACGGCGCTTCAGCTAGCGTTAGCAAATCCTTTCAAGTTTTATTACAGGGCAACAGTTTGCCCACTTGGAACACGCTCGAATAAACCACTTACAGAACTCTTGAATAAATGTCACTGGTAAAGGTATACTTTAAGTAACCAAGCTTTAATTTAAAATTTCATGTTGGGTCGGGTCAAATACGGTTATACTTATCATGTCAAATGCGAAATAAATACTCGTCTATCTAAGGTTTTCTTGGTCACTTAAAATACACCTTTACCATGTAGCAAACCAACTCTTAAATATATCGAAATGAATATTTACACCGTGATGATAGCATGAACACAAATAAACTTAGAGTATATGCCAACACTAACATACTCCCGATGCACAGTACAGCACCCGTATTCGCTGAAGTTAACTGCACAGTTGACTGATTCGATGAACAGAGCCCGTAGCACACAATTTTCAGAAATGTCTAATAAATGTAACATTATCAACGAAATAAATTGACCTAAAAACTAACCTTGTAATTTATTGTGATCACGGGATTTGTGTCGTGAGGTGTACAGATAGCTGCGCAGTTAACCGCGGTTAATACGGCGCTTCAGCTAGCGTTAGCAAATCCTTTCAAGTTTTATTACAGGGAACAGTTTGCCCACTTGGAACACGCTCGAATAAACCACTTACAGAACTCTTGAATAAATGTCACGAAGGTTTTTCTTGGTCACTTAAAATACACCTTTACCATGTAGCAAACCAACTCTAAAATATATCGAAATGAATATTTACACCGCGATGATAGCATGAATACAAATAAACTTAGAGTATATGCCAACACTAACATACTCTCGATGCACAGTGCAGCACCCGTATTTGTTGAAGTTAACTGCACAGTTGACTGATTCGATGAACAGAGCCCGTAGCACACAATTTTCAGAAATGTCTAATAAATGTAACATTATCAACGAAATAAATTGACCTAAAAACTAACCTTGTAATTTATTGTAATCATATCATTTGTGTCGTGAGGTGTACAGATAACTGCGCAGTTAACCGCGGTTAATACGGCGCTTCAGCTAGCGTTAGCAAATCCTTTCAAGTTTTATTACAGGGTAACAGTTTGCCCACTTGGAACACGCTCGAATAAACCACTTACAGAACTCTTGAATAAATGTCACTGGTAAAGGTATACTTTAAGTAACCAAGCTTTAATTTAAAATTTCATGTTGGGTCGGGTCAAATACGGTTATACTTATCATCTCAAATGCGAAATAAATACTCGTCTGTCTAAGAAGGTTTTTCTTGGTCACATAAAATACACCTTTACCATGTAGCAAACCAACTCTTAAATATATCGAAATGAATATTTACATCATGATGAAAGCATGAATAGAAATAAAATTGGAGTATATGCCAACACTAACATACTCTCGATACACATTACAGCACCCGTATTCGCTGAAGTTAACTGCACAGTTGACTGATTCGATGAACTGATCCTGTAGCACACACAATATTCGGTAGTGTTTCATAAATGTGGTAGCCTTGTAATTTAGTTAGAACATGGAGTTTGCATCGTGAAGTGTACAGTTAACTGTGCATTAATCCTCTGCGAATACGGCCGCATCAGCTAGGGTTGGCATATCTTCCATGCAAATTGTCCTTGCATGCAGTGCAACACTCTTGACGACATCGAAATGTACATTTGCACCATGATCAAAGCACCGCTTTCGACTAAATAATAATAATAAAAAAGTGGAATTGAAACAAATAAACAAAATAAGTATATCCCGACATCAATACACTAGACACACACACCACCCAGTTAGCAAATCTCTGTAATTTGCTAACTCTAGAAAAGAATTGTATAGGGTATTTTTATCGGATTAATATCAACCACGTTTAAGTGAAGGGGCTAACACGAAGAGGCCTAAAGCCCTAATAAATCAAAGAATTTTTAGACTTGTCAAAGACAAAAAAAAGCCCAAAAGGAACCCGATCATTACTCTGTTCTGATTTAAACACGCAAAAAAAATGACGGCCGGGTACAAGATCCGTAAGAGCCGTAAGGCTAATCACTTCCATCGTTATTTTTACACAACCGGCCCTTGCCCCATGAATCTCAAACATCGGCGTCACGTACCCGTTTTCCATGAAAAGGCAGCCTTTGGCTCACCTTTGCTGTGCCAAAAATAAAAAAAAAATAGGAAGATAAAAACTGCTTAAGCAGACTATCCAAACTATATCTTTTGCTAATGTATCCATTAAGACCAATCTAACAAGAAGCAAAAACCGAGACACACACCACCCACTAGGGTTAGCAAATCTTTGTCATTTGCTAACTCTAGAAAAGAATTGTATATGGTATTTTTAACGGATAAATACCAACCACGTTTCTGCCGTTTAAGTGTAGGGGCTAACACGAAGAGGCCTAAAGCCCTAATAATTCAAAGAACCCATACAATTTTAGACTTTTCAAAGAGAAAAAAAGCCCAAAAGGAACCTGATCGTCAGTCTGTTCCGATTTATACACGCAAAAAAAGTAACGGCCTGGTACAAGATCCGTAAGAGCAGTAAGGCTTATCACTTGCATCGTTATTTTTACACAACCGGCCCTTGCCCCATGAATCCTATAAACATCCGCGTCACGTACCGTTTTCCATGAAAAGGCAGCCTTTGCCTCACCTTTGCTGTGCCAAAAATAAAAAAATAGGAAGAAAATAGTGCTACAGCAGACTATCCAAACTATATCTTTCGCTAATGTATCCATTAAGACCAATCTAACAAGAAGCAAAAACCGAGACACACACCACCCACTAGGGTTAGCAAATCTTTGTCATTTGCTAACTCTAGAAAAGAATTGTATATGGTATTTTTAACGGATAAATACCAACCACGTTTCTGCCCCTTTAAGTGTAGGGGCTAACACGAAGAGGCCTAAAGCCCTAATAATTCAAAGAACCCATACAATTTTAGACTTTTCAAAGAGAAAAAAAGCCCAAAAGGAACCTGATCGTCAGTCTGTTCCGATTTATACACGCAAAAAAAGTAACGGCCTGGTACAAGATCCGTAAGAGCAGTAAGGCTTATCACTTGCATCGTTATTTTTACACAACCGGCCCTTGCCCCATGAATCCTATAAACATCCGCGTCACGTACCGTTTTCCATGAAAAGGCAGCCTTTGGCTCACCTTTGCTGTGCCAAAAATAAAAAAATAGGAAGAAAATAGTGCTACAGCAGACTATCCAAACTATATCTTTCGCTAATGTATCCATTAAGACCAATCTAACAAGAAGCAAAAACCGAGACACACACCACCCACTAGGGTTAGCAAATCTTTGTCATTTGCTAACTCTAGAAAAGAATTGTATATGGTATTTTTAACGGATAAATACCAACCACGTTTCTGCCCCTTTAAGTGTAGGGGCTAACACGAAGAGGCCTAAAGCCCTAATAATTCAAAGAACCCATACAATTTTAGACTTTTCAAAGAGAAAAAAAGCCCAAAAGGAACCTGATCATTAGTCTGTTCCGATTTATACACGCAAAAAAAAGTAACGGCCTGGTACAAGATCCGTAAGAGCAGTAAGGCTTATCACTTGCATCGTTATTTTCACACAACCGACCCTTGCCCCATGAATCCTATAAACATCCTTGTCAAGTACCGTTTTCCATGAAAAGGCAGCCTTTGGCTCACCTTTGCTGTGCCAAAAATAAAAAAATAGGAAGAAAATAGTGCTACAGCAGACTATCCAAACTGTATCTTTAATACATTAAAACGAGACACCTATTGCCAATGCCTGTAAAATCCAGTTTCACCACGGTTCTAAATTCCGATCTTCGCAACATGTTGACTATTTTAAACATTTGGGTGCCACTTGCGAATGAGGTATGTGTTTATAAAAACAATTTTTGGTACACACTGCTAAAATCTTTTTTTATTTTGTTACTCAATTTAAACATAGGCATCGGACATGCAGAGCCCTCAGCCAATAGCAGTAACATCACTGTGTGCGAGTTACCTCTTTGAGATACCGCACGTACAACAAAAAGTTTTAAAGTGCGACATACGGACAAACGGACGTACAAGTGACAAACTGAACCCCTCTCCCACCTCCGTTGCACATCTACACTATTCATACTTTTTTCTTGTACGGTTTGGTGAAGATCCGATGAATAGATTTTTAGAAATCGCCCGGACAAAAAAAGTTTAAAGTGCGACGGACGGACAGATGAACGTACAAGTGACAAACTGAACCCCTCCCCCACCTCCGTTGCACATCTACACTATACATACTTTTTTCTTGTACGGTTTGGTGAAGATCCGATGAATAGCTTTTGAAATATCGCCCAGACAGAGAAAAGGACAGACGGACGGGCAGACAGACCGATAGCAATAGCCTTCAGCAAATATTGGCCGAGGGCTAAAAAGGCAATATCAAGAATCAATCGCGTTCAGTTACTTGAACCTAAAAGACTGGAAATGTGTACCAAAAATAATGTTCACACACCAAACATTGCAGTGTTTTTATACAAGTCGAACACATCGAACACTACAAGTTAATACATTGAAAGTGAACCCACAAAAAAGTCAATTTCTCACAATTCTGGAATTTTTTGAAATATATTTTTTTCTTAACAGAAATCGCATTGACTTTTTAAAACCGTTTCTTTTTCTATTTACAATAAGGTTTTGTATAAAAGAGGAAAAATCAAATTAATTTACAAATTATGTGCATGCGATTTCTGCCAAGTAAAAGTATATTGAACCGGTGAGTTGCAACCTTGTTAAGACGCGTGAAATGTTACTTTCGAAACATCTTCAGTTCTTTCCTTTTGTTTGCTTTAATTTTGTTGACGATATGTGATTTGACAGTCACAAAGTCCCTGTGTTTTAAGTCTGGTTCCACTGCTAATACTTTGTCTATTTCTAGTTTTCCGGGTGTTGCCCCTCTCTCTATGTGTTTCCCAAAATGCTTCTGGATGACGGCTACTTCTTTTTGCGTCCACATGCGTTTCTGACCTTTAAAAGTTAAAAAAAACATAAGCCTTCAATTCATAATAAAACTAGAGCAGTGTGCATAGCCCACATATTCCCCACAGCCCTCCTCCCCCCACCAGTTACACACGACCATCAACAGTCAATCAAGAGCTGAAATTTTCTAAGTCTAGCTAGTCCATTTTCCTTGGACGAATCTGGCCCATTTACAATACTAATCTAGGTCTGTTCCCATAGAAGCCACATATCAATTTTCAGTAAAATCCTTGCAGCACTTTTTAAATTATCGTGTTAACAAGTTGTTGATGACATACCGACAGACCGACCGACCAACAGACCGACACACGGTCGATCGCACATATTCCCCTCCCCCCTTTTGCGGAAAAAATAATGAAACTTCGTACATTGAATCAATAGCTTTAAAATAACACACACTCCAGGGACACATCTACTTGCAATTAATATAGAGCTAAATCCCCATTTTATGCAAAGGTCTGATTTAAAAGTTATAGATTACACTGTTTCAAGTGTAATAATTGCTTTATGTATTTACATTGAGCTCGACGACGTGGTTCTTCGGCTTCGCTTTCTGGATCTTCTCGGCGCCTTTTCACTTTGTGCTTTTTGCTGTGCTTTTCCGATTTGATCTTCAAGCTTCTTTCTTTTATCAAATTCGTCAAGCATTTTTCGACATCGTCTGGAGCAGTAACTGTTAATACTTCCGACTCTCCAATTTTCTCCATGATGACTTCCATTGATGGCAAGGAACACTGCTTGATCTCGGTGTGGAACTTGTCTTTTATCGCAGCGATTTCAAGGTCAGACAAATCCAAACGTCTACTCCGGCTTTTTTCTGCAAAATTAATTGAATTATATGGAGTCCCAGCAAACTAAACAGTGTATGCACATTGTAATTTAAACGTTATACTTATTATTCAGTTGAATGCAACATAGTACTAGTAACATTAAAAAATTGAAAAACTTACAATACCTTTCATTCTCGACCTATGTTTAACAGTAAATAATTAACCCACTTGATCCACACATGATTTATATTCCTTTTAAAAAGTTAATAATTAATGTATGAAACTGTCTGACATAACTGGATTGAACCACCAGGAGCACAGTGGGTGAAATTTGTGAAAGCCATACATGAACCCGATAAAGAAACGCGTGACGTTTTCGAAGCATTTTTTTACTGCAGAAATGAACGGAATTCACCGTGAACTCAAACTCTTGGTGACAGAATAGTTACGACATAAAAGAAATTACTGAGCACTGTGCTGACGGACAGACAGGTCAAAGTCATAAGTTAAAGCTTACCATCGTCAGAATCCGAGTGACACTCAAATTTAGGTTTTCTCCGTTTTTTGGTAGCTGTTGGCACACTTGAAGTAGCAGCTTCATCTTCCGGCTCTTGACACTCCTCATCTTCCGACTCTGTTTTAAAATAACCATAAAACCAGACCTTTGAAACATATTGTTCTTTAATTTTCTAGTTTTTCCTTTCTACTGAATTTTACATCTCACAGCAAAGCCTGTTCCATTTCGCCCGATTCATTTACTGACTTGCGCTTCTCTGGTACTTGTACATTTTTTACTGTCCCATTTCACCTGATTCATTTACTTAAGTTTTCAATAACTGAAGTTTTTATTTACTGTCCAACTTCGCTCGATTCACTTACCTGATTCTATAATAACAACTTCTCCAAACGTTGGGTCTTCTCTCATTTCTGTGTAACTCCTGTTGTTAAACATGTCTCGAGGCTTTCCGCTGTTTATGGCCATAAGTATCTGCAGGACTTTACATTTCTCAATCAATGAAACGGGCAATCTGTAGTAGTCTCGATGAATATTGAGGTCATGTCCCATAAATTCTGCCAGAATATCTTGTTGAAATTCCCCTACAGCCAAGACTTGACTCATAGTTGCGCAATGCTTTCGCAGACATGTCGATCGGAATGCATCTACGTTGGTTACGCCTGCTTCCGCTGCTACCTCTTTCATAAACTTGTGGCCTACTTGCGGAGTGTTGCAGTTACCAGGCCTAGCAAAAACGAAAGTGCATTCGGCATCGACGTACTTTGACCGCAGTTCCAACATTTCTAGCAAGCTTTTCTGCATTGAACTCGTTAATAAAATCGCCACTTTTCGAGCTCGCTTTCCCAGGAATTCCACGCGTCTAACTCTTGTTGATAGGAATTTTTCATATTCATCGAGGCTGTCCATCACCTCTTGGTCAGCTTGACCTGTGCTTCCTAGACCGTCCATTAACATTTGCAGCTGCATGCGCTCCACTTCTCCGCTTCTTTTCCTATTAAACATAATGATTTTACACATGTTGTACTTGGTCGATTGCACATAAGCATCTTCTCCTTCCTTTCCTGTCAGCGCTTGTAATTTGTTGTCTATGTGTGTCATAACTGTCTCGATATCCTTGAATAGAGGCATTATTTTATCTTTGTTGAATCTTCTTTTCTTCAAAATGAACAACGCCTTACTGCTTTCGAAGGTGTACTCTTTCTCCATCAACTTTGAGAAGGCTGCAACTTTTTGCACTTTTTCAAATTCACCGGTTTTGTACAGATGGTTAGTATACGCAGAAGCCACATCTTTGATGTAGTGGCCTAACTTCAACACCACGGAGGGGGTTCTCATGTGGGTCGCGTCCTCGGTTTGAAAGTGGACCCTGACGCATCTCATAAAAATATCAAAATTCGCTGGATTAAGGATGGACAAGAAGTCTTTCAGCTGTTCCGGAAAATGTTGTTTGCAGGTCATCAGAAATTTAGCAAGCTCTCGTGTATGTTGTGAAACTCTGTTGTCGTTAATTTCAAGGAAACCATACTTCTTGCAACGATGCTCGAAAAAAATCATGAGAAGGAAATCTTCAATAATGACGTTGTATACTTCGTCTTGACACATTTTTGATAAAATTCTTTGACCGGCTTTCAAATCGGTTTGGCTTGCCATAAACCTTTCTCTGGCTACTTGAACCACATTTTTGGGGCGTGCCATTTCTTTGGATTGTTGAGCCTCCTTGTTTGGGTTTAATATACAATTTAATTGGTGTTTCCACAGGTACTCCTGACTTAACATCGCACTGCAGTACAAGCAAGGTAAAAGTACTTTCTCTTTTGCACCTTTCTTTCTTCCATGAGGGTTGTTATATTTCTCTATGATCTTCTTTATTCCCATCTTTTTTGCCTTTACGTTGTACCAAAAATCTCCCTTCGCTTTCAGTGCTTGCCACAATCGCCGGCGGTTAAGTCTTTCGTTTCGAGTATCCTTTGGCAAAGAAAGTATGGCTTTCACTTCGGTATCATTCTTGTGCTTCTGTTTAAAGTGCCTGGCCAGTTTTGGGTAGGGTTTGTGGCAAAGGAAGCAAACATGAACTCTTTTGGCGGTTCTAACATTTTCCAAATTTGGAAGCTCTTCTTGTGTTTCCTGCTGTGTGTCTGTCTCTTCTGTCGCACCAGCAATGGATGTAGGCAATACTTCTGGAGCCTGTTCTTTCTCACTGGATGATTCTGTGTCGACCTGTAGTTTCCTTTTGGCTTTGGTTTTGCGTGTCCTTGTTGTTTTTTGTACCTTTTTCTTTTTACTTGTGCTAGGTCCGGAATGAGTGGGAGGGAACGATTTTTTCCGTGGAGTTAAGTTGCGTTCAGAAGAGTGGCGGCGCCTTTTTCTCTTTAGAATTGTGGTGGGTGCAGGAGAGGTGACCTCGGATTCTGAAATATCATAATCGGGATCTTCTTGCCCATGGTCGTCGCTTGACGAATCTGTGTATACCACGGCTTTTCTGGTCTTGCGTATTGTTTTTCTTGGTTTGCGAGTGGTGCCTATTAATTCGTGTCGTGAAAGTTGTCGGCTTATTGAACTCATTACACTTTCAGGGAGTTCGATATCGGATGGGCCGATCACTTCAGGATCAGAAAAAGCGGGGTCCTCTAAATGTGGCTCTAAACTTATGAGTTGCTGTGGTTGCCCGGGGTCACATTCTACTTGTTGGATCGATTGCACCTCAACGGCAGGCGTCGTCAAAATTTCAGGGTGGAGTGTTTGGGTTTGTACAATTGTACCTATAGGGGATGGCCAAGTAGTACTTGGAACTGATTCTTCAGCACTGGTAGCAGCGTCGAAAGCAACACTTGCACTTGCACTTGGTAAACGTGTTATAGATGTTATATATGGTGTTCTTGCGTCAAGTTTACGTTTGCGACTTTCATCAATTTGCACCAGTTCTTCGCCCCCATATTCTGATGAAAAGAAAAAGAAAAGAAAAAACAAAAAAATTAGATAAGCCATCGTCGAAGGCGCAGACCCAAACCGGACACAATAATCAGTGTCAAGCGCAAAAAAATTTCAAAATTTCCGCATTTTTTGTAATTTTTCGAGAAATCCAAAAACAACGCTTCGTCGCACAGCTCCACTACTTGGTCTTTCTGTGTGCAAAAGGAAATTAAAATCGGTTGAACGGTGCCAGAGATATAGCGCGTACAAAGATTGAACGGACGGACGGACGGACAGAGACAGAGGTCAATACTGTAGACCCCTTCGGGTTCACCAGGTTGGGGTCTAAAAAGAGTTAGACTATGCATCGTTTTTTCAGCTATGAAGCACAATTATCCAGCAAATACGACTCTCAATAGTGTTACTATCACCATTTCCTACTGATGAAACTAATTTCTCAAGAAAGTTAAAATACCCAGACGTTAAAAATGGCCAAATGTTCAGTTCTGTAGACAGAACTGAATTAAACTGGAGAGTTGTTGTTTGTTGTTTTTTTTTTTAATTACAGACCTTCAGCCATATAATAAAGAACATTAAATACATTAAGGAAATATCCATGCACTCACACACAAAACCCCAAGTACACATTTACAACAAACGTAAACCCTTCGTGTGTAGGAATACCATTCCCCCGAATATGAAACCAAGACGCACTAACTTTTAGATAACTGAAATAACATTTAAGCAATACTCACGCTGAACAAGGAAGAGAGGCATGGGTTTCGTTGAAGTGGCACCGGTTTCAAGCTTTTCGACGGTGGCTGCGCCTCCAGTAACTGCTTGTGGACTTGTTTTTGGAACTTCAAATAAAACGCCGACATTTTCTTTTCTTTTACCTGATGTAATATCTGCAGCACCTACAAGCAAGACAACAATAAAATAATGGTGTTAGTTTTATCGTTCTCTGATCATACAAAAAATTATCTGGATTATAAACATTTCTTAAACATTAAGTTCATTAATTCCAGTTAAAGCAGTCCTATAAGGGTCCGAAATAACACAAAAACAACATAGAAATCATGACAAAATTAACTGGAGCAGTGTGCATAGCCCACACATACCCCACAACCCTCCCCCCAACCCCACCCACCAGTTAAACACGGCTATCAATAGGCAATCAAGAACTGAAAATCCAGCTGGTCCATTTTCCTTGGACGAACCTGGCCCATTTACAATATCGATCTGTGTTTGTTCCCACAGAAGCCACATGCCAAGTTTCAGTAAAATACTTGCAGCAGTTGCAGCAAGTTATCGCGTTGACAAGCTCTTGATAACAGACCGACAGACCGACCCGCGGTCGATCACATATAGAGTCCCTGCCAGGTCCGAATCCCTGACTTCTATTTTAAAACTTGGCTTGTGCTCTTCTTCACCTGTAGAATAACAGGCAGAAAAATTTGTACTCGTGCACAAGTTTGATTTACGCATCTAGAAAGCGTTACTGGTCACATAATTTAACTACCGTCATTAGTGTTTCGACTGTCACACTACTTTACCGCTTACACTCCAACTGTTTTTAATTCAGAAATTGTATTTTTATCAATGTTTTGAGTGAAATACGGTTTCGCCAAACATATTTTGGAGATAATATTTTGGTATTTAGACTCAATCAGGCACCATATTTTATAGAAAAAAACCTTTACTTGACACCAAAAGCAATACCAATACTTTCGTTACTTAAAATTTACTTGAATGCGTTCTTACTCTCTGACTGGAACAGGTCTTCACTTAAGGCGGTTTGGGGTCTGGATGCTTCACTGGCACGCGTTTGATGTTCTGCAGTGTTTGCATATTCACCGCTCTTCTCTGGGTCTCCTTTTATTGCGAGTACTTTTCCTTGTGTAGGTTCGGTTCGAATGTGAATGACACTGAATTCTGACACGTCTTCCACAGCAGCGGCAATCGGCGCCTCTTCAGTTGGGCTTGTACTGAATCTAAACGCTGGTATCCATTTCGGTTTACTTCTTTGCACACCAGGTTGAGATGCACTAGGGGGAACTTCAGTTGTACTTTGACTAACAGGAACATCTGGCGCCAGGGGTACCCTTTCAGCACTTTCAGCAGCAACTCTAACTGCACTTTGACTAGCAGGGATAGCTGGCACCTGGTGTACGCTTTCAACACTTTCCGCAGCAACTTCAATTGCACTTTGACTAACAGGAATATCTGGCACCTGGGGTACGCTTTCAGCACTTTCCGCAGCAACTTCAATTGCACTTTGACTAGCAGAAATAGCTGGCACCTGGGGTATGCTTTCAGCACTTTTCGCAGCAACTTCAATTGCACTACAACTAGTAGAAACTGGGCTTGGTGACGCGTGGGATACCGTTTCACTGGCGCGTGTTTTCCGCCCTGTCTGTGAAGTTTCGCCTGTTTATGTACAATAAATAACAGAAGACACTTATTTCCAGTCCTTACAAGTCCTTACAATTACATTTCTAATGCAAGTTTTAAACTTTTGTGACTCTCAACTTTCAATGCAAGCACGTCAAAAGGAGATGAGTTCTCAAGTTTCTGGTAGAGTCCACATAAAACGGTCTTGAGCGATTTCCAAATATTTAAGTGTACATGATAGAAACTTGACAAAAAAATTCCTCCATCTTCATAGGATCCACATAAAACGGTCTTGAGCGTTTTCAAAATATTTAACTGTACATGACAGAAACTTGCCAAAAAAATCCTTTTCTGTCTTGGGGACTATCTCCTTCTTCACCTCTGGGATTTCCTCCCCCATGAGTACAACATCACTGTCTGAAGTTGTTTCAACGTTTGCTTGCGTGATCAATTCTGATTAAAAAAAATTAACTTCAACTTATGTTTTTGTCTGTAAAAAACTGATCTTACAGTTTTCAAGTGAACTTTTTTCGCCGGTAAACATATTTAACTGTCAAAATATACTACTTTTCTTCGAAACCAGAACTTCAGCAAACATGTCATATTAATTATTCAACCAGAAAGTAATATACAGGGTTCATAGCGAAAACCAGATGTCAAATTCCAAGATTTTCAAGGACATTTGGAGGTAAAATTCCAGGATTTACCAGGATTTCAAGGATCGCTATGAACCCTGAATATAATAAATTTAATACCGATAAAAACTGTGAAACAAACTAAGCACACCATTACATGAAATCTAAAACCCACCTCCGAGGGCAACATAGAGGTGACTATGATCCCTCAAGGCATGCTTGCGTTGGGCGTGCGCCCATACCGTGCGGTAGGTGCCGGTGGGTCTTTTGTTCACCTTGTCTTTAAAATAACAATCATTGTACCTAGATTAGATGGATGCGCAACTAGTAGTTTTCAATAACAACATATGCATTATGTCCTTAAGTCTCCATTTTTTACTGCGATTTGAGGCATTGCTCTGCCGCATTTAAGGTATAAGGACCACAATGAATGACAGGAGGCAAAGAAACTGAAATTTGACGAAGACTGTCAAAGTTTTTTTTCCGATTCTAAAAATTATATTTCACATTCAATTTAAAAAAAACTCTTTAAATCAACATAAAAATACATATTTCTTGTGTAATAAAGGAAGAATTAGGACAATTTCAAAATATAAAAGTTAAAATTGGTCCTTGGAATCCTTACACCTTGAATGATTTACTGGTCGGTCATGCAAAAATAAAACCTCGTACATAAAAAATAAAATATTTTATCGCACAATGCAAAGATATTGCAAGTTAAGAAAAAAGAAAAGGGGGAGGGGCTACAAACAAAGGGAAAGCAAGGGTTTAACACGTTGCATATCTACTGTAAATCTAAAGATTCGAGCATGGGAGAAAACTGTACATAACACACCAGGGCTGAAGCAGGGTCACCGTCTGCTCGGGATTTTTAGTACCACCAGTGACGAGGTCCCGAAGTGGCACTGAGGAAGCGAACTGGGTTCTCAGTGCAGGGGGGATGGAGGGGTGGGGGGGGGGGGTGGAGGGGGAGGTGGAGGGAGTGGTTTCAGTGACATCACTCGTATATTTTTAGAAATACAACTTCACTTTTGTTATTGTTCCATCAAGCTCCAGTTTTATCGTCACCCCTGGTCCTTCACCGCTCGAGCACAAAAAAGTAACATAGGCGGCAACATAACTTGTATGAGAAAATGCGCTGCACCGCGGCTTGGGAAGGAGGGGCGGGGGAGGAAGAAGCAGCGATTGTAAGACACAATCAAAGATGGGGGGTGGGGAGTTCATATGAAAAACTTGTTGGGTCCTCAGTGCCACGTCGGGACCTCCGTACCTAATGGTACCGAGGTCCCGAGCAGACGATCGGTCAAGAACGATTTTTCCGGAGAAGAGGGAACAGGCATTAAGCTCCACTCCTGTACACTACAAGGGTTATAAACTATGAAAAAAAAATGTAAAATACAACTACACACAATCAAAAACGTCTCAGGCAAAAGAAACAATGAAACGAACTGCATCTTAAATGGGCTTTAGAATAAAGGGGAAACACATCACATTCGAAACATTATGCATCTCAAATGAACTGTTACTCTAATAAGAACGATCCAGCTTTGACTAATATTCTTACAGATATCCATATCGCTTGGACATGGTTTCACCAGTCTGGGTTTTGTTACGACGTGAGTGAGATCCCTAATAAAAAGCATTATGAAACACTATACAAAGCTAACACTTCAAATCCTGCAAGAACATTACACATCAAAACACCACCAATCTTTACATTGAAAGCAGAGCTTACTGGCAAAGTATAAAACACACAAATAAGACGATGCAGGAAAAGAATGGACAAAAAATTAGTGCCTACACATGGAAGCTGAAAAGAAATATTTAGAACAACGCAAAATTAATAAAAATGACATCACTGCACAACATTAATCCATGCAGGACAATCTGAAATAGATAGGAAAGTTGCTATAAAAACTTGTGCACTTACCCCTCTTTATAGCCAATGTACTGCACAGTTATGATACCCCCCGAGGCTTTTGTAACTTTGACCGGCCACCAAACCGCCTTCCTTTGGAACAGGATGATGTCCCCAACCTTGTATTCCTCTATTTCGAGGTGGTGGGCCTTTGGTTGCCTCTTGAATCCTTTCTTTTTTGGCATCTGAAAGAAAATGTATATTTTACACACAAATATACTTTTGTTTGTGATAAGGATACATATATATATAGGGCGAATTAAGACCCAAAAGTAATTCCGGGTTTAAAAGAAAGCACCGTTCCTAAAATGAAACAAATGTTTAAGCACCCTTTTTGGCAAACAATAGCAGGGTTCGCGCTGGGTTCTCAGGAAAGTGAATTAAAAAAAGGAAAGTGACTCGGTTTGGTCCAGAGTCATTTCTTTTAAAAAATGCCCAAAAAGTGAACAAAAACCCCGCCAACGCGAACCCTGAATAGAATATAAAAAAAATGCAGGTGATATCAAAATCTCTCCAAAAAGGAAAAAAACTAGTTGCAACCCTTACACAGCCACTGTATATGGCCTGTTTATGCCAGTTTCATGCGAAAGCCGTGAGGTCTACTTTCAAAGAATATATAAACTTTACACACATTGAAACAAAACACAACCCTCTTTAATTATTCCAAAAATGCATAGGTAAGCGAAAAAATTCCGCTCCAATTGGACCCCAGGAGAAAGGGTTTAAACAATTTACAAAGATAATCAAACCACTCCTAATCAAGTCCTGATTGCAGTAATTGACAAAGAACATAGTACAGCCATCTGACTGAATGGAATCAGGATTACAATTAACTACTTTGCACACGAGTCCAGCAAAGAGGTTTAAGCTCAACATTCGCCGCCCTGCCATATAAAACACAGAGAAATCACACACAAAAAACACACACACACACCAGGGTTTGCGTTGACGGGGTTTTTGTCCACTTTTTGGGCATTTTTTACGAAATGATTCACTTTTTCGGAACCCACCGAGTCTTTCTGGACCCAATTGATCCATACTTTCCTTTTTTACTCACTTTCCTGAGAACCCAGCGCGAACCCTGACACACACAAGGGTCAGAAATCAAAGTCGGAACGGGCAATGGGTTTTTAACTTATAGCACGACACTTTCCTCCAAAACTCTGCCAAAAAATAACTCCAAGCTGAGTCTAGCCCTTTCTTTTTACAAAAAAAAACTGATATAACTGCGCTGCTTGGGAAAAAGAAGAAATACAACACATAAGAGTTGGGGGGTGTCATTTTAATCTCAGCGAACCTGGACTTAAGAGAACTTTGTGAATTAAAGTATAACCATAACCACAATAAAAAACCTTGCCGTATAATTCATTGCTCATATAGCATTAAAATTACAGAAAAAATTTGCGGATTTAAGAAGAAATTAGACCTGAATCCGAAATTTCCAAAGTCACTCTTATGCAAAAAAAAAAATACGGCTTTGAACAGCGTTGTTTTAAACGTGTACGCAATTGTTATTAACAACATTAACAAAGGAAAAAGTCCGGTGATAGTTCTCAATTTACTGAAATATTTCAAAAGTTTCCACCGCAAACATTATCAAAGGTAAAATACCACTTTTACTGCAAAAAAAAAAAGAAAGACAAATTCAGTGCACTTTCACTCTTATTACTTACCTTCAGTATGATATTTTATCCACACAAAACACTTCCACAATAAACTATCCTGATTTTGGTAAAAAGTTGCGTCTTTCCAGTCTTGATGGCGCCGAACAAAGGATGCAAGCCACGCTAGCCGGCCCACTAACATCATTAAAACGCGGCATCCGGACACCAAAATAGTTCTAAAATCTCCTTTTAAGAGCTCATCTTTCAAGCTAAAAACAGTTATGTGATCAAAATTTCACTGTATCTGAACAATAGTAAAACAAAACACACAAAGAAATAAAGAAAATAAGTACTTTGATGGGTCTTGTTTTCGCGCGTTAAAATGACTTAATCCCGTCGCATAGAATATGCAGCATTTTCTGAATTTCAAAGACGCTGATTGGCTGGCAAATTCAAGTCTGACATCACTTGCTTGCACTCAATCCATATTCATACGCATAAGCTGCTGTCAATTAACCACCCCCCATGCATTGCACTGTCTCTCTATCACTGCTTCCGCAGCACAAGAACCACAATCAAAGAAGGCAAACACATTTTCAAAAGAAATTCAACTTCACACTTTTAATTACGTGCAATGCGGAAGCAAATCTGAACAATGACTGTCACCAGTGGCGGAAACAAAGGGGGGGGGGGGGGGGTCAGGGTTGCAACCCACCCTAAATAATTTAATTTAAGAAGACTTTGCTCCATACAGTAAGGAAATCAATGGCAATTTATACAATATTTACACTAAGTCTGAACAAAAAGCTTCAGAAAAATGTAATATTGCAGAGTATCCGAACCTCATGCCTTAACCAAATAAAAACTACAGCGCGCATATGTAAGATGTATCCATACAGTTGTAGAAAATTTAAGCCTTTTAAGATCAAAATATAAGCAACAAGATAATAAAGACAGTCACTGAGGCATTTTTGGGCCTATCAATTCAAAAACAAAAATTACAAAACTCTAACCACACGTGCGACAAACACAGCTTATTTTAACAAAGACAACAGAATAAAATGTAAAATGTGAAAAATAGTGCGTAAATGTGAGAACCAGCCTACAAACTATTATATTAATCTTCCCCACTTTGAAAACCGAAATTTATCACACAATACAAGCATAAAAGGTTGTTCTCTTTCCTTTCAATCGTATAAATTCTGAAATGCAAAGTGTATAAGATTTAAGGCCAACAAAAACTTTGTAACTAGATCTTAAAAGTCCTTTTTTTAATTCAATGTCACTCAAACAGTACGATATGGAATATCGGGCGTAGCCAGCATTTTTTCAAGGAGTTTGTGAATTTCCGTTGCGTGACATTAAAAGTATTGTTTCAAAAGTCTCGGCATAAATAACTTGGTTCTTGGGGTAGGTGGGAGTATGGAGGGGGTGGATTTAAAGTATATTTGAACAACTTTTTCAAGGCAGCCCTTATCAATGTTGCGATACCTAACATTGTTTATTCTAAGGATCCTCTTTCACGACTTTTTTAAGAATATATTTTTCTTTCTCAAAAGCAGAAATATCAAGAGGAGACGGGATGGCCTCAAGGATTATGTCATAAACAATAACAATTTCACTTTCAGAAGACCTTGGTCTGTACAATCTGAAAAATAATGACAATATATCGAGCAGTTACACTTAGTCCAAACAAAACTCGTCAGAGAAATGTAACATTCTAGAGTAAACAGACCCTATCTCTATACGAAAAAAAATAATAAACCGCACACATGAGAGATTTGTGCACGCAACTGTAGAAAATTGAAGCGTTTTAAGATCATACCAAAAATGAAAAGAAAATAAAGTTAGTCACTCGCAGCGGTTTGGGCCCATCGATTCAAAAGGAAAATTAGAAGATTCTAACCGCATGTGGAAATACAGCTAATTTTAACAGAATTAAGGGAAAAATAAATGTATAACGTCGTCTACAGCACATTCAGATAAACTGTGTAAAATAGCATGCAAATATGAGAAACAGCCTGCAAACTATTACAGTAATCTTCCGCAGTTTGAAAACCGGAATTTACCACACATTACAAGCATAAAAAGTTGTTGTTCTCTTTTTTTTCAATTTTATAAATGCTGAATTGTAAATGTGTATCACTTTCACGCCAATTAAAACCTTATAACGAGATCTTAAAAGCCCTTTTTTTGTTTAATCCAATGTCACTCAAACAGCACGATATGGAATATCGGGCGTAGCCAGCATTTTTTCAAGGAGTTTGAGAATTTCCGTTGCGTGACATTAAAAGTATTGTTTCAAATGTCTCCGCATAAATAACTTGGTTCTTGGGGTAGGTGGGAGTAGGGAGGGGGGTGGATTTAAAGTATATTTGAACCACTTTTTCAAGGCAGCCCTTATCAATGTTGCGATACCTAAGATTATTTATTCTAAGGATCCGCTTTCACGATTTTTTTAAGAAAATATTTTTCTTTCTCAAAAGCAGAAATATCAAGAGGAGACGGGATGGCCTCAAGGATTATGTCATAAACAATAACAATTTCACTTTCATCAGACCTTGGTCTGTACAATCTGAAAAATAATGACAATATATCGAGCAGTTACACTTAGTCCAAGCAAAACTCCTCAGAGAAATGTAACATTCCAGAGTAAACAGACCCTATCTCTTTACGAAAAAAATAATAAAACGCACACATGAGAGATTTGTGCACGCAAATGTAGAAAATTGAAGCGTTTTAAGATCATACCAAAAATGAAAAGAAAATAAAGTTAGTCATTCGCAGCGGTTTGGGCCCATCGATTCAAAAGGAAAATTAGAAGGTTCTAGCCGCATGTAGAAATACAGCTAATTTTAACAGAATTAAGAGAAAAATAAGTGTATAACGTCGTCTACAGCACATTCAGATAAACTGTGTAAAATAGCATGCAAATATGAGAAACAGCCTGCAAACTATTATAGTAATCTTCCCCAGTTTGAAAACCGGAATTTACCACACATTACAAGCATAAAACGTTGTTGTTCTCTTTTTTTTTTCAATTTTATAAATGCTGAATTGTAAATGTGTATCACTTTCACGCCAATTAAAACCTCATAACCAGATCTTAAAAGCCCTTTTTTTGTTTAATCCATGTCACTCAAACAGCACGATATGGAATATCGGCCGTAGCCAGCATTTTTTCAAGGAGTTTGTGAATTTCCGTTGCGTGACATTAAAAGTATTGTTTCAAATGTCTCCGCATAAATAACTTGGTTCTTGGGGTAGGTGGGAGTAGGGGGGGGGGGGTGGATTTAAAGTATATTTGAACCACTTTTTCAAGGCAGCCCTTATCAATGTTGCGATACCTAAGATTATTTATTCTAAGGATCCGCTTTCACGATTTTTTTAAGAATATATTTTTCTTTCTCAAAAGCAGAAATATCAACAGGAGACGGCATGGCCTCAAGGATTATGTCATAAACAATAACAATTTCACTTTCATCCGACCTTGGTCTCTACAATTAGAAAAATAATGACAATATATCGAGCAGTTACACTTAGTCCAAACAAAACTCCTCAGAGAAATATAACATTCCAGAGTAAACAGACCCTATCTCTTTACGAAAAAAATAACAAAACGCACACATAAGAGATTTGTGCCCGCAACTGTAGAAAATTGAAGCGTTTTAAGATCATACCACTAATGAAAAGAAAATAAAATCTGTCATTCGCAGCGGTTTTGGGCCCATCGATTCAAAAGGAAAATGAGAAGATTCTAACCGCATGTATAAATACAGCTAATTTTAACAGAGATAAAAGAAAAATAAATGTATAACGTCGTCTACAGCACATTCAGATAAACTGTGTAAAATAGCATGCAAATATGTGAAACAGCCTGCAAACTATTATAGTAATCTTCCCCAGTTTGAAAACCGGAATTTACCACACATTACAAGCATAAAAATTTGTTGTTCTCTTTTTTTTTTTCAATTTTATAAATGCCGAATGTAAATGTGTATCACTTTCATGCCAATTAAAACCTTATAACTAGATCTTAAAAGTCCTTTTTTGTTTAATCCAATGTCACTCAAACAGCACGACATGGAATATCGGGCGTAGCCAGCACTTTTTTTTTCAAGGAGTTTGTGAATTTCCGTTGCGTGACATTAAAAGTATTTTTTCAAATGTCTCCGCATAAATAACTTGGTTCTTGGGGTAGGTGGGAGTAGGGAGGGGGGTGGATTTAAAGTATATTTGAACCACTTTTTCAAGGCAGCCCTTATCAATGTTGCGATACCTAAGATTATTTATTCTAAGGATCCGCTTTCACGATTTTTTTAAGAATATATTTTTCTTTCTCAAAAGCAGAAATATCAACAGGAGACGGCATGGCCTCAAGGATTATGTCATAAACAATAACAATTTCACTTTCATCCGACCTTGGTCTCCACAATTAGAAAAATAATGACAATATATCGAGCAGTTACACTTAGTCCAAACAAAACTCCTCAGAGAAATATAACATTCCAGAGTAAACAGACCCTATCTCTTTACGAAAAAAATAACAAAACGTACACATAAGAGATTTGTGCACGCAACTGTAGAAAATTGAAGCGTTTTAAGATCATACCACTAATGAAAAGAAAATAAGATCTGTCATTCGCAGCGGTTTTGGGCCCATCGATTCAAAAGGAAAATGAGAAGATTCTAACCGCATGTATAAATATAGCCAATTTTAACAGAGATAAGAGAAAAATAAATGTATAACGTCGTCTACAGCACATTCAGATAAACTGTGTAAAATAGCATGCAAATATGAGAAACAGCCTGCAAACTATTCTAGTAATCTTCCCCAGTTTGAAAACCGGAATTTACCACACATTACAAGCATAAAAAGTTGTTGTTCTCTTTTTTTTCAATTTTATATATGCTGAATCGTAAATGTGTATCACTTTCATGCCAATTAGAACCTTATAACTAGATCTTAAAAGTCCTTTTTTGTTCAATCCAATGTCACTCAAACAGCACGACATGGAATATCGGGCGTAGCCAGCATTTTTTCAAGGAGTTTGTGAATTTCCGTTGCGTGACATTAAAAGTATTGTTTCAAATGTCTCCGCATAAATAACTTGGTTCTTGGGGTAGGTGGGAGTAGGGAGGGGGGTGGATTTAAAGTATATTTGAACAACTTTTTCAAGGCAGCCCTTATCAATGTTGCGATACCTAAGATTATTTATTCTAAGGATCCGCTTTCACGATTTTTTTAAGAATATATTTTTCTTTCTCAAAAGCAGAAATATCAAGAGGAGACGGGATGGCCTCAAGGATTATGTCATAAACAATAACATTTTCACTTTCATCAGACCTTGGTCTGTACAATCAGAAAAATAATGACGATATATCGAGCAGTTACACTTAGTCCAAACAAAACTACTCAGAGAAATGTAACATTCCAGAGTAAACAGACCCTATCTCTTTGCGAAAAAAATAATAAAATGCACACATAAGAGATTTGTGCACGCAACTGTAGAAAATTGAAGCGTTTTAAGATCATACCACCAATGAAAAGAAAATAAAGTCAGTCATTCGCAGCGGTTTTGGGCCCATCGATTCAAAAGGAAAAGTAGAAGATTCGAACCGCATGTGGAAATACAGCTAATTTTAACAGAGATAAGAGAAAAATAAATGTATAACGTCGTCTACAGCACATTCAGATAAACTGTGTAAAATAGCATGCAAATATGAGAAACAGCCTGCAAACTATTATAGTAATCTTCCCCAGTTTGAAAACCCGAATTTACCACACATTACAAGCATAAAAATTTGTTGTTCTCTTTTTTTTTCAATTTTATAAATGCCGAATGTAAATGTGTATCACTTTCATGCCAATTAAAACCTTATAACTAGATCTTAAAAGTCCTTTTTTGTTTAATCCAATGTCACTCAAACAGCACGACATGGAATATCGGGCGTAGCCAGCACTTTTTTTTCAAGGAGTTTGTGAATTTCCGTTGCGTGACATTAAAAGTATTGTTTCAAATGTCTCCGCATAAATAACTTGGTTCTTGGGGTAGGTGGGAGTAGGGAGGGGGGTGGATTTAAAGTATATTTGAACCACTTTTTCAAGGCAGCCCTTATCAATGTTGCGATACCTAAGATTATTTATTCTAAGGATCCGCTTTCACGATTTTTTTAAGAATATATTTTTCTTTCTCAAAAGCAGAAATATCAACAGGAGACGGCATGGCCTCAAGGATTATGTCATAAACAATAACAATTTCACTTTCATCCGACCTTGGTCTCTACAATTAGAAAAATAATGACAATATATCGAGCAGTTACACTTAGTCCAAACAAAACTCCTCAGAGAAATATAACATTCCAGAGTAAACAGACCCTATCTCTTTACGAAAAAAATAACAAAACGTACACATAAGAGATTTGTGCACGCAACTGTAGAAAATTGAAGCGTTTTAAGATCATACCACTAATGAAAAGAAAATAAGATCTGTCATTCGCAGCGGTTTTGGGCCCATCGATTCAAAAGGAAAATGAGAAGATTCTAACCGCATGTATAAATATAGCCAATTTTAACAGAGATAAGAGAAAAATAAATGTATAACGTCGTCTACAGCACATTCAGATAAACTGTGTAAAATAGCATGCAAATATGAGAAACAGCCTGCAAACTATTATAGTAATCTTCCCCAGTTTGAAAACCGGAATTTACCACACATTACAAGCATAAAAAGTTGTTGTTCTCTTTTTTTTCAATTTTATATATGCTGAATCGTAAATGTGTATCACTTTCATGCCAATTAGAACCTTATAACTAGATCTTAAAAGTCCTTTTTTGTTTAATCCAATGTCACTCAAACAGCACGACATGGAATATCGGGCGTAGCCAGCATTTTTTCAAGGAGTTTGTGAATTTCCGTTGCGTGACATTAAAAGTATTGTTTCAAATGTCTCCGCATAAATAACTTGGTTCTTGGGGTAGGTGGGAGTAGGGAGGGGGGTGGATTTAAAGTATATTTGAACAACTTTTTCAAGGCAGCCCTTATCAATGTTGCGATACCTAAGATTATTTATTCTAAGGATCCGCTTTCACGATTTTTTTAAGAATATATTTTTCTTTCTCAAAAGCAGAAATATCAAGAGGAGACGGGATGGCCTCAAGGATTATGTCATAAACAATAACATTTTCACTTTCATCAGACCTTGGTCTGTACAATCAGAAAAATAATGACGATATATCGAGCAGTTACACTTAGTCCAAACAAAACTACTCAGAGAAATGTAACATTCCAGAGTAAACAGACCCTATCTCTTTGCGAAAAAAATAATAAAATGCACACATAAGAGATTTGTGCACGCAACTGTAGAAAATTGAAGCGTTTTAAGATCATACCACCAATGAAAAGAAAATAAAGTCAGTCATTCGCAGCGGTTTTGGGCCCATCGATGCAAAAGGAAAAGTAGAAGATTCGAACCGCATGTGGAAATACAGCTAATTTTAACAGAGATAAGAGAAAAATAAATGTATAACGTCGTCTACAGCACATTCAGATAAACTGTGTAAAATAGCATGCAAATATGAGAAACAGCCTGCAAACTATTATAGTAATCTTCCCCAGTTTGAAAACCGGAATTTACCACACATTACAAGCATAAAAAGTTGTTGTTCTCTTTTTTTTTTCAATTTTATAAATGCTGAATGTAAATGTGTATCACTTTCATACCAATTAAAACCTTATAACTAGATCTTAAAAGTTCTTTTTTTTTGTTTAATTCAATGTCACTCAAACAGTACGACATGGAATATCGGGCGTAGCCAGCATTTTTTCAAGGAGTTTGTGAATTTCTGTTGCGTGACATTAAAAGTATTGTTTCAAATGTCTCCGCATAAATAACTTGGTTCTTGGGGTAGGTGGGAGTAGGGAGGGGGTGGATTTAAAGTATATTTGAACCACTTTTTCAAGGCAGCCCTTATCAATGTTGCGATACCTAAGATTATTTATTCTAAGGATCCGCTTTCACGATTTTTTTAAGAATATATTTTTCTTTCTCAAAAGCAGAAATATCAACAGGAGACGGCATGGCCTCAAGGATTATGTCATAAACAATAACAATTTCACTTTCATCCGACCTTGGTCTCTACAATTAGAAAAATAATGACAATATATCGAGCAGTTACACTTAGTCCAAACAAAACTCCTCAGAGAAATATAACATTCCAGAGTAAACAGACCCTATCTCTTTACGAAAAAAATAACAAAACGTACACATAAGAGATTTGTGCACGCAACTGTAGAAAATTGAAGCGTTTTAAGATCATACCACTAATGAAAAGAAAATAAGATCTGTCATTCGCAGCGGTTTTGGGCCCATCGATTCAAAAGGAAAATGAGAAGATTCTAACCGCATGTATAAATATAGCCAATTTTAACAGAGATAAGAGAAAAATAAATGTATAACGTCGTCTACAGCACATTCAGATAAACTGTGTAAAATAGCATGCAAATATGAGAAACAGCCTGCAAACTATTCTAGTAATCTTCCCCAGTTTGAAAACCGGAATTTACCACACATTACAAGCATAAAAAGTTGTTGTTCTCTTTTTTTTCAATTTTATATATGCTGAATCGTAAATGTGTATCACTTTCATGCCAATTAGAACCTTATAACTAGATCTTAAAAGTCCTTTTTTGTTTAATCCAATGTCACTCAAACAGCACGACATGGAATATCGGGCGTAGCCAGCATTTTTTCAAGGAGTTTGTGAATTTCCGTTGCGTGACATTAAAAGTATTGTTTCAAATGTCTCCGCATAAATAACTTGGTTCTTGGGGTAGGTGGGAGTAGGGAGGGGGGTGGATTTAAAGTATATTTGAACAACTTTTTCAAGGCAGCCCTTATCAATGTTGCGATACCTAAGATTATTTATTCTAAGGATCCGCTTTCACGATTTTTTTAAGAATATATTTTTCTTTCTCAAAAGCAGAAATATCAAGAGGAGACGGGATGGCCTCAAGGATTATGTCATAAACAATAACATTTTCACTTTCATCAGACTTTGGTCTGTACAATCAGAAAAATAATGACGATATATCGAGCAGTTACACTTAGTCCAAACAAAACTACTCAGAGAAATGTAACATTCCAGAGTAAACAGACCCTATCTCTTTGCGAAAAAAATAATAAAATGCACACATAAGAGATTTGTGCACGCAACTGTAGAAAATTGAAGCGTTTTAAGATCATACCACCAATGAAAAGAAAATAAAGTCAGTCATTCGCAGCGGTTTTGGGCCCATCGATGCAAAAGGAAAAGTAGAAGATTCGAACCGCATGTGGAAATACAGCTAATTTTAACAGAGATAAGAGAAAAATAAATGTATAACGTCGTCTACAGCACATTCAGATAAACTGTGTAAAATAGCATGCAAATATGAGAAACAGCCTGCAAACTATTATAGTAATCTTCCCCAGTTTGAAAACCGGAATTTACCACACATTACAAGCATAAAAAGTTGTTGTTCTCTTTTTATTTCAATTTTATAAATGCTGAATGTAAATGTGTATCACTTTCATACCAATTAAAACCTTATAACTAGATCTTAAAAGTTCTTTTTTTTGTTTAATTCAATGTCACTCAAACAGTACGACATGGAATATCGGGCGTAGCCAGCATTTTTTCAAGGAGTTTGTGAATTTCTGTTGCGTGACATTAAAAGTATTGTTTCAAATGTCTCCGCATAAATAACTTGGTTCTTGGGGTAGGTGGGAGTAGGGAGGGGGTGGATTTAAAGTATATTTGAACAACTTTTTCAAGGCAGCCCATATTAATGTTGCGATACCTAAGATTGTTTATTCTAAGGATCCGCTTTCACGATTTTTAAGAATATATTTTTCTTTCTCAAAAGCAGAAATATCAACAGGAGACGGGGTGGCTTCAAGGATTATATCATAAACAATTACAATTTCTACTTTCAGAAGACTTTGGTGTGTACAATCAGAAAAACAATGGTGATATATCTCGCAGTTACAATTAGTCCAAACAAAAAACTTCAGAGTAATGTAACATACCAGAGTATACAAACCCTATCTCTTCACAAACAAATAATAAAACGGACATATAAGGGATTTTTCCACGCAGTTGTAGAAAATTGAAGCGTTTTAAGATCATATCACCAATGAATAGAAAATAAAGACAGTCATTCGCAGCGATTTTGGGCCCATCGATTCAAAAGGAAAATTAGAAGATTCTAAAAGCATGTGCAAAGACATCTAATTTTAATAGAGATAAGAGAAAAATAAATGTATGATGTCGTCTACAGCACATTCAGATAAATAACAAGTAAACTGTGAAAAATAGCATACAAATATGAGAAACAGTCTGCAAACTATTATAGTAAACCGGAAAACCGAAATTTACCAGGAATTACAAGCATAAAAAGTTTTCTTTCAATTGTAGAAATGCTAATTTGAAAGGTGTGAGACTTTGACGCCAATTGTAGCCTTGTAACTAGATCTTAAAAGTTTTTTATTACAATATTACTCTAACAGTAACATTTAATAACGGGTGTAGCCAGCATTTTCTCAAGCGGTTTGTGAATTTCCGCTGCATGACATTAAAAGTGTTAAGTCTATCTTATTCCTCACATAAAAAACATCTAAGGTTGACGAATCTTTAATATTTAAGTACAAAAAAAATTAAGGCAGTCATACAAGCGATATTAGATCTATCATTGAAAAAAAAAGCAAAGCAATTCTAACTAAATTTACGGACAAACTGAGCTAAGAGAAATAGAGACAAAAGAAAATAAATGTTTAATTATAAGGACCGCAGTTTCAGGCGAAAAAGAGCAATCTATGAGAAACGCAAGCCATTTCTCTTCATGTTTTGAGGTGTATCCACACTCCTCTAGAAATCATTAGAGGAATTTAAAATTCAGTCGAATCCAGCCACCATACATTGACAAAAAAAAATACCACTGTGTGCATACCAAACAGGTATGAACACAGTGGTATTTAATATCAGTGTTTAAAAATCACTACTCGAATAAAGAGAAAGTAAAGTTCACAGTTTGTAACCGTTAAAACAAATCAAGTTAAAACATTAACCTAAAAATATATTCAGATCGGCACTTACATAAAGGACAATTAATGCCGTCAGTCAAGCATTTTTGGACACATCATCAGTTCAAACACAAAAAGAAAATTCCAAGAAAAATTACCGCCAAACACAGCTAATTCTAATGGAGATAAAATAATATTTTTAACAAATATTGTAAAAGAAAGTACAATGGAAATAGCTTAAGCTGTTGATAATTTGAAGTTTAAGAAGGAGGACAATGCAAAGTTATAGAAAAGGTACACACACACCGTGAAAACGGACATTTCACAATGTGGGTGAAAGCCTTGAATGTAACTATTGTAAAATATGCTTTTGTATAAACCAAGTAAAAGGTTGTAAAAAAACACTGTTTTACAGAAAAATAAACATCATTTATCACTTTGCTATACGTTTATGAGCTGCTACAGGGATAACAAGCTGCTAGGACTTGGAAAATTTTGTAAACAAAAAAGGTGACACCCCCCATATCTCATGAAGTCGCCCAACACGTGCTTTTTCAAGTGTTCTTCATTCATTGGTCGAGAAAATAGGCTCAAACCATGTGGAAACCACTTGATTGGCCAAGTTTTAATTAACCTGCCATGTGCTCGCTCACGGTGGGTCTCCCCCTATTGGGAAGTGTATAAACTAAATAAAACCAAAATTTTGCCCCAAAAATACACCAGGCGTTTCTGGACACCCCTCTCATATGAAAGCCCATCTCTCAATATAAATCATGGTTATCATAACTCGGTTTTTGAATGTAGACCCTGGGTTTTGGGTCCGGTTTCACAAAAAAGCTCCAGTTTCACTTTGAGCTTACGACCACAGGCTCTGACTTCGCCGTGAAGACAGGAGCACAAACACACACACACAAACATACGCACAAACACACACATACAGACACAAACACAAACATACAGACACAGAAACATACATACGCATATACAGACACAAACACAAACATACAGACACACAAACATACACACAGACACGCATATATAGACACAAACACAACACACGGACAGACAAACATACGCACAGACACACACACAGACACAAACATACAGACACACAAACATACAGACACACAAACATACGCACACACACACACACATAGACACAAACACAAACACACAGACACACAAACATACACACAGATACACGCATATATAGACACAAACACAAAGATACAGACACACAAACATACGCACACAAATATATATAGAAACAAACACATAGACGCAAACTTCTCAATAAATGATTCATCCTCAAAAGCTAGGCAACCGCTCGTGAAATCATGTGGCAATCTATAACTTTGTCCGACACTTAAGTTCGGTTCAGGATATTTTTTCTGCTGCATATGACGTTCATGTATAATTCAAGGTTAATCGACTTGTATATTTGCGATTCCCATAAGCAACTGGCAATAAGCAGAAAACAAAGTCTCTCTCTTAGTACCAACATCTCACTTTGTTTCCTCTACTACCCGGCAGCTAGCCCCAGCGACCAGCTAACCAATCAAAATTGAAAGCGAAAAGAAAAAAAAACAAAAACAAAAACAAGCCATCGTCGAAGGCGCAGACCAAACCGGACACAACAAGCATTTTTTGACCAATTTGAAAAATAATACGACACTGCACAACTTACATATGTTCAGTGCGCAAGGTAGCATATGCCTAGGATAAATAGTTTCGGAGAACTCGCGTGGAAAGCACCCAAGTCTTACATTGCAGTTATCTAAAAAAAATGGCAGTTTTTGACAAGTCGCCATTTTGGCCATTTTTTACCGATTTGAAAAATAACACAACTTCAATATATATATACATTTTCACTGAACTTGCGCAGAAACAAAACAGCATCCAAGGTGTGACACACGGACGGACGGCAATCCTATAGACTAGACACCCCCCCCCCCCCCCCCCCACTTCCCCGGGCTCGCCCGGTTGGGGTCTAAAAACTCGGAAATACGTCTTTCGACCCGTCTGTCTGCCGATTTAATTGAACTTTGGACGGACTATTTTGGCAATATTCTCACACCAATTTTAGTGTGAGAATAACAGTCCAGGGGTGATCATGAGACGTCTTGTGAGATCCACCAAATGTAATTAGCCTATTGGATCGCCGAGATGAACATTTACATCCATTATCATGCTATGGCTGAATCGTATTCACTAAGAAGCACAGTATTCGCAAATATGACAGTTTCTTATATAAATATTCAAAATCAAGCGGTGACCTTAAATGACGTTTCAAGGTCACCGCAGTCTAATCCACCCGAGAGGACGTCAATATAAATGCGCACACCGAGTTTTATAAAAAAAATTCCGTTTACATGGTTAATTAGGCGAACAACGCGTACAGCACCCACTCAGACGATAACGTAGATTGCGAAAATTCGACATTCAGCGATGACTTTGACTAGCATTTCAAGGTCACCAAAATCTAATAAGATCGAGAAGGCTATCAGTAAAACTACTCCAATTTGAGTTCGATCAAAATCCGTTCACATTTTTTGGATGGGATATTATTCACAAGAGCCACCGTTAGGAGAGTGTCAACGGAAAACAGCTAAATTTGTTGCTTGGCATCGTTTTTCATCTCGATACAAACTCAATCGCAAGCGATAATTCTGATTCTTCGGTTCAGTCCCGTTTCTTGACAAACTGCACATTTTTCTTCTTCTTAACTGCAATTACAAACTGTTGAGTCACAAATTTTTTCATTTTGGTATCCACTCGGAATACACACAAAAAGCACGATCACCCACGTTGTACATCACACCCTACCACCGTCGCCGCCACCACCATCTCTACCACTGCCGCCACCACCACCGCCACCACCACCGCCACCAAAATACACACAAAAAGCACGATCGCTTACGCTGCACATCACACCCTACCACCGTCGCCGCCACCACCACCTCTGCTACTGCCACCACCACCACCACCGCCACCAAAATACACACAAAAAGTACAATCACCCACGCTGTACAAACAGTCTGAACCTCATTCGGATCATCAACGCAGACCTCAGTCGTATGTCATTTTATGTCTGCCAGATTCTGGCTCGTTATATCACCTAACCCCTTACAACCGCCGCCACCACCGCCACAACCGCCGCCACCACCACCACAACCACCAAAAGACACACATTCACTGGGAACTATGGAGTTCTATCAAAAGAAAACAGTTTGTGATTTATTGAAAGAAAAGACTCCGCAAACACGATGATTTACACTCAGATGATTTCCTTGATTACCTGCAATTCCCCCCTCCCCTCCCCCTCTCCCCCCCCGCCTCCCCCCGCCCCCCCCCCACCCACATGACTGATTAAAACTTGCTGTAAATAGAAACTTGTCATGCCTTACTTTTGAAATAAATTGCTTTGCATGACGAATACTTATTCAGCTATGGTAACCATGGAAACAACACACTCTCGCACCCTCATGACTCGTGCATGGAAAAATCGCGGAAAACTATATTTCTCCTTTTTACTTTTTTTTCTCTTAAGTCTACCAATAGTATAAACGAAATACACTGTCGAAAACTACCTTCCATTTCCGAATGATCAACCCGCTGATTGGGGTTCGCTTTTCTCGTTGCCATGGTCGCAGGCTTGGCGCTACGGTAACGATACCTATCCGCAGTACTTAAATTCTCAGTATCGCCCTCACTCTCTCCTTCATGCACTTGTCTATATCCAGTGGGTTCTACGTCAGAGGCCCCAACACGGTTTTCATAAAACATATCTCTGTGGCATAAGCGACGCAATGTCAACACAAATGCAACAATGGGATGTCAGTTTTCATCGATATGTAATTGATGTTTTTTTTTTTTACACGGCCTCGCACTGGTAACAAACACACATCTCTCTATGGGTCATATGTGCTCATGTTATGGGGCTATAAATGTACCCTGGTATGAACCCCCGAATGAGAAGAGTACTTTTGTGACTGTATGTATAACAAACTGTCAACAGTATAATCCTGCATATGTTGACAGGGGATTGGGGAGGGGTGAGGATGCGGTGGGAAGGAGGTTGGGGGTTGTGACTGAGGTAACGAGGCTGATACATTCCCAATAGCCCTCGTAGTTTTTTTTAAATTCAAACGTCGAAACCTATTCTGTCACTCAATCCCAACCCCAAGCCCCCCCCCCCCCCCCCCCACCATTCCAGCAAAACAATTAAAGTACGCTGATAAAGGCCAATAAAATGAGTTCCACATTCAGTCCCTCAATCCCACAAGGGATTCGCCAGGCGGGAGAAAAATATGTCAACCGTTGTGGCACGAGCTCCCCTTCCAAGGACACGCCACCACCACGGCCGCCCATAAAAACCAATCAATGGTGTGGTGTATCCCGAATGAGCAAGATTATCTCCATATCATGCTCTTCCATGCTCATTAATCAATAGAACCAGTACGGATTTGGCTCTTTAATAATTTTTATGTACAGTGTGTCGTCGTTATCCCGAAATTGTCGAGGCCGGAAAAAATTTTACTTTGAGATGTCTGAGTTTCGAGACTGCCGAAAGCAAAAAAAAAAATAATAAAAAATAAAATAGGGTTGAAACTTATCACGAGATAACCGAGCGACAGACATATTCGAGTTAATCAAGTACCACTGTATACAAATTTATTAGGGATATCTTACTATTTCACAGGCAAATTTTAAAACATCTCTGAGGCATCTGTAGTGAGTTTCATAATCGCAAAAAAAAATTTATACTGATATTCGGTTTCCCGATTGTGGTGTCTAAAATATGTAGGGCGTGGCTTACAGATTCTATTCTAAACTAATACTCTTTTTCTAAAAAGCGCTGTTATTTTTAACGTGATTTTTATTTTTCTTGATGCTGTAATATTTGAGTCATCTCTGTGCATGAGAAGCCTCCATGCTGCCAAATTAGAGAGCAACTACCAACAATTTTCAGCTTGTGAAAAGCATTTGCTTGACAATGACACACCGCCGGTGTAGCATCAAATTGTCACTCCCATCGAAAACCTCACCCCAGGAGGAAATTCAGACCCACCCCTCCCCCCACCCTGCCTGACAGAATGTAGTGGAAATTTACATGTCGAATATCAACCTCCCCCCCCCCCCAACCCCAGCCCACTCATCAAATTTGCACCCTCTCCTGGTGAATATTATATTCAAATATGTACCTTCAAAAATGGCTAAAAAATAAATACAAGCTGTGCGAAGGACCACCAAGGGAACATTCTTGCTACATTTCAAAAGAATCGGACCAGAAGTGTAGGAAGAGTTGCATTTTGAAAATTTATTTACACACACACATAACTGACGACGGATAACCCACCAGAAATGGTTAATCCCACTGACCGCAGACACCGTGCACACACAGCGAACACACCGTACACACTCTCGCACACACAGCGCATACGGCGCACACTCCGTGCACATACAGCGCATGCGGCGCACACTCCGCGCACACGCAGTGCATACGGCGCACACTCCGTGCACATACAGCGCATGCGGCGCACACTCTCGCACACGCAACGCATACGGCGCACACTCCGTGCACAGCGCATGCGGCGCACACTCTCGCACATACAGCGCATACGGCGCAGATACGTGCCACACTCTGCGCATACATGTGACCCCTAAATGCCTGCGTACTTGCTGTTTGCCACCCCTCCTCCCCCTCCAATACCAGTAAATATCGGCCCACACTGAACTGTCACGTCCCAAGTGCCTAATCATAATAAACGACTGACATATGAAAATGACACACGAGAAAAATACCGTCAAATCAACCAGCTCTCTTTCCCGGGACAATTTAGGGTAAATTTTACATGGTTTTTTAATAGTCAGTTTATCAATAATTCACGACATAACAACTAACGCAATCAGCAACTCTTTTACCATCACTTGTGTTCATGATGCCACCAAATTGCTTAATAGATGTCGGTCTATTTTTTCACATAAAAACACTGACTTCCACATTTAGCCAATCATGACTCGAGACCCTGGAATAACCTACTTTTTTCACAGCATCCAATCAATTGCACAACAATACACTGGTGCTTGGGTTGTTTATCACGTGAATCCATTGGCACTAGCCGAATGCTCAACACGAGGCTGAAATAGGCGGGTAAGGCACCAGCCGAAGGCTCAGACACGAGGCAGAAATAGGCGGGTAAGGCACCAGCCGAAGGCTCAAGACACGAGTCAGAAATAGGCGTGTGAGGCACCAGCCGAATGCTGAGGCACGAAGCATAAATAGGCTTGTTAGGCACTAGCCGAATGCTCAGACACGAGGCAGAAATAGGTGTGTTAGGCAACAGCCGAATGCTCAGGCACGAGGCAGAAATAGGCAGGTAAGGCACCAACCGAAGGCTCAGACACGAGGCAGAAATAGGCGGGTAAGGCACCAGCCGAAGGCTCAGACACGAGGCAGAAATAGGCGGGTAAGGCACCAGCCGAAGGCTCAGACACGAGGCAGAAATAGGCGTGTAAGGCACTAGCCGAATGCTCAGGCACGAGGCAGAAATAGGCGGGTAAGGCACCAGCCGAAGGCTCAGACATGAGGCAGAAATAGGCGGGTAAGACACCAGCCGAAGGCTCAGACACGAGGCAGAAATAGGCGGGTAAGGCACCAGCCGAAGGCTCAGACACGAGGCAGAAATAGGCGTGTAAGGCACCAGCCGAATGCTGAGGCACGAAGCATAAATAGGCGTGTAAGGCACTAGCCGAATGCTCAACACGAGGCTGAAATAGGCGGGTAAGGCACCAACCGAAGGCTCAGACACGAGGCAGAAGTAGGCGTGTAAGGCACAAGCCGAATGCTCAGGCACGAGGCAGAAATAGGCGTGTTACGCACTAGCCGAAGGCTCAGACACGAGGCAGAAATAGGCGGGTAAGGCACCAGCCGAAGGCTCAGACATGAGGCAGAAATAGGCGGGTAAGACACCAGCCGAAGGCTCAGACACCAGGCAGAAATAGGCGGGTAAGGCACCAGCCGAAGGCTCAGACACGAGGCAGAAATAGGCGGGTAAGGCACCAGCCGAAGGCTCAGACACCAGGCAGAAATAGGCGGGTAAGGCACCAGCCGAAGGCTCAGACACCAGGCAGAAATAGGCGGGTAAGGCACCAGCCGAAGGCTCAGACACGAGGCAGAAATAGGCGGGTAAGGCACTAGCCGAATGCTCAGGCACGAGGCAGAAATAGGCGGGTAAGGCACCAGCCGAAGGCTCAGACATGAGGCAGAAATAGGCGGGTAAGACACCAGCCGAAGGCTCAGACACGAGGCAGAAATAGGCGGGTAAGGCACCAGCCGAAGGCTCAGACACGAGGCAGAAATAGGCGGGTAAGGCACCAGCCGAATGCTGAGGCACGAAGCATAAATAGGCGTGTAAGGCACTAGCCGAATGCTCAACACGAGGCTGAAAAAGGCGGGTAAGGCACCAACCGAAGGCTCAGACACGAGGCAGAAGTAGGCGTGTAAGGCACAAGCCGAATGCTCAGGCACGAGGCAGAAATAGGCGTGTTAGGCACTAGCCGAAGGCTCAGACACGAGGCAGAAATAGGCGGGTAAGGCACCAGCCGAAGGTTCAGACATGAGGCAGAAATAGGCGGGTAAGACACCAGCCGAAGGCTCAGACACCAGGCAGAAATAGGCGGGTAAGGCACCAGCCGAAGGCTCAGACACGAGGCAGAAATAGGCGGGTAAGGCACCAGCCGAAGGCTCAGACACCAGGCAGAAATAGGCGGGTAAGGCACCAGCCGAAGGCTCAGACACCAGGCAGAAATAGGCGGGTAAGGCACCAGCCGAAGGCTCAGACACGAGGCAGAAATAGGCATGTGAGCCACCAGCCGAAAGTTCAGACACGAGGCAGAAATAAGCGTGTTAGGCACTAGCCGAATGCTCCAACACGAGGCAGAAATAGGTGTGTTAGGCACCAGCCGAATGCTCAGACACGAGGCAGAAATAGGCGTTTTAGGCACTAGCCGAATGCTCAGACACGAGGCAGAAATAGGTGTGTTAGGCACCAGCCGAATGCTCAGGCACGAGGCAGAAATAGGCGTGTTAGGCAAGAGCCGAATGCTCAGGCATGAGGCAAAAATAGGCGTGTTAGGCACTAGCCGAATGCTCGGACAAGAGGCAGAAAAAGCCAAAATGAACTGAGAAAAGAAAATATATGTTCAAACTGATCAAACTTGACAGAGGATTAGAACAAGGCTTACAGACAACCACCCATTTTTGGGTGCATCCGGTGAGCTAACTTGCAACAAGTCGTCAGTGAAACTGATTAATGTCCCCGCCACAAAAACGCTCGGTGGACAGGAAATTTTAGAATGACTAAGTTCCCCGCAGGCGCGCAATTCACCGATTACAAAAATTTAAAGGAACAAAAAAATCTCGCGATAAAACATTCTAAGAAATGTTTGATTTGTTTAACTAAATTCATGTAGGTTTGAGTGTGTTAACAAACTCATTCCAGTATGTAAGGGTTGTGAAAATTTCTGAAGTTCAGCTGGGCCAGTATCCTTGGGCCGATAGGGCTCATTTACAATACCAACCCTTGTTGGCTCCAATACTACTTACATATTGAGATATCTTATCCTTAGGTGCAGAAATGTAGGCTAGAGTGTGAACAAACTCATTCCAGTATGTAAAGGTTGTCACAATTTCTGAAGTTCAGCTGGGCCAATGTCCGTGAGCCGATAGGACTCATTTAAAATACCGACATTTGTTGGTTCCAATACTTCCCATATGTAAACTATTTCAACAATCGATCCAGAAATGTAGGCTTGAGTGTGTTAACAAACTCATTCAACTGAGTAAAGATTGGGAAAATTTGTGAAAAGTTCAGCTGGGCCAATGTCTTTGGGCCGACATGGCTAATTTACAATATCGATCCTTGTTCGTTCCAGTACTACCCAAATATAGAATATCTTAACAATCAGTCGAAAAATGTAGGCTTGAGTGTGTTAACAAAAAGATGTCGATAGACGACAGAGAGACCCGAAAAGTATAGTCCGCCGGCGGAGGACTAATAATTAGAGGTTAGAGGTATTGGGGCACTGGAGGAATGAGACCGCAGCAGCCAGACACTTCGAGTAAGGAAACACACTACGAGCATTTCTTTCCCCATTCGAGTGTTATTCTTGATTCAGAATGATTTTTTATTTTAATAGTCCTGGAATGAAGATTCAGGGACAACTGGTCCCCGCTTTTAATAGAACAAAACATAGGGTCCGGGGCCAAATTAGGAGACAATTCTCACCAATTGATAAGTATCTTTTAAGCCCTGGATACAAGCATGTAAAGTGGTTTTGGAGGGTGGGGGTAGATCCAATTTAACAGGAAAGTTGGTCTTACTAACAGTACGACAACTACTTGACTAGAAAACCACTGGGATATGTCTGGGACTGTAACTGTTTTTGCTTTCTTTTTTCAGGTGAGAAATGGGAAAAATAGTGCCTGGAGATATCTCGCTTCCACACAGCAAATGACAGAGATATCTCGATTCCACACAGCAAATGACAGAAATATCTCGCTTCCACACAGCAAATTACAGAGATATCTCGCTTCCACACAGCAAAATGACAGAGATATCTCGCTTCCACACAGCAAATGACAGAGATACCTCGCTTCCACACAGCAAATGACAGAGATATCTCGCTTCCACACAGCAAATGACAGAGATATCTCGCTTCCACACAGCAAAATGACAGAGATATCTCGCTTCCACACAGCAAATGACAGAGATATCTCGCTTCCACACAGCAAATGACAGAGATATCTCGCTTCCACACAGCAAATGACAGAGATATCTCGTTTCCACACAGCAAATAACAGAGATATCTCGCTTCCACACAGCAAATGACAGAGATATCTCGTTTCCACACAGCAAATGACAGAGATATCTCGCTTCCACACAGCAAATGACAGAGATATCTCGTTTCCACACAGCAAATGACAGAGATACCTCGCTTCCACACATCAAAATGACAGAGATATCTCGCTTCCACACAGCAAATGACAGTGAATTTTTATCAGCCTTTAAAATTTCTGTTTTTCCTATTTAGTTTTTAGCAGTGATCTTAATTTATCATCATATATAAACAATGTATAAATGGGTAATCACATAAAGTAAGCCATATTTCATTTACTTGTTTTAATCTTTGGGCGTAACCAATTGTTGTGGCTCTGAATAATTCACGGTCAGCTATTACAGCAAACAATGGGAGCATCAAGTATGTCCGTGGCAGTCCATTATTTTCAGAGTTCGCAGAAACCACACCTTAGGAACTACGTAAAAATATAAACCATTAGTTCTATTGTAATTTTCTGATCATTTTTACCGGGGCGCATTTATATTGAAAGCGTGGACTGTGTTTCAGATTCACAGAATCACCTAGGATATAACGAAATATAATTGTAGAAAGCAAGGGATGTTTCACTGCAGATATAAAATCGATTAATCGCGTAAAACCCGGTTAAATGCGCACTATTTAAAAATCTAACAAACACGGCAAGATGCGAGGGAACTGCAGGGGGAGAGGGATGGGGCGGGGGGGGGGGGTGGATGCGGAGGGGGAGGGGGTAGGAAAACACAGTGGCGACAATCTACACGCTCCGAAATCCACGGTTGACAGACTGTTCGGTTACTTGTGCAATAAATTGCCAATACTCCGGCACTTAATCTGTCCCCTTCCCGAGTGCTTTATGAATAATGCACACAGCGCCTCTTTCTATGGCAGGGGTGTTTTTTTAACCCACACTCGGCTCCAAGAGTTGATTAACACGAGGCTGTATCAATACAATATCACCCATCAACCCCGAGAACACGGATGTGCTGACATGTGCCGGTTCTTCCTCCCAACAGATCGGGATCGACACCGCATAGGAATCATGCCTTTACAGTTATATTACCTCACTGTTATATTATCGCTAAAGGAAATCACCATGTCGCGTTGCGATTTCATAAACCCTCACTTTCAGTTTTAAAATGTCTGAAAATACACTTCGAAAACAGAACTGAGTTTACAACTAAATCTCCTGTCACTGTTTACTTACGAAAATACTTCAATTTATTATTATTATTATTATTATTATTATTATTATTATTATTATTATTATTATTATTATTATTATCGTTAATGTTGTTATTATTACGATTATTACTTTATTATTATTATTATTATTATTATTATTATTATTATTATTATTATTATTATTATTATTATTTAATTTATCGCGCCACAACAAAATCACAACAAACCTTGTGAAATAACAGAAATCAAGAAGTTCCCAACATGCTGACGTCACAGTGAAGGCTTAATGGCACGACAATACTGATACTTTGCAGAAGTGTTCCTGATCAAGTTATTGCCACACGCCAGCAGATACGGTCAACAAGGCACCGTGCATTAACAAGTACGTTATGGTAACAGCGCTGTCGCATTGTCACATGTACGGGCACATGATACGAGCATCCATCTTTCCAAAAAACACGCCAACACTGTTTCAAGTAATAAATGTTAATCTATGTCGGTGTTAGCTGAAGAACACACTAATTATACACATCAAGACAGCCATTTCTCTTCTCAGTGAGTGGGTAGCTGAGTTAATGAGGTCACTGGCCTACAAAGTACTGTCCAATTGCAGCACACGGCACACGTACCTCTGATACTAGCGTCATGGATACCGGTTTCTTCACGACCCTTATCTCTGCGATCACGTTGTTGTAGATCTAAGCAGCCTTCACGCCTTCTATTACGATTTTGTTCTCTTTGATCTTCTTCGACTTCATCGCGCATTAAGTTGCAGTTGATGTTTTCAGGCGTGATGGACGAACCCACCACTTCTTCTTCCCTTTCAAGTGACTGGCTAAACACGTGCTGCTGTGATCTTTCCCACCGTTGTGGGTTTAACCCCACAGCGGCATCCGGCACCGCCAACGCATCCAGGTCCTCAATGCCACCTGGCAAATTCAAAGCCATATGAGAAACCGCACTTTCCCCATGTTGCTGTTCCCCCGCAGAGTGAACAGTTTCAGGAAACATTTGCGAATCACTAGAATGTTTTTCCTTACACTTCTGCGAATATTCATCTCCTACATCCCACAGATTGCGCAAAAGTGGCACTTCGCTGCTGAATTGTTTACGTTTTCGCACACGTCCGGGTGCGGGATTGCTAAGACGCTTACCGACCTGCTGACTGTATCCAGACGGAATGTATGGCGGGATGGATGTGTCGCTGTCAGACTCGTAACCAGCGTGAGAGACAGGCAGGTTGTGTGGCTCGGAAAGTGACTCCCTGTCTGGCTTGTTCCTTAAATAACTGTACGGCATGCCAGCGCCACTTCTAGATATCACCCAACGACGCTCGGCTCTACCCACATTTCTGTCCAGAGGTACTTCCGGTAGTTGTCCTGCCGCCAACAACATTCCTTGGGATTCCCCTGTTGATAACAACGTTCTCGGGGATTCTCCTGCCGCTAACAAAGCTCTCGGGGATTCCCCTGCCGCTAACAACGCTCTTGGAGATTCCCCTGCCGCCAACAACGCTCTCGGAGATTCCCCTGCCGCCAGCAACACTCGCGTGGAATCCGTAGAAATTCCATCGGCGGGTTTGCTGAAGCTGAATTCAGAAAACTCCGCATGCGGTACGTACGCAAATGAGTCAGCTTGGGAGCGTGGGCTGGCTTCCAAGCTCAAACTCTCTATCGCCGCATTCTGCATAGACATGTCCTGTCCAGTGGCCATAAAGTTGAACGTAGTCAGATCAGCAACAAAACCGTGGAGTTCAGGAATATTTTCCGACTTCACAGTTCTCACGGAGAATTCACCAGTGTACTCCACCTGTGCGTGCAAATCATCACTACATAGAGTGGTTAGCGGATGATCTGCGATAGAAATGGCCGAACTGCAACTCGAACCCTGGCTTTCAGTATGACCATATGACGGAGCATCATCGCCTTCAGCATCTTCCCAGGGGTCATTCGCGAAAAGCTCAATCAACGAGCTCTCACTTCCGCCTCGCACATTTCCCAGCCTTACCTCAACACTTTCAGGGCGAGCAATGCCGTCCTCTCGCGTCACCTTCTTCGTTATATGGCCCTGGGGCGGGATCCCGCTCTCACCAAGCTGGTCTTCTTGCCTGGGCACGTCCGGGCGTGTCCCGAAGTCCCCCGCCTCAGTTCTTGAGGGTACCAACTGCTTGTTTTCAACGATTGGAATGTCACGTGACGTTTGTTTACTTTTGCCTGCTATGGTTACTGTAAGTGTTCCTCCGTGACTGCGCGGCCGTGGGGTCGGGAGTCCATGTATGAGATTCTCGAACGTGAATCGTTTCGTTTGAGACGATTGAATCCGGTCCCGTCCCGTATGGTTCCCGCTTACCACTTTGCCTTCACTCCCATCATGGCATGATTCACTCCCACTGTGACATGCACCACTCCTACTTTGACATGTGCCACTCCTGGCACTACTTTTGGTATTCGCACTATTTTGTGCCGCACTCGCAGCCGTCTTGGATTGTTGCTCCATCATCCCAGAGCCACCATTCGGCCAGTCTGCCCCATGGACGTGTACAACGTCACTTCTGGTATTATTCAGGTGGATATTTACAATGTTTTGGTGCTTACATTGCAAGCTTATTTTATCGACAGGAAAGTGGTGTGAATAAGCATTACCGCTGGTTACCGGCAAGCGTTGGTTATCACCACCACGCGTGCTACCGCTAAATACATCCCGTGAATAACCACTATCACTGGTTATCGGCAAGCAAGCGTTATCTACACCTTTATTTACATCGTGCGACCCACCAGAGCCACCTGACAAAATGCCTGCATTTCCGGTGTGGTTTAACCTACCGTAAGCTGAATCCCTGTGAACGGTGGGGGACCTGGTTCGTTTACGGTCATCCCGTGGTCCTGTCCCTTCGCTGTCGGTGTAGTCAGCGTCCGGCAGGTACACCAGGGAATTCCTAGGCCGCGGTCTTTCCAGAACGCTACGCGGACGGCTATACAAGCCACTGTCTAACTCAATTTCATCCATTCCCTATAATAATACTGGTAAATTAAATGGTAAATGTTCATTTGAGGCGATGCGCGCTAAATACCAGCCACATCTAACACGCCACATTACGCGGGCATTTCAGAGCCCGCCACCAAGGTCTGACCGAAACGCATATCTGATTTCCTCTCACTCAGGTTACACGATACGTCAAAGAGCAATAAGCCATGTTCAATTTTACTCACGAAAAATGTTCTAAAGATCTTAACAGCATGACGTTCACAACTATTACTCAAAAGAAAGCATCCCTTTTATGCCTGTGGGTTTTCTACAAGTCACAAAAACAGCACTTCGTGATCACGCCGCGCTTTGTGTTCTGTCCTCTCTGTCCTCTTCTTTTTTTTTTTTTTGGTATTTTAATCCATGTCATAGAATATGTGGTTTAATGAATAAAACAGTTTAAAATCCGACACCAGGTGACAGTGCTTGTATCACATTTTTATTACACTGCTTTCCATTATTGATTACAATACAATGGACATTAATGTTCAGTCACACAGTATTGGTAAAGAGTATCGATTTTAAAAGTGCTTCAATAAAATGACGGTGTTAACATTCCTATGTCTCAAATAAAATATTAAAAAAAAACACCAGCAAAAAAAAAAAAAACTGCTGCCTGACGTCATCATTCAGCAGCTGAAAAACGTCACAACGTTATATACAGTCAATAACGAGACGAACGCCCACTTCCTGTTCTAGGCCTGGCCGTTTTAACAATGGCGGACGCCTCCCTCACGCGTCCTGTGACAAGCGACAATTAAGCGACTGGAACTCCTCATTTCCACAAACAGCGGGCATATTTTACCCCCGCTCCAGTGAATTATAACTTCCTTATGTTCTAGTCATATGCTCATATCATATCTACACACATTTTACTTTATACTTCAGTTTATTTTATCCTGTATCATTAAAAAAAAAACACATTTATCCATATTAAAATTTTCAGGATCCCATAATGTGACTGTATTTTCACTGCAAAATATCTCTTAAGTGCGGACATTTGTAAGTTTATATTTACCAACAAAATATCTTGTATTTTCGGCGACAACAGTCAGTAATCTATTAAAAGATACACCTCGATGAAGTCACGGGGTTATTCAACTGGCAGACGACAAAAGACACAAGGCAAAGCTCGTGGGATTACGGTACCCGTTTGCCAAAATAAATCACATACATACCAAAAGCACTCGCGTCTATCATGTCCTTTGCACGCATGAAAATAGCAAAAAAATGGGGTTTAAAAGCAGGCGTGTTAACACAACAGTGTCTGACGCATTCCCGTGATGTATATCCATTCAAGACGTAGGGGGTGTGGTGGGGAGGAGGGGTTCTAAGGCAGAGTGACGCTTACGTAAACATACATGTACCATACAAAAGCTCCCGCGTGATCCATGTCTGAATGATCACTGGAGGGAGGGCAACGAATCACAGAGGAGCAAACACTTCAATGTCACGGTACAAACGCGCCGAGACCACCGCAGTGTAGACTCCCCGTCCCCCCCCCCCCCCCCCAGTAACCCGGTACAAACCCGCCGAGCACACTGCAGTGAAGACCCCCCCCCCCACACACACACACACACTGACGCGGTACTGACGTGCCGAGCACACTGCAGTGAAGACCCCCCCCCCCACCCCCCAGTAACGCGGTACAAACCCGCCGAGCACACTGCAGTGAAGACTCCCCCCCCCCCCTCCCCCCACTGACGCGGTACAAACTGCCGTTAAGAACCTCCATCTTGCTCCCACCCCTTCCTCGGGCTCTGAACCCACCGCTCACTCGCCGGGCCTTGATCCTGAACCTGTGTTACTTTCCGAGTCACAGCCATTGTTTTCGTGGGCTTGCCTGTAGCACCCCCGCCACCACCACCCCCCACCCCGCGCCCCCAACACGTATGTACTGCGAAAGCCTCCATTGTCACATACATTACGAAGCACCTCGACTTAATGAACAACCTCTAATCAGTGAACAATATTTTCTAATTTTCATCACGAAATTGACCTTCCTTTAGTGAACACCTCTGAATTATGAACATTGTAGCTGGTTCGGGAGGTGTTCATTATAAAGACGTCTAGTGTACTTAACTGGATACTGATATACATGAAAACTTGATATGCTTAAGCATTAGCCAACAGAGATACCTTGCAATTTATAGCATCACACTCGCACTGCATGCAAACGCCCTGCTTGTATCGGTTCCGCACCTTGTGCGAACACGAGAATAAAAAAACAGAAGATAGCCTATACAAAAAGGGGTTAGCCAAGTAAATGTACTTATTTAACAATTAGAGCTAGAGTGGCTGGTGCCTCTGTGCATCATGTCCATTTCTCCTTATAGAATAAGAATTACATGTGTAATTAGTGGCCTGTGTTTATCTGTCTCTTTGATTGGTCATCACCTGTTCAATGATCTTATTCTGTATCCCGCTGTTCTGTCACTTCCGGTATTAGCCCATACAAGTAGTCTATAGGCAATTTAAATAAAACCCAAATAAAACAGCTTGATTCCTGCAGTATCTCATTCTCTACTTTCGTTTAGAACAGAACCAAGTCACAAAATTCAACAAAATTATTAATTTAGACAATTGTGATCTCAGTTCAATATGCTCGTTTCAAATGAAGGATACCAGCGCGATCGTTTCATTAATTCATGACGTCATTCATTAATCACGAATCATCATCATCGCTGCATATTGATCGTTCCACTGCTTCGACAAAAAGGAAGATGCCAACCATCGTTGTGTGTTGTGGGTCTTACACATAAGAATATCACTATATTAGTCCTTCTGTAGTGAATGAAACCCTGGATGAGTTATCAAATTTGTGGCTTAGATCTGACACGCAAACGAAATACGCAGGATACCAGTTGTTGAACAGGGCCACCTCAGTGGTCCCAGTAGCGAAAAAATATGGTTCCTATCTTATTTTCGGGTTTTTCCTGGAAATTCAATCGTCGGGATAATATATAGAGTCCAATAAGGGCACGTGCAAGCTGCCGAGAGCACGTACGAATGTTTGGACTGCCTGGAAGCACGTGCAGACTTCCCAACAACATATGCAGACTACCCAATTCCACATGCACATGTGCAGAATGCCTGAAAGCACGAGTAGACCATTTAGTGGAATGTGCACATGTGGAGAGCACAGGTAAACTAACTATATAGGCAGACTGGCGGAAAGCGCTACATGATCGCACATGCGCAAGTGCAGACTGGCGGAAAGCGCTACCTGAACACACGTGCGCACGTGCAGACTGGCAGAAAGCGCTACCTGACCACACGTGCGCACGTGCAGACTGACAGAAAGCGCTACCTGACCACACGTGCGCAAGTGCAGACTGGCAGAAAGCGCTACCTGACCGCATGTGCGCACGTGCAGACTGGCAGAAAGCGCTACCTGAACACACGTGCGCACGTGCAGACTGGCAGAAAGCGCTACTTGAACACACGTGCGCACGTGCAGACTGGCAGAAAGCGCTACCTGACCACACGTGCGCACGTGCAGACTGACAGAAAGCGCTACCTGACCGCATGTGCGCACGTGCAAATTGGCAGAAAGCGCTACCTGACCGCATGTGCGCACGTGCAAATTGGCAGAAAGCGCTACCTGACCACACGTGCGAACGTACAGACTGGCGGAAAGCTTGTGCGCTTATGGACCCTGGCAGCGCGTTTACCTGCTACGAAACAAATGACTGCACAAAAGCTTTGAGAAAAAGATACATTTGAAAACAGACCATAGTATTTTCTTTACTCCACTAAACAACGCTGAAGATTTTGCCCCCTCGCACAAAATTAGTACTGATGTTCACTTTTTACTTTTGTATTTTCAGGCTTACTGAATAAACACGGCGTAATGCACACCAACATGTACCTGTATTTTGAACCAGACTAATGTATTCAATTTAGTCACAATGGAATACGCCTCGCCGATCTCACAAAACATCACAGCCGCCGTGCAATAAACCACGTCCACATACTTGCAAACACAGTTAAAATAATTCACTTTAAAATTTCAAATCAATGACTTTAAGGAAGTTAATTTGTAAAATGTACCCCTCTCCCCCCCCCCCCCCCCCCTGCTTTGGATGGCTGCAAATCACATAAATTTCAAGAGAAGAATAAATCTCTCGGGCACGGATTATCTCGGATTATCTCGGGACAAAGCCTCACGATAAAACCCACACACCTGAACTGCAGTTTGCATCCTGTACATAAACAATTCCATTGACATAACTACATAAAATCGCCCCGCTCGTCAGCAAATGTCAACGCTATGAGCAGGTAATTTCTGTCGCCTACCACGTGATCTGAAACTGAGCAACCATCTCCAGCCCCTCCCCCCCCCTCCTCCCCATTTCCTGTGACCCAAAAGTTCAAAAATAAATGGAAGATAAAGAAAATGACAAAGATTAAGTATGTCCTGGGACACCACCGCCAGCTGACTTGAATGATTCATTTTTGACAAAACGCGACAAAATAACAACAACAAATACTGGCACCTCTCGGAGCTGCACCACTTGATCGCACTAGTTTCTCTAAAAGGCTAAAATTGTACGGGAACAGAAGTTTATGACAGCATTCCAGCAAATTATCTAATAAGCTACACACACCTGAAATGGGAAGGCAAGGACACAAGGCTGACCCGTCTTAACTAACCCCTTCCTCAACAAACCCCCCCCCCCCCACACACACACACACTCCCAAATACCCTTTGGAAAATCATACTATGAAGGTCATCTATCATCCAGGGTTCTACTTTATTGCCGCTCCCAGGGGTGACTCTCCCGGGCGTCACAGCAAGGTCAAGCGCCTCATCTCTCTCACGTGACTTCATCGCCATCTCTGATTGGTTGTGGCTGTTGACTGTTCTCCCTGCTCACTCACTATTTTTTCACACACTCTTCTTTTAGTTCAATAGAACAATTCTGTTTATCTCCCTTGCAACAGGTTATCCATGAACCAAAAAAAAAACTAGCTGCTCCAGAAAGTCTGCCTGCTATTTTAGAAGAGAGTGTTATCTATTATCTGTAGTACAACAGAGGTATGTGAGATAGTATTCTGCCAAGCTGCCTTTCATTGCCAAGAAAAAAACGTTCCTATTACCAGCTGCTTAACAAATCTTCGCTGTTAATCAAAACTTTCTGCTTTTCAAATAAAAAGTTATTTTGATTTTCCTCAAAATCTGGAATCTGCCGTCGGCGAAGATTCTATCCAATCACCACACTTACTCCTTCAGGTAAAGACCAATAAATAACTAGCCTGGTTGAGCAAGTTGTTCGGCTGATTTTGACAACGTTTTTCCCTTTATAATTCACGTAAAAGCAAGAAAATTGTCATTTCAAGCTACCAACATAATTAAGACAGTCATTCAATGAAAACAGTAATTTATCATTCATGGCTTTGCATTATTAAAAGTAGCCTTGATCGAGAATGTTCCATTTGGTTGGGTATTAACTTATTCACGTAACTAATGACAACCACCACTGCATCGACCAGATGGTCGTTCCATTCGTACAATAACCAATTCGTACCCCCTTCACGTGCGTGATTATGTATCATATAAATATATATCTTTTAAATTGCTACTTAAAAATCTACAGCATATCCAGTTTTGAGACTGAACAATCCTAAGTCAACGCTTACGTCACAGTTTGTGAAGATCTTATTTAACAGAGGACAAATGACGTCATGTACGGAAGGAGCGTGGCCACACTTGGTCAATTTCGCGGCGAAATAAAGCCCTTGTTTAAAAGTACAAATACAAAAACTATCCGCGGGTTTTTCGTCTCATGTATTTGGGACAAGAAATAAACAGGCACGTAGATGCCAATGTATCTGGCATTTGTACGACTTTCAAAGATCTGTTTGTGTCATATTCCACGGAGAATTGACGTCATTTCTACGCGAGAAAACGTCGCCAAGATATGAAACTAGATGCTGTCAGAGAGCAGCAATATCCCCCGTGAAACCCTAAATATTACCCCTTTGCAATATCTAAGCTAATGGATTACCATTGACAGGAAACTGGACACCCTTCCTTGAAGTCCACTCCGTTTGCATATATGTCGATTTATGACGATTTTTAAAAGCCTGTCATTTTGTCAATTTTGCTTCGATCAAACTGAAACCTTGACGTTGCACATCTTTATACCCTATATGTTGCCTATATGAAATATGAAAGCTGAATTATGCTTCGTTGATATAGAAGTGGTGTCCAAAAAGTCCTATACATGTGCACATATGTCTATTTTCGACGATTTTCAAAAGCCTGTCAATTTGTCAATTTTGCTTCGATCAAACTGAAAACCTTAACGTTGCACATCTTTATACCCTATATTTTGCCTATATGAAATATGAAAGCTGAATTATGCTTCGTTGATATAGAAGTGGTGTCCACAAAGTCCTATACATGTGCACATATGTCTATTTTCGACGATTTTCAAAAGCCTGTCAATTTGTCAATTTTGCTTCGATCAAACTGAAACCTTGACGTTGCACATCTTTATACCCTATATGTTGCCTATATGAAATATGAAAGCTGAATTATGCTTCGTTGATATAGAAGTGGTGTCCACAAAGTCCTATACATGTGCACATATGTCTATTTTCGACGATTTTCAAAAGCCTGTCAATTTGTCAATTTTGCTTCGATCAAACTGAAACCTTGATGTTGCACATCTTTATACCCTATATTTTGCCTGTATGAAATATGAAAGCTGAATTATGTTTCGTTGATATAGAAGTGGTGTCCACAAAGTCCTTAGCTTGAAGAGGGGACGGACGGACGGACAGACGGACGGACAGACAGACGGACAGACGGACGGACAATCTCAAACCTATATCCCTCCGTTTCACGGGGGATAATGAATCCGTTCGGCCACTACGGAGCATATCGACCAGTCATGCATAACCAATGCCACTCACTGAATGCAAGAACTTGGTATTCTTAAATAATTAAACGATAACCTTTCGACGCTTTTGAGGAGATGAGGATAAATAATGGTGCGCGTGAAGGACATCACCAAGCATTTCAATTGACATAAGGCAAGCAGCCATTAAGCAATTGCCAATCAAGTAATAGCCCACGCAGACGAATTGTGGAATGGTGGGCGGGGGGAGGGGAGAGAAATATTGCCCGTAAGGGTGCCTATCGTTTGCGTTTGGATTGATAGAGTCGTCTGGCAATGGACTGACTGGATCTGTCTGCTCGCCAGCTCGTGCCACATCTGCAATGCATGTCACAAAGACTATGATTGGTCAATATCAAGCCAATAACAATGGGTATCTCAAAGTAAGTCTTAGGGGACAATTTTTAGTTGTTGTTTTTTTTTAAAACCAAAAATGATGCAATTACATTTCAAGTTGAAATACTACTTAAGAGGAGTTCAAAGGCCACATACAGGTGGAACCGCGAGAAATTAGCGAAATATGTGAAGTGGTGTTCTTTTACCCATCTCTGAAAAATTAAAACGATCTCAGCATGTTCATATTATGGCGTAATCAAACCAGGCGTATGCTGACGTTTAACTTTAAACGGATGGTTATTGCTGCGTGACAGCAGTTCCTCAAGACGGAAGTTCCCATTTCATTATATACATACAACTAAAACGCACTGAACTGTTGAAGTTCAAATGACAGGTTCCTGTGTTTTTTTGCACACACCGACGATACCTCTGTTTATTTTTCTGAAGGGAACTATTATACGAACAGAATTTTAGCTGCTTGCCAATGTGATGTCTCGATTTTTAAGAAGCAGATTTGTTCCACAATTATACGACAATGCAGTCTCAAGTATATGAATATTGAAACGCAACCCATGTAACATTTCGGTACATCTGGATCGACATTCTTAACTCGTGGACCTCTCGCCCAATTCTAAAAATAAATAAATACATGATCTGTCATTTCTTGGCCACAACATCGCGGTCCTTGCAATAAATATGGATACGGAAATCTATTTATTAACTTAACACGGTCCTGTGAACGGCCAAAGAAAAACTTAAATTTCTTTCTGTAACAGAGTATCTACCCATTGCTGTCAAGATGCTTGACTCCTCGCCCATGTGTTTTGGTTCAACTGTGGCAATGCATGTGAAACTACCATTCGATTGCTGGGTATCTGGTTTAACTAACTCGATTCAGTTTAGACTTAACAATGTTTTAAGATTCACCCTATTGTTCACACATAATGCAGATAATGGTCATGAATCTTACTATCTTTCTGTGACAGCACAAGACTGGTATGATTTAAATCGTGGTAAAAAAATCAACGAATGATTTTTTAAATACACCAGGTGAAAAGATAACTCTGACTACATTTTTCCACAAAAAAAGTTAAACTCAACAACTTTTTTCACCACTTCAATATATAATGCACAATAGGGATCCAATGACCAATGTAACCCTCGAACGAACACTGAATGGATATCTCCCCCTATAATTACGTAATTAAACCAATATTTCTCTTCGTTCTTCACCTTCTTATAGTTATTTCAACACGTTGGCTCGCGACATTTGTTTTGTATCAGAGTGATAATACAAATATAATGAAGCGTAGCATCGTCTGATCCACAGATATTTAGTTAAACGCGTGTCATATGGTGGAAAAGGTAACCTTCGATGTTTCTGTTAGTCAAGTGTCTTCAACTACTCAACTCATTATTTTTTATTCAATGTGATAATTTTATCTGTTCTGAACGATGGGTCAAGAGAAAGGAATCCAATGGGATGTCTTATGGGCTACACTTTACGATGTCATACATTTTGAGTGATTTCAATCTTAAATTTCATTTTGGACCACAATACGGTTTGAATGAATTACATGCCTTTCAATTCCCATACCAACATGGAATCACAGGCACAAACATTGTTGTAATAGTCAACTGACTATGAGGTACGATGGGTAGATTTGACCATAAATTACGGTTGTCATTGCCTACGAGGCAAAGAACATTCAAATCGAACAGCATGTCGTTAATTGGTTAAAATAACGAGTGGCCTGTTAGGAGCTCCAAGAAGCGGTACGCTGCAAAGTTTTCAGGCACCGCTTCAAAGCCTCACTATATAACGATAAGCAAGTCAACTACGCTAGCTTTGAGGCACCCCTGTGGTTACTTTGTGCGAGATTCAACGACCCACAAGTCTTTACTGGCATTTGCTAAAGGCCCTCAAAGTACAACGGTAATCATATACAACTTCTGTGTTACGCTTTCTTCAAAAGAAAATAATACGGAAATAACCACAAATCTCCCACAATAATTGACATTTGTTTGTATACACGCAGCATACTTTATTACGTGAAAAAGTTTCAATAATATTTGCAATTATCCACCAAAAAAACTTTTAAATTGATATTTCAAAAAGAACGTTAAAAATATAAAGTCAAATATTGGGGGTGTACAAAATAAATTTATCCGTAATTCTACATCTATCAACTATTTTATTAGATACCGTGTGTTCGTTCGGGTTGACTTATGTAGTAAACAACAGAAGGCCCGCCCATGCGCACTTGACTCCCTATATGCAAATTCATCGGTTTGTTTACAACATATGTACTACTCCAAAGGATGGCCTGTCAAGGTATCTGTTCACAATCTTCTTTAAAATGAGCGATAATACAAGTTCACATTGTCACTTCCATTAAATCACTAGTTTGACAGCCAACTGGGAAGAAAATGGAGTGAAGTGATATAATGCACCTCGATATTTGACCAGAAGGGCATAAATACTAAAAATGTAAGAAAAAGTAACAACCTTGTTTTTGGAGGCATCCGCTGTAAGGTCAAGGTTAGCCAATTACTTGCCGGAGGTGGTAAGTAATTCAAGTATAATCAAACCCGGACCGGAAGCACGTCCATCTGTCACTTTCAGCCCCGAAAGAACAACAAGTTTCTGTAACTGTAACAGAAACTGTGACATCTGTCACCGAACGAACACAAGGATATATTTTACAAATAAACCACAACCCCTTTATTAAAATTTTTGGTCACTTGAATTTAGTCACGTGACATTTAAAGGCCGGAATGTAAACAAACATTTGACAGGTAGGTGCAGAAGCTAATTTTTCTGCACTTGAACAATGAACAAATAAAAGATATACAGTTCACTAAAAATTGTGCCTGTTTTACAAAAGTGTACGTATATTGGGCATCAACTTTCTGTAAATGTTTGAATAATAGGGGCTGGTATGAAGGATTCGTGCCTCAGAACATATGAAGTCGAACCCAGTTAGTGAAACCATGGAAGGCTTCGTAGCTCTGACCGAGAGATACAGAATGTTATACAAGTCAGAGCTGACTCGGAGCTCTGTTAGCTGCATAAGATTATCAGTGCTTACAATAAGAATGTCATGGTGATTTTCATGTCTGTAAATAAACGTAAACAACCGCGTATCAAAGGAATATATTTTCAGTTTTGACAATTACGATGTGCTGTTCAATTTCATGCTTCTTTCCTCGTGCCTTGTTTTTTTTTTTTTTTTTGTTTTGTTTTGTTTGTTTTTTTTTTGTTTTGTTTTTTTTTTTTTTTTGACCATTTTTGTGTATGTGTGTTTGATCGTCACTCCAAGAGGCAGCTCCGCTACAAGTCCTCGCAATGAGAGCTAATATGTGTCAACTTCACGTGCTTTATGGACCCACTCTGGCGATATAACCAGGTGTGAAGTTTCTTATATATCTCTGAAAACTTGTTTTAAAACATGAGTTCAACTTCATTAATTGCTTGCCTCGTAACTTGTTGAAAGATCCATTTACGTTAAAAGTAAAAATAAAGAGAGCATGTTCGGATATTTTTCTCACGAGCTTACCTGCCCCGTCGTCAACTTTATTGGACGCATGCATTTTGTGAGATAACCCTTACTAAAATGAGATTTACTGAATTTGTTAAAGATACTTTTTCCAAAAAAAAAAACGTTTGTTTACTTCCGCATGACAAATCGATCCTATCGATCGACCGCGAATATTGTTTAACATCCCGATTTTATTATTTGAGCCATACTGTTCATGGTGGTTCAGATTTCAGTTTCCACTATTCATAGCCACTTTTCAAAGTGTATATAGATGCAGTGAAATTTTTATCTAGAAGACATATATATTGTCTGCATGTTTTATTTATGCATATTTACAAGCAATTGAAAAAATCAATAGGCTAAGAAATTTGAGAGATTTGACTTAGTTCGTCGAAATTAAATTGTATTAATGCTATTTTATGCTAGCAACTAAATTACAAACACATTATATTAATGCAGTTTCTATGCTAGTAGCTAAATAATAAACAAACTATTCAAAGATAACCATCCACAACATCTGTTTTTTCTTTTTTTCGCTCTCTAGCTGGAAGGACACCAAACGATCCGCTCCGTAAATACATTCTAGTTGCCCAGAAAACAAGCAGCCACTTAGTAACAAAACGTTTGATATCTGTTTCATCTAGCTTCAAACACCAGAAAAGGCCATTATGAAAAAAATCCTGTGTCAGGGACAACGAAAAATTTCCTGCAAACTTATGGAACGGATTGTTTATTAGTATTGACTGGTGCAGCTAACTAGGAAAAAGATACGATGTAATGGCAACAAACGTAATAGTAAACGTAAAAGTAAAAATAAGAAACTCGTTAGCCAGTAACACTTTCAAGTTGATAGGCAAATGACACAGATTTGACAGGAATAAGTATTTTTATTGCGTTTTCTGCCCTTTTTACTAAATAAAGAAATGAAAATTTTGTTCTTCACCTGGATTTGAAAAAGAACTATATTCCAAAGAATAAAAAAAATCAAGACATAGCTTGTTTATTACATATTTGAAATATAAAAAAGTGGTCTGGTTCCTAATTTTTCTGAATGTTCGTTATTTTTACTAATTAGTGTTTTAGAAAACAATGAATAAATTTTAGCTTTGGCTAAGCAAATGTAGTCCCGTTCGATTATTGGACTTTACTGCACAAAGAAGAAATGACACACGATAAAAAACCCTCCAAGAAAAAACTTGTCAAAGAGTTTTCACGTTATTAAAATAGATTAAACTTCCAAATTAATCTTTACAAGAAATTTCAGGGGGTGGTATGTACCTTAGGCTTGGAGTCGACTAGACTTGCATTTTGTTGCTTGCCGGACTCTACCAAAGATCTTCGAAATATTAAAAGGAATTTAATATTGTTTAGAATCATCGCCTGTTTCAAAATCAATGACTATTTTTAGAAAAACATTATACTTTATGCCGCTCATTGTGTTCTGAAGTATCAGCTTATCAATCAATCAACCAGTTTATTTTCCAAATAATATGCAATAATTGAAAACTGTGAGTAGAACACCAAATAAAATAGTTTACAGCTGTAAGAAAAAATGCAATTTCGTATATACATAAAAAGTCGATATCTTTAGAAAATTTGTAGATTAAAAATGTTAAAAACTTATAAAGATTAAACTATCCAATTACTGAAATATTTTACTACTCTTAATACTGACAATAATACTTAAAGCAAAAAAAAAACATATTTAGATTACCATATTTTCATAATACTAGTCACAATATTAACTGCATGAGAGTTCTACATGTTGTAACAAAATGCTTTGAAAAATAACAATAATCCAGTTCAAACATCATTTTATAATTTAACTAATGTTTGCTTGTAAAGCTTTATAAAATTTGCAAGACTTTTACTCTTCCTCATATTTTGCTCTAAACTGCTCCACAAGGTTACTTCTTTAGCAGATACACAAAAAAATTGAGTTTTGTCCTCCTATACGTAACGCAGAAATTATCACTTTGTCTAGTTCTATTGGTATTGATATCAAAAATGTTCGTTACCTTTTCTGACAAAAGTTAATTTTTTGCTCGGTACATGATAACTTGTGCTTAGGTTTACAAGATCTACCATTTTGAGAAGTCTGAATTTGAAAGATAGAGGATCTGTATGTTGCTTATTTAGGGACTTGAACAATGATACTAATACATAGTTTTTGTAATTTGATTACACCGTCTATTCCAGACACATATGTATTGCCCCATTTTAAAAAAAGTAGTTGAGATATGAAGAATAAGAAAAAAATATAATGTATACAAAGCATCTGGATTTACCAAATATTTCACCTCACTCATAATAGATATGTTTTTAGAAATTTTATTCTGTACGTGTTCAATATGCTCTGCCCAAGAAAATTTGCTATCAAAGTTGAGCCGCAAATAGAACCCTGTGGAACACCACAGTTACCTCTTATACCGTAGGTTACTTCTTATACCAGATAATTCGAGTTTTCCAATTCAGATTTCATTATTAATACTGTGAAAAACTTTTTTCAGATCGATAAAATCCCCAACGGTCGTTCTATTATCAATGGAAGTTGTAATTTCTTCTATAATGTCAATAATAGCTAAAGACGTGGAGTGATTTTGTCTAAACCCATACTGCCCACAGTAAAAATATCCTTTTCATTAACAAAAGAAACCTGCCGCTTGTTGAAAAGTTTTAGAGAACTAGAGAAGTATGGAAACTGGCCTATAATTTGTAAAGACTTGACTGTCACCTGATTTAAACATAGGTTTTATCTTTGCTATTTTCACCTTATCCGGAAAAATACCATTCGTTAATGACAAGCTATATATATGAGCCAGGGGTTTAGAGATTAACTCACTAATATTTTTAACAAGAGACATCAATACGCCCTCATAACTGCATGACGTTTTACTACTGAACTGTTTAATAACATCTCTTATTTCTTCCAAGCAAGTAGGTTCAAGGAAAATAGATGATTTAGCACTGTAATGAATGAAGTCCGTATAATTTTTCTCACTTACTAGAATACATTGTGCAAGCTAGGGACCAACATTAGCAAAAAAGTTATTAACCGTCATTTTTTAAAATAATCAGAATACGATGATATAGACTGACCCATCTTTAAACACTTGTTCAAAATTTCCTACGTTTGTTTAATATCACATTTATGAGTATTCAATAAATTATTATAGTACATTTTTTCTGCATTTCTGAGCAAGGAAGTAAATTTATTTCTTTAACGTTTATATCTTGCTTCTGCAACCACACTATGTTTCCTGGTTTTCTCCCAGCAGAGCTGTCGCTTTTTTCTTACACACGTTAACAAGCAGGTGTTAGCCAGGGTTTTTTCTTCGATTTTTCTACGCATTTTATCTTCCTAATTGGACACGAAGATTCATACAGTGAGCATATTTTACTAACAAAACCAGTATATGCTTCATCAACATCACTACATATCAATAGTTCAGGCCATTCAACAGACTGTAACTCTTTAAAAAATTTACCAATACAAGCTTCACTAGTATCTCTTCTAGCACAGTATCGTACATTATTTTTTGTTACTTTGTAATCACAAATATTGCAAACATTGGTAAATGATCGGTTATGTCGTTGGTAATCAATCCGGAATTTACAATTGCGTCGTTTTCTGAAGTGAATATGCTGTCAATCAAAGTGGAGGGTTTATCTGTTGTTCTCGTCGGATTCGTAATAAGGGCATGCAAACCGTAACTATACAATAATTTAAGGAAAGAATACGTTTGTACATCTTTATCACTGTTTAAGAGATTAACATTGCAATCACCACACTGTTCTAGTTTTCATTAATACGAACAATAAATTTTCAATGTGGTTATTGAAAAAAGTCATATCAGTATTTGGTGGACGGCAAACAAAACACAACATACACTGCCACACCCCCTCCTCTTTTATTCCTAGACGCAGCATACGAATCGTAGACATTAATAAAATAACCGTCCAGTTCCAACCAAATTTCAGAAAAACCTATCACATCAGAATCATAATTAAGAGATTCTAGATACAGTTTTATTTGATCAAAATTAGAATTGAAACTTCTTGCATTGAAGTGGATTGTTCGCAGACCACCAATATTCCGAAATTTCAATGTGAATTGATAATCTAAAAGATATTCACATTTAATGTGTATGCTGTTATAAAAGTTATTTTCCGGGTCAATATCATTATCAAAATTAAAACCATCCTCTGAAAATTCAAAGCGTTCAAAGTTAATTGTATTACATTTATTAATCAGTGCTGTTAATTCACTACTAATGTCATTTATCTCTAAAATTAAATCATCATTATTAAGCGACTGAAAATGGAAAATAGAAAAATTTACAAGTAAAACAGAACCGCATGCATTCAGAAATTTCTGAAATGTTCAAGTTTTCTTTCGATAAATTTGTACATTGCCTGTGTATCCAGTGTGTACAACAGTCACACTGAATTGAATTAAATCGCATTCAATGTTTTTATAGCAAATGTCACATGGGAAAAAGTTGGACATTTAATTAATGTTCTTTCCATAACCCGTCTCCTTCATCGACCAGTTCAGATTCCTTGAAGGTCGTGTTTGGTATCAATGAACTTCATCGCTTCGCTTACCAGTTTTACAAACAGTTTACAGTTTTTCGTCGAAGTGTTCTTGATTAGATTGCTTCTCCTGAGATCTCAGGCCGCCTTGAATAATTCCGTGTTTCGGGGGTAAGACATTTATTGATAAAGATTTTACTGCCTTTCAGATTCCTGCGGACTTGAATGAATTTATCCATGGCGTTTCTGTCGCTAAACCGCACGATACATGTCCATGGCATACCTGGGAATGTGTTCGGTAAAGCATAAACGTCTCTGTCACTAATGTCTGCTTTGAGTTTCTCTGTTGCAAATTTCCTGATATCATAATATCCCGGTCTCTGACGAAATACCTTTCCTCTGGATCACTAACAGAATAAAACTCACAGAACAATTTTTTAAGATCACTATGTTTCAGATTCTTACAAATTAAACAAATGGATAGTTAGTTGGTTTCACAACACAGTGCGGGAAATAATTTCATTAGATTTGCTAAGATACAATTTTTAAAGGCTGATTTTTTTAAAGAGCAATTTATCTTGCAGGTGCATAATCCATCATTTTGGCTGTTCAGTGTCTTTCATATCGTGTTTCGCGATCCATAGCTAAAAATGTCAAGTTCGACATACTGAAATAGACCTGTTAGTTGGTTGGTTTGTAATGTACCTGATAGTTGGTTGGTATCCCACTGCTGTCGGCCAAAATCCAATCTCTCCATTGCATTCAGACTTGTGAATGTATGATCACAAACCATGGTTCAGAAATAGGGGAATGGGACCAGCATTCTCCGGGTGATGACATCTACGTCTTGAAAATATCGCACCATTAGTGGGGTTCAACACATCAGCGTCGAGTAGCATCAATAATAGCCAAGCATTCGTATGAATCAGGAACTGCTATGAGAAGTGATACTTGATACTGAACATCATATACCACCACTATCCCTCCCTTTCAAAATGTGGCTATGCTTAGTTGTTGAATAAAACCGACAGTAAACATAAAGCCACTACTCAACATGTAACAATGTCAAATTGTTGACAGGAAAGAAACCGGGGTAAGGCAAACTAAATGAAACAGGAGTAAAGGTGAATATTTACTAACACTAATACACTCTTTAAATTCCACTTTCTATGTGATTTTGTGAACTTAGATGTGTGCCCATACTACAAGAACAATTTCAGAACAAATAAAAATTTTAAAACAAGAAACGGAACAAAATTATGCAAATTTGTTGAAGAATCTGTTGCATACTCTTGCACAGTGTTTTTTTAAAGCATTGAGTAAAACTCAGCAACTAACCAATGACAAATGAGATAGAGACTCCTAACCTTAAACGTAAAGGATGAGTTCTTATTTGAGTCTTTTAACATCACATTTCCTTTGCATGAATTCATCAGAAATATAGTCATATGCTATCAAAATAAAAAAAAACGGAATTCTTAGAGTAAATAATTACAGAGGCTTTTGAAAAAAATAAATTTCTCATAATAGAGATTAATGCAGGTTTCTGCTACTCGTCTCGAACGCGTCCGTATTAGTATCGGACACAATGTCGTTGTGTCGATGATTTATGGAAAAGCTAAACGTGGTGTGTCGATGTGAGTATCATCTGCGAAGGAAAGAGATGCCCACTGATGCTGCACTTTCTGGTAGTAATGATGTAGGCTGCTACTGAATTGATTCTCCGTCACCTGTGTTCTTCCGTCGCTCCTGCCCTGTTTAAATCGAAGACGATTTCGACAACTCAGTCAGAAATCTTTCTCTGGTACATATGCATATTGAACGAATTCCCGAGGTTGTAATTTTCGTCTCTTTTAACAGGGTGCCATTTTTGTCATTGCTGTACTGGCCATGATCTTATTGTTACTGAGATTGAAAAACCATGTTGAGTGAACAGAAGGCATTGTAACACTAAAAAGTCTATGTCTAATGTTTGAATGTGCTATTTAGAGACTCCCTCAAACGTGTCGCTTTCTGCTGTGATTTGGAGTTGAAGTATGGAGGCTACAGAACAAGTGGAAATTATTGTTTTCATACATTAAGTAACAACATTGGTCTTTATTCACACGTACCTTTGTGGAGTGAATAATAGCTTCTGAGAAATACTGTTCTCGTTACGTCCAAGGAAGACACAGTATTTTGAGTTAAGTGTTTCTTTGATTTTCCCATTGCACATGTATTATCAGCGACTGAGACTGAAAGTATCACGATCATGATGAATGGCGGAAAATACATGTGGAGTTAGCAATATTATTAATATTATAGCATACATCAGGGGAGAGTGCAAATTGGAAGATCTCAACAACGCAGACAGGGGGTGCATAGGCAACAGGAATCGTTCGCCTCTTAGACGATGCTGTGGGAGACGATGTGACACTGGATGATTAGGCAGAACCCTATGCGTTGTGTGATGCAATATAATATAGCACGATATGACACATTACGCTTCAATGCAGTGGCGTAGTGTTATTCCGATGAGTAGATTTATCCATTTTGCGTCAGTGAAACAGCAAGAATTTGAAACCCAGGAACTCTGGCATATTAGATTGGTAAAGATAAATGTCAGCGTAGTAAACATGCGATATGTCATAGGCATGTGATCTTGCCACCGCTACAGTGCATAATAAACGAACCCGGACTATTAGACTATCTGGCGATGGTATCGATCACCTGATGGGATTAAACACACCAATGTGCCAGCAGAAACACATATTAAATCGTCGTGATACAAACGAGGAGGCATCTCAGTTTCAAGCAGATGTAGCTTTTGTAGATAAGTAACTGAAGCGTCACTAAATTTCGATGCGTTATCTTTTGCTTTTTGATAAAAGCTTGCCTTGGTTTAGCTGGTAGTTTCTATTTAAAGAACGTTTTATTATAATGCTTTCTATGCATCAAAATCTGGAATGAATGAATTAATGTATGAAAATTCGCTATGTATATTATAAAAATACTTGGAAAAATTGTTCTCCAATAATGTGAGCTCGTTAATAATTATAAAAGCCATGATCAAACTGCAAACGCTTAAGCACTGCAATACCTATTGCATTGTATCACAACGCCCCCTGAGATTTCTAGGGCGTCATAAAAAAGTGCATTTTAACAGGCAATTAATTTTATTTTATTTATTTGGACAGGACAGTGTTTTTAATTAATGAATATCTCGTGAGTAAAAGACGTCACTGGTGCTATTAACGAGCAATAAAGATAGCCTGTTACGAAATGGTAGGCCTACAAGTAAGGAATGTACTAAAATCTAATATCTTTGCCTTATTTTAATTGATCCAATGAGGTGCAACATGTTATAGCAGCTTCTGTGTGCGTTGACAACCATAAAATCTTAATAAATATACTGAAATTAAGAATTTCTAAAAAATTAACATAACATGTGCAATGTCTTTAAAATAGGTGTCCACTTACGAGAGTTTATGTACAGTTGTATGTGTTATGTCACAGATAAGCTGATGTTTCTGTTACAATATGCAAGCACTAAATTAATAAAGTAATCGATAAAATTAGGTACACTAAATAGATTTTTTAAAATTTGCAAGCAAACTAAGCGGTACTTTTAAACTACCACAAGGAACAAAACTGTGTTCTGCTGATCTATTAAACTCATCTAATTATTTGTCTTACAATGTCTCAAGTTATTTGTATACGCCTAATCTCACTTTGGGATTCTCAAAAATGATAACTTTAACAAGAGAACAAGAGAAATATATGACCATTAGCTTTTAATAAGAAGATATAAGCAATTGCAAGTAAAGCTTCACAAAAAGCTTTCAAATGGAATACAGACTGCTTAAGCTTCAAAGCAAAGAATATTGACATTTTGGTGAAGCCTCTACAGCTTCTTTTATTTCCATCCTCTTGGTTTGCTGTAAAAAAACAGATTTTGCAAATTTTGTTGCGAACATCTAAAGTCTGATTGAGCTAACATCTTTCTTCTTTCTTTCATCAAGATGAGAAAGGGGTGTTTTTAATGCATAAAGTAGTGCCTTAAAATAATCAATTTATTGTTCGGTTTCTCGTAATATTCTTTGATTCTAATTAGGCTGAAAATACTAATTTTGTATCCCTGCATCTGACTGCGATCGTATGTCTCCTTCGGTTACTCTTGGTCTGTCTATTTCTGAAAGTAATTATTCTAATAAAAGCGTTCTTTGGTCTTTTTTAATTTGCTGTAGTAGTTCTTTCTCCAGTTGGGTTTCTGGTTTCTTGGAGAAGCCTCTTGGATTAAGTTCTTTTCTGGCGGAAAAATCACCCACATAAAGTATTTTTGCAAAGCAATTGACATTTTACTAAGTGCTATTTTAATTTATGTCAGCGGAGGAAGACGAGACATAAGCAGGGTATAACACATAAATATTTTGCCTCATTTCTCAATTGCAACGGAACGGATTCATAAATGAAGTAAGCGGCCAAGTCGAAATGATCTTCGTCCAGACATACTTCAAATAATGATGGCTGGGTATAAGAATTTCTTATCAATGTTGGATGAAAGAATCCCCTATAAATGGTTGAGTGAATGAATAACCTATCAATAATTGGTTAGAAGAATGAAAGTTTGGATAAAAGAATCACAGATCAGTGGTAGATTAAAACAATCTACTATCAATATTTTGAATTACCTATCAATGATTTGATAAAACAATTACCTATCGATCAAACGGTAAAGGAATTCTCTATAAAAATATGGTTAAAAGAATTACTTATCAATGGTTGGGGAGAAGAATCACCTGTCATGGTAAGGTGACATATCACCTATCAATGGTTGAATAAAACAATAATCTATCAATGGTCGGGTAAAAGATTAGCCCACCGATGGTTGAGTATAACAATTTACTGTCAGTGGTTGGATAAAATTGGCTTAAATATTAAATATGATAAAGACCTATTTTTCATCATCAACAATTGTGCAGAATTTTTTATGTGTGGTCACAAGCCTCTTAATAAGGTATTTAACTATCATTTAAATAATAAAAACAGAAAATTTAATATATGGTAGAAATTGATTAAATTGAAGATGACGAATAATAAATTTTAGAAAATAATTATAAAGAAGGAGTGTACGTAAAACAATAACTATTTGCCCATTAAAAAAACGAAATCTTGACTAGGAATGAATTAAAACCACATAATATCATAAATGGTTCGTCCGAACGCTCCAAACGGAGGAATAAGCAAATGACGTGGAAAACACATTGGCATTTTGGGAATTTAAAACTTAAAGATCATTCTTGATTAAGAAATCAAAGTATTTGATAATATTTTTGGTGGCGTAGTGTATATCCAAACCTTTCTTTAAAACTGGCAGCATATACTGGTAGTATATGTATTCCTGTAATTATGGATCCACACTTCTTGACAAATTTTTAGCTCATCTGTGCTGCCCTTCATGAGTATCCACAACAGAGGAACTTTTGATGTCACTTTGATCCTGGCGCATCTAAGAAGGCACACCCTGATATAGGCGAGGAGAAAGATTACCAATAGCAGTGTCGGTTCGATACAAATAAAGCCAAAAATCTCCCTATAGTTAAATAAAAAGTGATATTTTAACAAAATGGTTTATAGCTGCCGTTGGATGGGTGTGCTCTCGAACAACAGACGTCTCCCGTCACAAGCTCAGCTTCTCAGTTATTTCCTCGACGAGTATTCCTTCGTGAGAAACAACTAAAAAAACAACTGCAACTGCTTTCGGTTATATTGCCATTACTAAACAATTACATATACTCCTAGGCCTTCAACCCAAATATGCCATCTGTGCGTACAAATGTGGATAAAATGTGCTTTTGGTACACTAAGGCCCATGGCCCCTTCTCTAACGTCTGCGACCATCTGCTGTGGGGCCTTTCATTATCAGGTTCAAGGAATCAACCAGGTTGTTGATCTATACCCCTGTAGCTTGGTGTTGATGTCGGGCTATCGTCCATACTTCAATTCACTGGGGCCGTGTTTGTAGAAAAACACTCTCGTTTCTGCTATATAAGATCCTCCGACACTTGTCCATGCGGTACACCAAAATCAGCAAAAAGCTTAAGTAATTGAAAACAGTAGTTTGGACAGTTTCACAGGCATGCTGCCAAGGATTTTTCCGACTACGGAGAAAAAACTCTTTACTAAGGCTAGGTTGTGATACTCGATACATAGCAAAATTCTTAAGCTCCCTCGGGTTATGCCCCAAAGTAAGCTAAGCATATGTTCTTGTTGATACTTTAAAACTTTGCTGCCCTAGTGCGAAGTGGTACATGTTCAAGAAATCTCTGTACTGCACAAGTTACCCGCTCATCTCAGGACGTACCTTAGAAATTTTGCTAGCGTGCAGCTTCGGTGACATACGTATTTCCCAAAGTCAACCATCTAAAGCATCCTTTGTCTGAAACTAGTTTTTTTTTGTGGATTCCAAGCAGAATTCTGGCTGCTGAGTGAGTCCGCCAACTTTCGCTCATTTCGACAATTGCTGCACGCTTTCAATACTTCCCGGAATAGAATCTTATTTGCGTCTGGCACTGATGATGTCCCGTTTATGCCGCTGCACTATAAAGCCCCGAATATACTCGCAGTCGGACAAGCAGAGACACCTCAATGATTGCTTGACCTTAATCTTTGTAGTAGGCCTCCATATTTCTGATGTAGAGAGGCATCCACTTCTGCTAGACTTGCGTATTCGAATTCTTCCGTATTGTCGATATGTCGGTGCAGTGCTGAGCTGCGTAACCTCTCCGTTCTCCATTTTGTCTTGCTCCTATTTATTAGTCGATGTGATGTTGTCTGACTAACTCTTGCTGTCACTGTCAGACGCACTGAAGCTTCTCCGCCTTTCAATGTGCCTGTAGAGATTTTGCACTGGGTACCACAGGGCGTCTTTTTATCTACTTTGAGATTCGTCCCTTTTTCGTAATGAATCAGATCTGCTGTGACGATGAATCAGATCTGCTGTGATGATGAATCAAACCTGGTACCACGGGATCGCACTGGTTTAGATTTGTAAAATCTCCTGTTCGGCCGTGACTTTTCCCTCTTATTAGCGTCGTTTACTTTGTTATTTACCCCCGTCCTTGTGGCGGTTTTGACCGTAAATTTTGTCGCATGTTTTGGATGTTTGAACACCTGTAACTGCTTGCACGTCCTGGTCAACATCCGGTGTTTTCGATTGAGCTCTGGAGTGATTTCTGCATTGTTCTCGTCAAACAGCGGGGTCTTGTCGATTGTAGAGAGCTTAGAACAGTGGCTGGTGGAGCAGAGCGTGTCTGAAGAGATTCCAGGTGTTGTAACATTGTCTCCTGCTCCAGCAACATCTTCAGCAACACAACCTCCATGTCCAGTTGAAGGGGTTGGGATGTGGTGTGTGTGTGTGTGTGGGGGGGGGGGGGGGTTAGGGCTGGGATTGATATCCTGGCAACATCGAGTTTTCTCGTGGTTTAACCCCGCCCACATCTCCAGGCCTGTTTTTCGAAACAAGTGGAAATTCACCCCGTACATGTGTCTCGTTTGCTGCCCTGTAATGCCGATATGTTGAAACGTCTCTAATGTAATTTTTTGATAAATTCAGTGGCACCTGGTGTATATTTATACAATCTTACGTTAACCTTGAAACAATAACATTCCTAGCTCATTGAATGATCATTTTAGTTTCTACTTCAACGACACATTTCAGTTGCTAGGAACATAATATGATTTTGAAATAAATTTTGAGTTGATTGAGATACACTTTCTCATGACGACTTTGATTGACGTCACAAAGTGAATATGTCACGGGCTGCATCTACAGATTTCTTCCTCATCACCGTTTTAAGGAGATCTAATTTTTGCATGTGATATCTTCTGTGATATTATACTCCTGTATACTTTTTGCTTCAAACAAGGAGACAAAGGGTACAGTCCGCCCTGTAAACATTGAGAGGTTTATTTAAGGTGTATTTGGAGTCGCGATTTCTATCGATCCATTTGCAATCTTATTAAAAAATTGCAGCTGCTTGTTTTTTTTGTCACGACCAAATCACAACGCCCTAACCAGCGTCTTTGTTGCAACGTTGGTTACACATCGGAAATTGATCCAAATGTCTTTCCTCTGAGGTTGCATAGGCATCGGGGACACAACCAAAAAAATAATATTGGCGTATTGTCGCCTGTCGGAAACGGCAGCCATGACAAACCAAGCTAGTTTTCATTGGCTGATTGCTCTCTATGACATGTGGATGCTCCAGTAAAAGGTAATCGCGTTTTTTGTGTCTTCAGGGGAGGGAAGCTGGACCTCTCTCTCTCCCTCTCTCTCTCTCTCTCTCTCTCTCTCCTCTCTCTCTCTCTCTCTCTCTCCTCTCTCTCTCTCTCTCCCTCTCTCTCTCTCTCTCTCTCTCTCTCTCTCCTCTCTCTCTCTCTCTCTCTGTCTCTGTCAGTCAGTCTGTCTGTCTGTCTCTCACTCTCATCTGCCGGAAAGACTGCCGATTAAACTGTGACGTTCGCCAACCAAACATCTGCTGGGTACCCTTACAGCACATATCTTTCCAACGAATCCGGGACAAAATGACTCCGCCCAAAATGACTCCGCCCAAAATGCCTCCAAAAACTGCAAGGGGGGACAAAATGACTCCGCCCAAAATGCCCCGAAATATTATTTCGAATTTTTTTTGACTATTTCTGGCAAAGTGCCAGAAAATGTGTTTTGAGTAGACGGGCTTAATCCTGATCACGGGGAGTGTGAGAGGTGTGGCTTCGTTTCCGCAAAGCTGCCAGTAACGGTGTTTTGAGTAGACGCACTTAATCCCCCTGCAGTGCACTGCCGGCCTGAAACGCATGTTAATCCCACTCCGGAGGACTTTGATAAGCGTGGTTTTGTTTCCACAAAGCTGCCAGAAACTGTTTTGAGTAGACACACTTAATCCCGCAGCAGTGTAATGCCGGCTTGAAATTAAAAAAAAAAACGCTGGCGACATAGAGGCGCTTTTTTTTTTGTTTTCATAAATCTGCCAGAATCTGTGCCTTGAGTAGACGCACGTTACCCCGACTCTGGTCAGGATGCATATATATGGGGGGTGGGATACATAGCAGTTATCAAATGTCCATTGGTAATATTGCAATGGAAGTGTTCGAAAGCAATAAAGGTGGACTGAAAGTTTCACACAATGGCTTCCTTTATGTCAAAAACAGAGAGTTGAAGACTGGTAGGATTTCATGGCGATGTTGCCGGCGTACAAATCATTGCAAAGGCACATTGTCAACGTCATCCGAAATGAACGATCCTCGTCTTGGAAATGGTCATAATCATGATTCGTGTCAAGAAGAGGTAGATGCCGTGAAGGCAAGATCCGAGTTGAAGTCCAGAGCAGTGGATCGGGGCCATAACCCAGCAGCCATGATTAACGCCATGCGCACGACTGTAAATGACCAGGCCCGCACGCGCCTTCCTTCGGACGAAGCAATGAAAAAAATGATTCGCCGCAACCGCGCAAAACACAACCCTCCACTTCCAGACACTTTGGATGAATTGGTTATACCCGATGAATGGGCCGAAACCTTGAGTAACGTTCCAGACAGATTCTTGTTTTACGATATACGATATTTTCATTTATTAAAATAAACCATTCTTCCCTTCACTTTGAAAAAATAAGATTTCGAGGTATTTTGGGCGGAGTCATTTTGTCCCCCCTTGCAATTTTTGGAGGCATTTTGGGCGGAGTCATTTTGGGCGGAGTCATTTTGGGCGGATACCCTTTCCAACATTTGACTACATCAGAGCAGCTCTCTACAGTGTCATCGTGATTTGAAATCGAACCAATCAATTAAAGTGACCTTCTAGATATGCGGCTTAAAGGATAGTGTTTTTTAAATCACAGTAATAGTCGATTTGTTTTTGTTTCTCAACAAGTATTTGTGAGAAATTTGATTGATTCTTCTTTCCTATCACAAGGAAATAAGCTGTGAGTTCAGCTTTTCCCGATAACCTTTCTACGGACGTTTTCCCGATAACCTTTCTATGGAACTTTCCTCGATAATCTTTCTATAGAAGTTTTAACATAGCAGTTACACAAGTGTTCCGTTGCTCTCTTCGTGCAAATCGCTTAGCCCATGTCCTAACAGATGTCTGTTTGTATACATGCAATTTCTAACGATTAAAAATCATCAAATATTTGGAAAGAACAAAGGTATTGAAGTTCCCTGCATGTTACCTTGTAATCTTTGAAACCTTCAACAGAAGTTTCTGTCTACCTTTTACATGTGGTAATATAGTTTAACCACATGTTTTACCATATGGCATATTTGACTGTGTGGCTATGCCAAGTTAACTTTGTGGTAAGCACATATGGCGAAGCATATACCACAGTAATATAATTAATTAACGTCCAAGTCATGTGGTCACTACATGGCAAAAGCTTGCTTGCTGTATGCTCGTAAAATTGGCAATTTACACCATGTAGTTACTATATAGTGGTTACCACATGTCAATTAATATCGTTAATCATTAGTGTAATCCGTCTTAATTTGGTTATGGAATGAAGCACATTTACAAGTAATAGGTTACTGAAAAGTTACCACATTATAAACCCGTGAAACAAATTTGGTTGAAATAACGTTTTAAAAACGTTTTTTCCCGAACCTTTTGAAGTTGCAAAAAACGTTTTCTAAAGGTTGTATATGAAATGCCGAAAACGTTTTTTCGCAACGTTCTAAAAACGTTTTATAGAAAACGTTTTAGAACGTTTCCTACACAACCTTAAGAAAACCTTTCATCGTGAAACGTGCGTAAAACAAATTATCTAAAACAAATATCCTTCAACATTCTTCAAAATAGTATTCACTCTGGGAGGCTACATCTTGCTCCATGATCACATCATATTTCATTTTTAAGAACTCCCATTGATTTTTTTGCAACTAACATTTCACGAAACATTTATACCTGGCTGGGTTTGAACCGGGAACCTCTGGCATCCAAAGCGACGAAGTTACCTCTACGCCACGGCGCATCCATTGAAATCTGCGTCTAAGACAATTCCCCTGAACCAACTCCCACCACCCCTACTCTTCCCACTTCAAACCCGCTCCCCCGAACAATTCCCCCATACGGAAATTCCACCAAGGTCTACCCCCTCCCTTTTAATGGGCTTTTTTCTCCACACTTAATGCTTAGTTATAGCTTACAATAATTAGTTAAATATATGTGAATTGAATTTGACGTTTCGCATCTAAAATGTAATTCTTGTTATTGTGAATATATAATTCATATCTAAAATTACTTTACAAAGTATTAAAATGCCTATAACATTTCCTTGACGCTCCAATATATGACATTCTTTAAAATTGATATAATAACGTTCTTATACAAAACGTTTGTTTTTGGTTTGTTTTTGGTTATTTAAAATCAATTTCAATAACGTTCTAATACTATACGTTTTTTTTTTTGGTTTGGAAAAAAAGATTTTATTTGGTTGGTAAATGTAACGTTTTTACAACCAAATTAGGTTTGATTTTGGTTTGTAAAATAACGTTTTCATTTGGTTGCTGAATATAACGTTTTTACAACCAAAATAGGTTCGGTTTTGGTTAGGAAAACGTTATAACCTTTTCACAACCAAACAAAAACGTTCTTATGTTTAGCGGGAACATGTATAAAAACTAATAATTTGTTTTGGTTACCATGTGGCTAAACACATGGTAGCAATATATGGTAACTGCATTTTCACAATATGGTCCCCAGCAATGGCCACCACAAAATGAAACTTACCAATGTATGAACAACATATGCTATTCATATGGTTACCACATGCTTTGGTACATTTTCCTGTTACCAGCCGAAGACTTGCTAAACTGCAGAAACAGATGTGCATCGTTTGTGAAGTTTCCTTAAATTTCGCAGGAATTATTGACTGATTGATTGATTGATTGAATGAATGATTGATTGGTCTGAAAACGTCTTCAAAGCGGCTGGGCATCTTTCTCGATGAGTTGTGGTACACGCTTCTGACTGAAGGAATCGGCGGGATGTTGCACTGAACAGACCCCTCCTGTCAAGATGCATCACGGGTCTTACTAACGTTGCAAAGACCAAAAACCTATTGCTTCTCAGCAATTCCAATAAGCGGGAACGCTACAGAAATTGATTTTTCGTTTCAGCGCTGTGTGACATCTCATGCAGCTACAAAGAGTACTGTAAGAGGTACTCAAATGGCCTGTAACTTATGAGCATCTCTACAAGAGAGAAGCTCTGTCAAGAAAAGGTGGGGATGGCAAAAGACTGTTGATAAAACCTGCTTGTGTGACTCAGTTTGTCATGCCGTCATGACGTCATTAAAGGCGACAGTAACTTTGAGAATTTTCACGGATATTAAAGTGTTTTGCACTGTGTTCTAGCAAAATTAAAGCTTTGTTATTTTTCTGATATACTTTGGAAAAGTAGTCGTGTTGCTTTTTTATTGATAAAAATTGCTCACTTAGTCCTTGGATTGAAAATGAAATGTCATCGGATTGAAAAGTAGCGGGAACAAATAGGAGAGGTCTGTTGCAGAATGTTTGCTATTGGTAACTGCTAAAATACATTCAGTAAGAAAATACAGCTAACTCTTGTTTAGGAAAAGTTTATCCCTGAAATCTAAAGAGAAAAAGTGTTATTTTTACAACACTAATTCCAGTTAAAGCAATACCCCCTTAATCTCGTAGAAATTAGCGAAACGATTCATTTGCAGAAAAAAAACGAAGCAAATTTATTCCCTTCTCGCCTTGAATGAAAAAAAAAATCGGATGTAAAGATTTCACAGCTGCAAATTGAGTAATCACACAGGAATGCTGTAAGGTGATACATCGGAGTGTCTTGACTACTGAGGGTGACTGAAAGTGACTTTTATTAGATTAGGACAATGAAAGAGTTTCCCCTTTCTATACCCCAACCATTCGAGATATTCCTTGGGTCTTAAACACAGTTATTCATTTTGAATTAGTTTTAGCAAAAAATTATTCAGTTTCAAATATTTGAGGAATTTTCTAATTTAGAAAGAGTAAACAGATAAAAAATACTTTTAAGGTCTCTTATACGTCAGACAATTAGCTTGGCTGACGTTTTCACACTAGATTTTTTTCTCAAAACTATGCCCTGATCACTGAAATTCGAAAGATATCTTAAAAGCCCTTTTTGTTTTTAGTATTTACGGCAGAAGATAAAGAGATTTTATTTAGCTGAAAGCAGCGCTTGTCTTCACAGGTCTTGCAATGCTTGTGATGATACAAAAGGAGAGGATTGCAACTGTTACTTGATTAAATATAAATGAAGGAGCTAATTACGAGGGCGACGGTAGGAAAAAGAGATAAATTATACGTGTTCTCAGTGAAGCCCATTGACAATTTGTACTGGCATTTGACTTGGGAACAACAGCGCTATCGGCTCGGAGACTGCTGTTTATACACGCGCGACAGCACAAACCCATGCCTGCCTCCTTGTAGTCGTGGTAAAACACTGAGTTGATCTAGGGTGAAGTAAGAATTGTTGCAGAGACTCATTCTTGCTGTTATAATAGCTGCTATAATAGCAATAAACCGTCACGGGATCATGTGAACAATACTACAGAATAGATAGAAACATTACGGATATTTGAACATACAGAATAAATGTTAGCAAGAACACAGATCATACATGGATTATTAACATTTATTAAACAAGGTTTATATGTCAATCTGGATCTTATAGGCCAACAAAACTAAACTGTTTAATAAAGAATTATACGGCGCAACAAGTGAGTTACTGAATTGCGTTAGATGACGACTGAAGTGTATATTCAATCACGCGACACAGTTGATAGCTCGACAGAAAAAGACCGCCTGATGACGTCACACAACACGCTCGAGATGAAGCCGAGTAGTGGCTACTACGCAGGCGCAAATAGTGAGTACCGCGAACGCAGCAACAGCGCCGTTATTGGGGGTATGTCCTCCTTCTGCACTAGCGCCCCCCCTCCTCCATCCCCCTCCAACCCCACCCCATCCCGAACGATCCACCTGCACCTTCCGTAAATCTCCCATAACAAGCGCTTTCAACTACCTCCTCCTCCATCCACTGCAGTGGTCAAATCCATTCTGCACTACCTCAATCTACACAACTTAACTCTTTCTGTGCACCAGTCCTACATACTGATCTAAACCTCCCTGTGCTTAGAGCAATGGGGTTTCTGCACAAGTCTTACGTCCTGATTCAAACCTTCGTTCGCTTGGGGCAGTAGCTAGGGTTTCCTACATTTTGTTTTAACTCTGCATACTGATTTAAATCTACATACAACATTCCAGCACCCTCACCCCCCCCCCCCCCATCCCTCTCTGCGCTGCGGCACTTAAGTTTTTTTTCTGCCAGTCCTACATACTACACTTCACCGTCCCCCCTCCCCTCCCCCACCCCCACCTCCCTCTTGCGCTGTGGCACTTTAGTTTCTGTACAAATCCTATTACATTGCTTCATGTTACTTTCTTTTTATGATACATAAAAACTAAATCCTTTCCACTACATGTACACAAAATTTGGTTATCAGACACTGACTATAAATGCACCCTGGTTTGAATTCTTAGGATTGACGGATCGGTTTGGGATGTTTCCGTTTTCGGGTTATCTTTGGAGAAGCTGGTATTTTATCTGAAATTTGTGAATAAATGCGACTAGTATTTTACTGGGTGCCTCTGGCTGTTGTTGCTAAATGACTGGTCAGAGAAGGACGCCGCCATAGCAACAGTGGACACCGGATGTACATCTGTACGTGAGAACTCTATTAACAGCCACAGTGGCACAGGTCCAAATGCAGCCTGGAAGTTGCTCAGTCCTGGCATCCTTCATGTTTATGACGACTTTGTAAGAAAGGGACGTCGTTATTTAACAGCTGACCTCTGGAGTGAACTATCTTTCACATATAATTACAAAGCGGATATATTTAAAAAATAGTTCCTGTCCTTAAATAATTCGCGGAATCCCCAGTGGACAAAAAGGTCTCATGCACATCAGACCGAACCACTTCAGAGGTTGGCTGTTGGACAACAAGGAAATCAAAGTAAAATAAACACTTGTTTTTTTATCTATATGGTATATGTCTGATTTCTCTTGAACAAAAAATAACAGCCAGGCTTAATCACAAACATGGCAACAAATTTGACTTAACAGTCTCGGAAGCGAACCATCGGCACATTCCGTGTTTGTTCGTGTTACTGGTTTGTGCTACTAGTGCTGCAGGCTGCGGGATATCTTTGGAGTATTCCACCCACCTGTGTAGTTATCATTATTCACTTTTGGCTTTTATAAATAAGACCCGGATTTTTTTAGAAAAAAAGGACAAAACTACTCCGCTTCTGTTACTATTATTTATCTAGGTTTCATCTAAAGTTTTGATCAAGAAAATAGGATATCTTATAAACAGCTAATATCGACGTTCTTAGACTACGTATATGCACAAATTCATACCTTTTTAAAGTTAAAATAAAGACATTTTCTCTTACATGTCACTTTTATTAGCGAAAACTTCTTTCACAACTATTTAACTAATTTTTAAAAATCCTTTACTTCTACATATGATAGCAGACTCAATCTGCATAAAAGGGAGCATTAATTCTTCCTAAATTTAGAGGGTTTGTGCTGCCAATGAGCTGATCTTTAAGGGAGCATTAATTTCTTCCTGGCTTCAGAGGTTTTTTTACTGCCAATGAGCTGGTCGTTAAGGGAGCATTTGTTTCGTTTTTGGAGAATTGCATCCAAGTCTCACGAGAGCTTTCGAACTGTCATCTAAAACAAGCAAAACTCCCGCGACGCCTATTCATCAACTAAGTGCTAATGGACCTGTAAGGTAAACATCACACACCACAGACATCCCAGCAACAACGCCACAGAACGGACGGGCGGCAGCTTTGGAAGATCCATTTTAAATAGAACATAATTTTTTATTTTGCACATTTTGCGCAGTTGAACATTCTATATGAATAAAAAAAAATCAGATCGTTATATCAGTGAACATTGCAGTGACAATATCGTTTTTAATTTGATCATGGACTCAATAGCACACATTGGTAGCTCGCGGGTGTATCCCATTATCGAGTAACATTTGTCTGAGCACTTTTTTCTTGCATCTTCAGTGCCCAGATGAAAGCCATTGTATGAGTTGACTTCGTTGAAAAGCACCTGTTTAGTGTTAACATTTAATGAAGTGTTTTCGGATCACAGAATCTCCGTGAAAAAGAGCACCATTCTTGTACACCAGTGTGGTCAAGAGTATCTGATTAAGTTGCCCTCTGGGATGTTTATAGCTGCCTACAATCATGTCATGTATATGAGGGAGATGCCCCGCAATGCGCCCATCAGTGCCCGGAAGTGGGTTTAAACAATGGTGACGTAAGAGATACCAGTCGGTATAGATAGGAGCGTTTTATTTTCCCATATGACGTTTATTTACAAAACTGCTAATCGTTAATAACCACTAATGTATTTTAAATTCTCAGTATGGGACATAGAAAATGTAGCCAGTGTGGCAGCCAAAAGGCATCTAGAACAGATACTGTGACGTCGTTGCAAGACTTACAGGATGACGTCTGGGGGCCATGTGATTCCCCTCTCTCACCCTCACCCCACCTTACCCCTGGAGCTGCGTCTGTCAGTAATACATGTGCATCACTTATATGGAATTTAGAACATTTAAGCATTTGAAAATATAAGCATTTTTGATTGGAGTATCCAGATGGGGAACGTTCGAATTAAGCAAAGTATGAGACCGAGGCTTTTCTGGCAGAATACGAAAAATGTATCGACTTTGCACGTAGAGCTCACTCATGAAAATGTTTCACGATTAATACAGCCATGGTACTTACAGTACTGATATTTTTGTTGTTATTTAAAGACTACAAATAGTCTCTTATTAACGGTGTCTTACGTTCAAAATAAGATCCCGAATGAACAAACGAATGGCGTTATACTGCACCTGGCATCATCAGAAGGCGCAAAGATAAGCGGATGTAAAAAAAAAAAAAAAAAAAGAACCTGGCTATTTAAGCTCTGGGTTCTTTGGTATAAGCAACCGGGCGAAACTTCTCGTCGGGGTGTTATAAGCGTTTAAATGCAATCCCATCATTTGTGTAAGGCTTATTTTGCTCTGTTTTCCCAGAGAGTTCTTCATTTTTTTTTATTAAAAATTGATTTATTGTAGTTAATATGAACTGGCAGTGAAATAACAATTGTGACGTCAAAGAGTGGATGTAGGTTTATTGGCATGTTGTAAGTTAATTGGTGCATGAGTTAGAGTTTCCAGCTTTAGGTGTGATATAAAAGCTTACACGAGTCAATAAAAGAATGGCAGAAGATAACACGGAATGCAGCGGAAATTGCAGAGAAGTGCAAAAAGAAACTTTCAAATGTTTGCCTTCTTCTGTAACAGCATTGCACAGCTGTGTTCTTGGAACCGGGGTTCGTTCTGCAGGAGTATCACTAACGTCATTAGAGCAGCCGTGAAGAACGCAAATCATTGGACATTTGTAAACAAATATATAAAACTTTCAGAAATTCAATGCATCAGATCAACGAATTTCACCAAAGGTTTCACTAAAAACCTGCCAGATGCATGTAATCAGGTGATTTTAGAATGCGGTTTTGTTTTGCATTGTTGTCCAACAGTCAACATCTGCGGCGGTTCTCTCTCTCTCTCTCTCTCTCTCTCTCTCTCTGTGTGTGTGTGTGTGTGTGTGTGTGTGTGTGTGTGTGTGTGTGTGTGTGTGTGTGTGTGTGTGTGTGTGTGTGTGTATTGGACCTTTTTGTTTCTTAAGCTGACTGGGGAGTACTTTTTAACTACTTTCATCTTGGAGGTATAAATTATAGATTGCTTTTTCCAGAAATCGGCTGTTAAACAACAACGCCTCGTTTTGATGTCGGTGCGTTGTGAAGCAGTGAAACAAAAGTTATGTATTTCATCTTCAGAACACCGGGAGAGTTGGTTCATTAGTAAGCAAGCTACGGGCGGTTAAGCTGAAGAAGCTTATATTCTCACCGAGAAGCCACGGGTATTAGCGAGGCTATAAAGGCAAGCTAATAAAGGAGAACCGTCGCGGATTGTTAAAATAAATGCCATTTCTGTTGAAATATTGCACATTCAACAAAGCCAAGTTATTAACTAGACCGTTTTCGCTACCGAGTAGCGAGAATTATACTTGGGGGTCACAAAAAATACGATTCTGAAAATTCAGTACTGACTATGAACGAGGAGGTGAAGGTCACCAAGTTACCCCTTCCCTTAGCTTCTTTTTTAGGCGCAAAAGGTCGAAAATAAGCTTAAAATCGCAATACATCTAGCCGTTTTTGGAACTTCAAGTTCTTGACTTTGACCATGATGAAAATGGTCAAGATCACCGAGGTACCTCTTACAGTACTGTGGTCCAGTTACTCGTTTGAAATACCGCCCGGACAAAAAATATTATACAAGGTGCAAGAGATGGAGCTACAGATGGATCCTTGCGCAACTACACTGTTTATACTTTCTTCCTGTAAGGTTTGGTTAAGATCCGATTAATAGTTGTTGAGATATCGCCCGGACAAGAAGAAGTTTAAAGTGAGACGGGCGGACAGACGAACGGATATTGAGCCCCCGCTGCACATCTGCACTATATATACTTCCTTCCTGTAAGGTTTGGTGAAGATCTAATACATAGTTTTTGAGATATCCATCGCCCGGACAAGAAAAAGTGTAAAGTGCGACGGACAGATGGATGGACACGGGACAAATTGAACCCGCTTTGCACATCTGTACTATATATACTTTCTTCCTGTAAAGTTTGGTGAAGATCTGATGAACAGTTTTTGTGATATCAACCGGACAAGAAAAAAGTTTAAAGTGCGATGGGCGGACAGACGGGGCAAATTAAACCGCCATTACGCATCTACACTATATATACTTTCTTCCTGTAAGGTTTTGTGAAGTTCCGATAAATAGTTTTTGAAATATCGCCAGGAAAAAAGTTTTCGGACAGCCGGACAAGCGGACGGACGGACAGACCGATAGCAATAGCCTTCAGCCAATATTGTCTGAGGGCTAACAAATTGGATATCATGGCGTCTCATCACCCTCTATCAATGAGCAATATTTCATCATTCTTTAGCAATTGGGAAGCGAAATCTTCATAACTTGTCAAGCATTAAAACAAGGTTTTCAAATTTGAAATTTCATTGTCCATTTTTGCATATGAAATGTTAATGAATTTTTTAGAAAACAATGAGCTGGACCAACTAGATTTGCTATACTATGTCAAATATGGTCTTCCTACCCCTAGACCGTCTCAGAGGAGTTCGCATGACAAGGTTTTGGTGGAAAAAAGGAAACATACGGAAGCATCTTACCGAGTCGTAGGATTTCAATAAACTAGGGGATTGAAAAACCCCAAGTTTAATTGGAACAATGCTGGTAATTAAGTATTAGACGCCAGACAACAGCAGATTGTCTGCAAATAACTTAAGATATAAACTTCAAACATGTCATACTTCAAACGTGCCATAGTGCACAAAACATGTCATACTTGAAACATGTCACACTGCATAAAACACGTCATACTTCAAACATGTCATTCTGCACAAAAAATGTCATACTTCAAATATGGCATAGGCAACAAAACGTGTCGTACTTCAAACATGTCATAGCGCACAACACTGACGCCTTTATAACATTAGCTGAATGCCCGCAGCTATTAGAAATAAAAATCGCGAAAATGAAGCCACTATAACCTTATCCTTTTGGGTTGATTTATATCGTATTACTTACAATATTATACTGTTTTTCAATGCGCAGTACACATTCAACTAGGACCAAAATGTTAAACATTTGACAAAAAAATAAAACGCAAAAATACTTCCTTCAATGGGTTATTTCTTGAAAAATAAAAAGTATTTTACTACATGCATACAATGGCTCCCAGGCATAAAAACTGGGGGCAATTTATGAAATCTGGGGCCATGAATTTGTGCGGGCAGGGGTTGGTGCTTTTTTCTTGACAGTAAAAATTCATTTTCTTGTCTCAGCTTCTTGTGTGTGCAAGTTTAGGTTGGCTGCAGCATTTGGGTTTTTCTCTAATTTCTAAAGAGTGATGAAATTTGGTTCACTGATAGAGGGTGATTAGACGCCGTAAAATCCGTATTTTTTAACCACAACCTTAGAGAACGATTGCATCCTCGGCCATGGCCAATGTCAAAAACCGGGAGTGGACCATTGTCTTGAAAACGGTTAGAGATAGAGCGATTTCGTGCTTATTTTCGACTCGTTGAGCCTAAATGACCATATGTAAGAGGTACCTCGGTGACCTTGACCTTCTCGGCCATGGTATAAGTCAGAAACCGGAAGTGGACCAGTTTCTCGAAAACGGTCAGATATACAGCGATTTTGGGTTTATTTTCGATACCTTGAGCCTAAAAGACCATATGCAAGAGGTACCTCGGTGACCTTGACCTTCTCGGGCATGCTAAAAATCAGAAACTGGAAGTGGGCCAGTATTTTGAAAATGGTTAGAGTTAGAGCGATTTTGAGCTTTTTTCGACCCTTAGGGCCTAACAGATGATATGTAAGAGATACCTCGGTGACATTGACCTCCTCGGCCATGGTCAAAGTAAAAAACCGGAAGTTGACCATTGTCTCGAAAACGGTTAGAGATAGAGCGATTTTGAGCTTATTTTCGACCGTTTGGGCCTAAAAGGCCATATGTAATAGGTATCTCGGTGATCATGGCCTCCTCGGCCATGGTCAAAGTCAAAAACTTTTTTGATTTTTAGCTGGTTCTCTACATGTATCCGTATACATATAAATATATAAATAAATAAGTAAGTCTTGGCCAGTTAGAAACAGGGCGCCAATTATGTCATACACAATGAATTGTATTGTAATTGGCTATACTATGTTGCTCGGTGACATTAGACGCTGCACGTTACCTCACAGAATTTTGCAATACGTGTCCGTCCGTCCGTCTGTCGACACCTTTTTTGTTAACACACTCAAGCCTACATTTTTCGAGCGATTGTTAAGATGTTGTATATATGGGCAGTACTGGAACGAACAAGGATCGGTGTTGTAAATGAGCCATGTCGGCCAAAGGACATTGGTCCAGCTGAACTTCACAAATTTTCCCAATCCTTACTCATTTGAGTGAGTTTGTTAACACAATTACTCTGCTTCTGTGTGTGTGTGAGGAGCGAGAAAGCAAAAAATGATTGCTCGTTTGTCCGGCTGCCTGTTTGTCCGGCTGCCCGTTTGTCCGGCTGCCCGTTTGTCCGACTGACCCTTTACCAGTTCGCATTTACAATAATTAATGTGTATGGCAAACTTGACATGAAACCAGTTACTTTCATATTATTAATTAAAAGTTTTACTTTGTAAAATGTAAAACTGCAGATATCTCTTTCAAATACGAAATACGCAGAATGAAGTCACTGATATATACCGGATTGTTAATATTGGAAATGAAATCACGAATAACAAAAACGTAACACTGTTTTTATACATCACCACAAGCCAAGCATTAAAATATTATGTTCATTATTTGTTGCTCTTTTCGTAGCGAAAATAAGTTGATTTTTAACGGGTGGTAAACTGAAACTAAAATATGCAAAAGAAGAACATTTGAAGTGATATAAATCACATGGTAAATAAATGAACATAATACTTTGTATCGTTTTGTATACCCGACCCATATCAAACGAATTAATTGGAAAGGAAATTACGGAAAATACACAGGAAAGCCTGAAAATTGCATTTCAGGGGTGGTAAATTAGTTCGCCCTTCTACGGATGCTTGTTCGACTTGCCATCAACCTTGTTGCCATTTATCATTTTCTCAGCGTTTGCTTTTACATAAATGCTATAAATGTCAGAGAAAAACTAAAATCTTCATTTTGCCTCTTTTCACATAATGTAAAGTATAATTTGGAGAAAACCATACTTATCCATACAATCTCTCTTATATATAAAGAACAATGTTTCCGGTTACTTGTGGACTTGTTTGAATTTTACGTTTTAACGTAATTATGTCTTTCATGGCATATTTCTGTAATATGACTATACGGACATTTTACAAGGTATAAGAATATTGATAGTTGAATAGTATTTAGAAACCTAAACTAGACTCTTAACGGTTGTGTTATCTATGCGAATTTTGTGCCATATTTGTTCATGTGATTGAGTTCTTTTGTCAATGTCAAATAATAATACTCTGCAAACAAAGTTTGCTCCCTGACAGATAATCTTAACATGCAACCGAGCGGTGAAATACTTTCGTTTGCACGGACTTTTCTTTACACAGAATAGAGGAAAAGTAGTAAACTGATGATTTCCAATCTCTCTGAAGCACAAATATAGTGACGTGGTCTGTTTGATTAAGATAATTTTGCGTAATAGTTTTTAACTGATTAAACATTGATTTTATGTTAGGCTTTTGATATTTTAAAGCACAGATATGTATATATTGCTGGAGAAAACACCTTCAGGAGCTCCTGGAGCTTATTAATCAGTGTGTTTAATTGGCTGAAGTTCATCGCAGATCCCAATGTTTAATACGAGAGAATTCGGTGAAAGTTACATTTCTGCTGCAAGTTCGTGGAGTTAAAATAAGTAGCAATGATAAGAAAAAAAATCAAAATTCTAATTTTCTTGCCACACATGCATTTCGAAATAGTATGATAAGCCCCTCTTTTACATATTTTTCTAAATGGATTATCAATATTATATATGCTTCTGATGAAATGGTGGTTTTATTTTTTCAGGTTGAAATCGTTTACTGCGTTCCTTTACTCTAACGCCTTATGAAACTGCTGTTTTTAGATGTTCGTGTAAACAGGTGTTTTTTCCACTGACCTCGTCATCTTAGTGCAAAGCTATTTATGTTAGGTAAGGCATAAAACATAATTATGTTCCTGTCAATCGGTTTGCTCGTTCAAATGTATGAAACAAAACTAAAGTATGTAGAAAAACCGATGTGGGAACAAAGGAGCAACATAGTAGACATTCCCCAGGGTATTCAAAATTGAAGAAAGAATAGTGAAATGAGACGAGGATGCTGTAATATTAGATATGTATTAATCGAAAGTCAATCGTCAGAACGATAAATTGACAGAAATATTTATTTGATATTTGTTCTGTTTGTAAAAGGGCCTAAATGGCGTCAAGTTATTTTTGACTTTGCAAAGACATGGGTCGTTCCGAAATTAAAATGCTTACTGAGCTGTAAACAATGCACCATATGGTGGGATACCCTTCCATGACTTAAAATATGTTCGTTATTGACATGCAGATCGGTAAAACAGTGTATAATACAAAATACGGTGTCACTAATATTGGGACCCATGGTTCATATTTTGACTTACATTGCTGCATAAATGTAAACTTTATATATTTAAATAATGGCTTTGAATGCATCGTAATTTTAGGAAATAGTGCTGATAAATAAAGATAGTTGTCATATAGTTGTATTGAGAATTTAAAAAGATCTGCTGTGCAAAACGCCGATCGTAATTATGTTGAAACCGTTTTGGTCCTGGTTTAATTACTGCCATTGAAATTATAAGTATGGTGCTATCAGTAACCGCGCCTTTGAGCCTGCATGTCATAAAAACAGATAGTGCTTTTGACAGCTTTTTGACAACTTACACGTAGCAGGCGATGTTGCGGATAGCCCCTGGATGTATCGTTGACGCGGTTACTTGAACTGCGAGGTTGGGTTTTGTGTTTTGCAAAGATGAAGCCCAAATCTATGAATATCTCCAATAATCTTATCCAGTTTAAATACACATATCATCTGTGATTTTAAAGTTAGGAAATGCTAGGTAATCAACATAAAAATTAAAAAAAAAAACATTAATTTAGTCAAAAATTATTGTCTAATTTAAAAACAACTCGCAAAGAGTAGGCGAGGCTGCTCATAAGCTATAAGCGATTTTGAAGCAAAATTCCTGTGGTTAATATTATCAAGCGTGACACTTGTCCACTTTGCGGCATGGTTCTTTCATGCAGTTTTCTTCGCTCAATTATCAACTACATTTTAATGCTATGATATACTTCATTTTCCATCTGTACAGGTAATCACAATTTCATTTATTTGTTAAAGCCCCATATTTCTAGCGTACAATTTTTACTTAAAATAATGAAGGATTATTTAATCTTTGATATGTAGTTGATCTGGTAATAGAAAAAAAGGCTATATGGTATTAAAGCGATGAAACGTTCTGTTTTATTAGACAAGTTTAATTATATGGCATTTGATGTATCAAGATGATAAACTAAAATTGATCGAATAAAAATAGAGAAGGTTTTGTGCAATTATCATAGCAGACATTTTTAGAACTAACAGGGAAGTTATTTTTAGGGTTATCAAAGAAGGTGTTTGCAGAGAGGTCTTTGCATAATAAGCAGAGCTGAGCATTTCTTTGATCAACAGATCGCAGAGGGTTTATGAATAAAAAAGAAACCGGGTGAACAAAAACTTGAAGACTAAAGTTCTTACTCAACTGTTGACTAAACACGAAATTAACAAGGGCAACTTGTTGTTTTCCACTATATTACTGTGATATGTTAACGTAACAGTGATTCTCTTACATGCCTGTACTGACGTCTGATAGTGACATATTAAGACATTATTTTCTTTTGTGTTGTTGTGTCACTGTGATATATTACTGTATCACTGATTCTCTGACGTGCCTGTAGCGAAGTCTGGTGGTGGCCAGTTAAGGAATTATTTCATTTTGTGTTGTTGTGACATGTTGCTGTGACATTGTTTCTCTGACACGCCTGTAACGAAGTCTGATGGCGACTAGTTAAGGAATTGTTTTTCTCTTGTGTTGCTGTGACATGTTAATGTTGCATTTATTCTCTAGTATGTCTGTAGAGAGGAACAAGGAACAATGGTTATCTGCTGTGTTACTGTGGAAAGTTACTGTGACATTGATTCTCTTTTATGCCTGTAGAGGAGACATATGGCGATTGGTTTAGGAATGGTTATCTATTGTGTAACTGTGACATTGATTCTCTGACATGTTCATAGCAGAGTTAAATAGTGAGTGGTTAGGGATGGTTATGTTTTGTGTTGCTCCAACATGTTAATGGACATTTATTCTCTGGCATGCTTGCATCGAAGTGTGATGGTGACTAGGTTAAGAACTGCTATCAGTTGTGTTCTGTGGTATTGATTGTCCAGCTCATTTAGTCAGAGAAGTTGAAGAAGTTCATGATTAATTTGCCCCTTTCGTTTACTAGACTATTCTATATCCCACATTGCTAAGTCAATTTGTCATACTCTTTTGTTTAATGTTTTCAAAGCCTTGATATATGGTGATACTTCCTGTCAATCATATATCAGCACATATTCTGGCAACAAGCTCCTGCGAGGCAGTACCTCATATTCAGCTATCAACAGTAAACGAACGCATAGTGTGTCACTTCGTGTTTCTTATTTTTGATTATTGAATAGTTTCCTTCATTACTCAGACAGACTAGGATTTCACAAAATGTTGCACCTGTATATAACATTGTTTAATAAGTACAAAACAGCAAATCTCATATGAGAAACCGAGAATCGCTTGAGAGCTGTGGATTATTTGTATGTGTCTGGAAGCGTTGGGAGTGTGCTACAGATGGGAAAATGTATAACGAGCTTTCACTCATTTCTAACCAAATAACATTGGCCTTACAATACCGACTTTTTATCACAAAGCGTAATTGCCTTGAGATTGGCATTAGTTTCAATATGAAATAAAAAATAGATTAATATCATATTTGTACTATTAACATCGAATTATTTACCCGATGCAATGATTCACAGATTTTTCTGTATTGAAAATTCAATCCAAAAACTTGCATCCCAGATAGTAAGCCTAGTTTGAATCCAAAGAAATAACAGAATGTATTAAGAGTTAGAGTACTACAGGGAGTAATTAATAACACCTAGTTTAAAAAAAAAATAAACGTGATTAATGTCACACCTGAAGTAAGTAGACAGGAGACCGATGAGATGTGGAAAGACCTTGTAATTGGGCTTGGGGATGATCGTACCCTGGTGAGCATTGAGGCGACCTTAATCAGTCTTTTGACACGGCGCTGTGCCGGTTAAGTGGTGCCAGAAAGGAATACTAGCAACATATGAAGCCTGCTGTTAGAATGCTAAAGTGAAAAGAGCGAAATTAAAAACAGTAGTGGTTTTGACAAACTAGAACTGAATGATGCTAAGAAGAAGGATTTGATTTGAGCAGAAAGACAAATGAAGACTGTTCTTTCTTTGATGAAAGAATTGATGCTTTAAGTAAAACGGAAATAGTTTTAGTAATAAAATGAAAACCAAAATCATAAAGTAAGAGGAAACAATTGCTTTAAGTAACAAGAATAATCATTGCTTCAATAAAAGCAAGTAAAGATTGAGCATCTTGAAAATTATTTTTATTATTAATATTTCAGCAATAAAAATGAATTAATAACGACGTCAGAGAAACGCAAATGGTAAAGAACAAGAATGTTTAAAACAAAAGTAGACAAAAGAAAGTTCTGACACATTTGGGTAAAGTGATTACTTTATGACTTTTAATTATTTGAGGCACGAGAATTAATTTAATAACATTTGCTTGATTCGCTCACTGGGCCCTTAAGTATGTTGGCATCAAACATTGGTATTCCCACACAATGGTCCAATCTGCAATAAACTATGCAGCTTAGAGAAAAATAAACTACAATTTTAAACAAGACAAACTATACGATTTCAGTTTAAGACATAATTTTTAAAAAAATTCTTCACACAGTCAGAAATGAACATTTCACAATTAATTAGTTTTCGTGCATTCTCTCTGTATAAAGCTATACACAACTCCTGAGTCGCATTTTGTAAGCAAATCTTTAGGAGATGTGAAAATGCGAATTATTTAATCAGAAATGATTTCTTCGTCAAAGGATTGTAATTGCATCGTAATATGTAGTTTTCATTTTGAGCAAAAATAGGTACGTAGATACTGCGTTGGGAGTATTCCGAATATATTGGATTAGTATTTGAAATTGAATCCGCTAGTCAGTGATTGACAGCGATCAAACAGATATGAATTAAGATATTGAAAGCAGAATATCGTAAGAGACCATGTCTAACGCTTCCGGAAGATCCAGAAATATAAGAGTGTCGATATATCTGTTATGAAACTACTTATGAGTCAAATAAGTAGTTTCGAATATGAAGCAATGTTTCGCATTGAAGTCTTTTTATTTACTGAAGGACTTTGCTAGATTTCTCTTCATCAATAGCTTATTGCAAACATCAAGCCATGGATGTCGTTGACTGTGATGGACATTCCCAAATGGAATATTGACATGTTTTCCACTTCAGAAATCGCTTGATGGAATACATTTTCTATTGAGTTAAATATCTTGTGAACAGCTTTAGTCAGCTGTGACCATCTTATAGCCTTGTAGTCAAAGATCCATTTGCCATTTAAGATGCAGTTGAAATATCTTTGCTCTTTGCTCTGTTTATGCTCTGTATTGAACAATTTTTAAAGTTTTGTTTTGCTTTGAAATTTCACTTTATTTGTAACGCGCACAGACCACACAACATGCAGTTTTTGAAGGAAATTTGTACCATGGAGTGTTATGTGGTATTTATAGAGTGTCATGTGGTATCTATGGAGTGCGGAGTGGTATCCATGGAGTGTCAAGTGGTATTTACAGAGTGTCATGTGGTATCCATGGAGTGTCATATGGTATCCATGGGGCCTCATGTAGTATCCATGGAATGTCATGTAGAACGAAACTGAGTTTAATAAGCATTGTTTTCTATCAGAACTCAAACCTCAAAGCGCATGGGATGACGTCAGAAATGTTGCTTCTGGGAGGGTGGATGAGGCGGGTGTTCTTATCCAAAAGCGAACTTCTTCAGCGGTTCGGTCTGTTATCCATAGACCCCTCCAGAGGTCGGCTGTTTTATGACAAAGGACGGAACTTTTTTCCGAGTTGTATGAGGAATGTTATTTGCCGCATTAGATGTAATGTTTGATTTGGGAGCTGAGTGAGACCATACATATCCACCATGACAAATTCTCTGTGATAATTACCCAGTAAATAGTTCCGCAAAATCGTTTGAGCAGTAACAATACATTGGGAGAGAAAAAAGAAAAATAATAGTCACAATGCACTGAATATCAGCGCCAATTCTGCACGAAATTATGCTATGTGTCAAAACCACAGAGCTTGAAAAGCATCATCCATATTACGGAGCTGAATAGTTAGGAAACACCTCGGACCTCTATTGAAGGTTTGCTTTTTTTATAGACAAGCATGACAAAGCTTGCATTTGAGAGAAGGGAAGTTGATATCCTGTTGGTTCTTTCGCTATCCTATTAGTTGTTGTCGTCGTGGCTGCTTTTTGCTCTTTGTTCAATGTGAGATCTTGTGACATCTAGGCTCATCTTGGTTGGAGGAAGGGAGGGGGCGTGGTAGTTGGGAAGGGACGGATTGAATTCATTAAGGTCTATCAAAGCACCTACCTCAAACAAGAGGGACGCTCGCGTAGCAGTTGGTTATCACGAATTTTTAAAATGACGCTTCAAAGTGGAGTGCTCATTTTGAAATAATAATTAACCCTTTTTAGTAAAAAAAGTGGTATATTATGTGTTGCCATGCCTGTCGAGAAAAGAAAACTTAACAAAGAGAGTAAGAGGGCAAATCTGCCAATTGTGTTTAACATAGGCATCAGAGATGCAAAGCCCTTAGCCAGCCGGAACATTCGAAACAAGGAAAATTGTAGGTTTGATGCCGGTCACAGGCTCATTTCAATCCTCAACACCGAAAAGAAAAAAGGGTGGCAGTGCTTTAAGATGAACAAAAAACAAAAACATTTACCATGAGAAAGTTCAACTGAGCCACTGCCCATGGTCGGATATGGCTCATATAATAGTAGTCCATATATATTAGTCCATATAATAAATAGTTATATCTGAAATATCTTAACGGTAGTAATTGGTAAAAAATTGTAGACTAGAGAGTGTTCACAACTCACATGTTAAGCAAACTTGATAATGGTACAAATAAGAAATTTTCCAAGTCAAGCTGAGCCACTGTCCTTGGGTAGATATGGCTCATAAACAATAGGGATCTTCATTGGTCCATATACAAGCTATATTTAAAATGTCTTAACGATTGGCAAAAAATTGTAAGCTAGAATGTGTTCACAAACAAATGTTAACAGACGGACGGACGGACGGATAGATAGTCGGGCGGACGGACACGACCATAGCAATAGCCCTTAGCCATTTAATGGCTGAGGGCTAAAAATGCGGAGTACTTTTCAGTAAATACACAGAAAGGCGGTTCATTTAAAGAAAAAAGGGGGTATTAATTCAAATATAGCAATCCGGGCATTTAGCAAGTCATGGAAATGTGGTAACTGTTTTGTACGTGAGCACTTTCTCCGGGTGTTTGAACAGGCATGACAATACATATTGGGCACCATGTGACTGCCCGGATGTCGGCCTCGCTCTGGTTAGGCAAGGTCATGATAACTGACACTACATCGCAATCTGACATCCTGACGAATCAAAAACATGATGTGGACAAACCTGGATGCGGTATATGATTAAAAAAATAAGATTACGTTGGCCTTTTGATACTTTTCATGACCGTTGAAGTGGTGCACGCCTTTCACAATGGTAGCGCGACGCCGACTCTCGCTGACGCTCTTAGCGAGCCGTGAGCTTTTAGCGATTGTCCAGATCGCCTGCCTCTACAGCGAAGTTGAGCAGTGATGCGCGCTTAATACTTAGATGGGTGACAACTTTCTTTGCCATAGAGGCGAGGCCGAATGGACAGTGCCATGGGAAGGAGGCGTCGGCACACCCACTGACTTGCCCATCTGTGCCTAAATGATGCAGGTGCGCAACGAGGGAATTATGGGAAATGTACCAGGGTTTCACCAGGTGCTGTAACGAAGCGTGTAGGATTGGAAATAATCTCGGTGGTTTATTTTTAGTGCTTTTTTTATTAATACAGGTCCCATTTTACGTCATTGTTGACGCAATACCCCCTAAAACTCAAGATTAAGTTTGCACAGCTGGATCTAAGGAACTAAACGATTTGACTGTTCAGTTAAGATCAAATATGCTGTCCCCCCTCCGTCTGTCTGCCTGTGTCTTTGTTAAGCTGTTTACTAAATCGCTATATTTATGCCATTAATATCAAAATACGTATAGTTGTCTCGCCGCTACATCTTTCTCACTCTCAATGGTTATGTGTGCGCTGTTTCCTTCAGTCTAATTTCAAGATTTATTGATTGGATGTAAAGAAACAAGTTGCAAATTGCTCCAAGAAGACCCGAATGTGACAGGCCTTAACAGGCCCCTTTGCCTCGATAAATTTTATCACATAAGTTTCTTCCTTGTTCAGACCTTTTCGGTTTGTTCATTCATTATTCAGAAGGAACATTCCGAAATCCGTCCTTTGCGTTGACATCGTCAATCACATTAAGGATGAGATCAGGGCTCGACATGAATCGTCTCAAGGAATTTGTCAAATAGGGAACGGGTTTCGGGTAGCGGTTCGCTGTGTTTTTTTCTGGGGGGGGGAGGAGATAGGGGTAGTGAAAAAGTCTTCGCATCAGTAGTTAAAAATGAGCATAAGGGCAGGGAGCAGGGGGCAGGGGGGAGGGGGCAGGGGGGGGCACAACCTTGGAATCTGCTTATACCCACAAATTTAAGCTAATTTTGAACAGTGACGTCAGTGTGCATTGAGCAAACACCCGACGCTTGAGTAACGAGAGACATTCCTGTGACATTGCGGCTGCCATTTCAATGATACCCCCCCCCCCCCGCCCCTGCCCCCACCCATCACCACAACCTTGTTGCTGCCCAGCAGCTAACCTCTAAGGCGGTTCGATCTGTTGTGTAATAGACAAGTTGATTCTCCCAACACACTGCAGATTTCACCAAAATAGTAGTCTTATATAAAAGTAACGGAACTACCTGTCTGTATTCGCTTTAGAGTTTATACATGACAAACAGATCACTCCAGAGGTCAGCTGTTTGATAATAACGCCCTTACCCGCGTCTTTCCCTGTGTAACGTCTGCATAATCACTTTCTGCCATGATGTCTTTCTTCTAAAAAGAATGGGACAAAAAACCTAAAGAGAACTAAAAATAGTAACATTATGCAAACTCTTTTTTTCACCTATTTGCTTACTGCGTGTCCGTGACCTTCTAAAATGGCCACTGCCGTGTTTGAAATAACCCCCCCCCCCCTCCCCATTTTCTAAGTAAACATGGACAACTTTTGTAAATATCGACCCCCAAACACGGAGGGTTTAATACAAATTATACATTTATCAGTGCGGGCGCATTTAGAACAAACGTTACTCAACCACACAACGAAAACTAAGCAGCCACTTACATTGAAAAGTGTACATTTTCTCAGTCCCTCTTTTTGTTCTACGTGGAATTCAGTTCCAAAAGCCCCACCCCCCCCCCCCCCCCTCCGCATTCGTGGAAAACTGGGAGTACTGGTGGAACACCCCTCTCCCGTTTTTTTTTTCAAAGAAGTTGGAACCCTGGCACTCTGGTACCAAATTTTAAGTAAACATGGACAGCTTTTGTAAATATGGACCCCTTTTTCTGCATTTTTTTTTCTTGTTTTTGTTTTTGTTTTGTTTTGTTTTGTTTTTGGACACGCATGGTAACACATATGGAACCAAGTGCCCCCTCCCCCCCCCCCCCTCCCTACTTGGCTGTCTCAAAAGGGTCCTGTCCCATCACCACCGAAAGAGATGGATGCTAAAAGGATACAGTCGCTGGAAAGACTGTAATAGGCTTCCATTATTGCCTCTTTATGGCTTAATATTGATGGGAAAGCTACCTCATTAAGAGCAGTCTGCACTTGAAAATATCATCACTCAGTCCTCAGTACTGTGCCCTCAAATCTATACAAAATAGCCATTTCACTTCCCTTGTGTTAAAGCAATTGTATTATAAGATTAACTACTGCACATAATACCGCCCCCTCCCTCCCTTTTGTCAGTGTAACGAAACCCCCATTGTTGTTCGTAAGAGCTACAGCAAAAGAGCTGTAACTTTATTTAAGTTAGACATCAAACAAATTATTGTACCAGCCGTTTTGCCGGTATAGATTCCTGTTTGTCAACCAATTTCTGTTATTGATGACTTGCATTTTTTTTTTTGCCACCCACAATACTGACTGGTTGTTGGGGGGTTCCACGTGACTGTGCGATCATTGCTCACTTCCGTTTATTGCCAAAACAATTGATGCCAAACATAACTACCTGAATACATTCAGTTTTGCTCCAAATTTGGGTCACGGGAAGGCTAGATCACGGGTATTGAGCAACATGACAGCCACACTGTCGGAGATGCGATCCTTGTAAAAAATTTTTGAAATGAAGTTGCTATTTATTTTTTGAGTTAAGTGACTGAAAGGATTTCACTTCTGACTAAGGGACATTTTCAAGGAAGTTTTAATATGAACTCAAAAGTCAAACATAAAGTTAAAACAACACTACGAATTAAAGCTAAAAATAGTAACAGATGAGATGCTCAAGAGGGATAAGTTTTTATGATTTCTCCGCGTAAAAATGTCGGATTGTTGGATTCAGAAGCGGAGTGGTATCGGGTTTGGTCGTGGATATCGGGTTTGGTCGTGGATATCGGGTTTGGTCGTGGATATCGAGTTTGGTCGTGGATATCGGGTTTGGTCATGGATATCGGGTTTTGTCGTGGATATCGGGTTTGGTCATGGATATCGGGTTTGGTCATGGATATCGGGATTGGTCGTGGATATCGGGTTTGGTCGTGGATATCAGGTTTGGTCGTGGATATCGAGTTTGGTCGTGGATATCGGGTTTTGTCATGGATATCGGGTTTTGTCGTGGATATCGGGTTTGATCGTGGATATCGGGTTTGGTCGTGGATATGAATGCCCCTATTTTTCTTGGCAGTTTTATGTCGCGAAAAAAATGGGCATGATTTTATACAGTGCCCTTTTCGCATTTTTGTATTTAATTATATCATTATTCGATTTTTTGTATAAAATTTTAATTATTGATATCAGAAAGTGAATTTTTGATATCCTGAATTTAATTCTTTATACCACTAAATATGCATAATTATTATCACTTATTCAGTTATTGATATAGAGATTTTATTATAGGAGTTGCTTTTGTTTCATGTTTGTGTTCTTTTTTTTTTTTTTTTACTTTAAATTCAGTGCGTTCGTTTTTCATTTCATCTTTAATGTCATTGAAATATTTCTTGGCCTTTTTGAGATACAAAAGACAACAAAATTAGCCTGCGCAAATGGTAACCGAAACCATTGTCAAATTGGAAACCACTAATTATATAGTGATATTCTATACACAGACAGGATTCATTGACGTCACAAACTCGCCCCTCCACCTCCCTCCCCTCCCCACCCCTCGCCAAAAACAAATCCAGGGATTTGACAGAATCAATAAGGAAGAAACTGCTCACATTAATCAATTTTTATGACTTATTTATTGCACTAAACTTGCATAAAAGACTTACATGCATTTAAATCTGGCGTAGATAAGTCCTCTGGTTAAGCTGACCAAAGTCTGTTCATACAGCTTTTTAATAGTGGTTCAGATATAAGTCGAGATTCAAGACTTAAACATGCGAACTGATGAATAAAAAAAGTGAGCCACCGCATATCCCAAGCAAATATAAATCAAGGATAGCAAATGAAGCTATTTTAATCGAATACAGTGGAGCTTCGAAAATAGGACCACCCATCGGATTACAGAAAAATGATCCTCTTTCCGGGGTTGTACTATTTGGGAGGTTCTTTTACTATTGTACATAACTTTAGGTTCTGTCGAACAGTGACCATTTTTTTCCGAGGTCGGTAGCGTTTGCGAGGAGGTTCCACTGTACCTGATTACCCGATTACTTCATTACCCAGCAGAAGAACATACTCTCCAGAGCAGAAAAGTGAAAATACTTCGGCTAAAAAATGAACCAATTGTAATGCAGGTGCAGCGTGAAAAGCTGTCGAACAACTCAAAGGATTCCATTGATTTAACACGTGAAATTTGTGATATTCGTGCAAATCTGATATCCGGTATTGTTTGGTGAACAGAGAAGCAGATATGACAGAAACTGGTAAGTTGTTTTTGTTTGTTTGTTTTTATTTACCTTATTTCAACTTCAAGAGGTGGTGGGGTCAAGACTAGAGTGTGTGAAACTTAATGAGATTGCTGGTAGTTGGTGTTGTTAATTACGTTAAGAATACCAACATTTTTTTCGCCTAAAAGAAAAAGGTCATTGTTTTGTAGCAACCAACCTCTTCCTCGGTTTCGCCCATTGTGTTTTAGACCCTTTGGTCTAACCTTTTAAGCGGATCTACTTTTCCAAACGATTCATTCTTTATTGAATGCAGGAACTACTTTTTTATTTCCATCTGTTTTGTGTTTGCGCATAACTGTTGTCGTAAAACAGCTGACCTCAGGGGATATGTATCTGTTGTGTATAAATACAGATCGGATGGGTATTTTAAAAAAGTAGTGCCTTTCATTTATCCATACTATTTTCGCGGAAAAGGTGTCATGTACAACAGAAGGAAACCTCTTAGAGTTGAGCTGTCGGACAACAACGATGCATTGCAGATCGACCTTTCTAGAGGTTATCTGTTATATTGCAAGGACAAATAGTTTGAACCGTGATAGTGTTCAGTGCACATTTTTTATTTTTTCATGACAGAGTCTGGGACACACGAAGCACTTGCGACTGCGAACGTTCTCTATGAGTGCAGTATGACGGAGTTGCTCAATTGATTTTCAGCTGTTTGTTGTTCTATATGGGCTCGTATTGGATGTATTTACCAGAAATCGTTGCACCCCCTGTGGGCTTTGTTGAGGGCGAAAGGAGGGGGGGGGGGGGTGGGGGTGGGGGGAGGGGCGATAATGACAAGATATCTTTGCTTTCTTCACAATGCCTGCAAGAAGAAGATCTCTAACTACGTAATCATTGATATTGTCAGCTTTTATAGAGTTCGCAGAATATCTGTCTGAAAATTTTTTGTGCTTATTACATAAATCGTAAAAATAGAAAAAGAAAAGTGAAAGGAGATTTTTGTCGTTAATAAACACAAAAATAGTTACTAGTAATGCAAGCCCCTTAAAATTTTAAAATGTTTTGTTTAAGGCATGGTTAAATACAGGATCTCGCTGTAAAGAATTATGAAAGGGATAAACAAAATCAGAGCTGTCCTATAAAAACACGAGCCTCACAACCCTAGCTCCAATGGTTTATTAGATATCAGGTGTAAAATTCGAGTTTTCGGGCAAAATATTGTCTAAATAATGCATACAAAAAGCAAGATATAAGAAGAAAATAGAAAAGATTGTTTTTATGTTGAAATACATTATAGACTTTCAATAAATAAAAACTAAAGGAAAGTTTGAACAAATCGAAGGTCAGCTTTTGTTCTCAGCAAAAAGATTGCCCCTGCAAAAAAACCAGGTAATATTTTGTCAGAAAAAAATAAATAAAACAGCACAAACGGAACATTGTTTAAGCAATAAGCATTTGGAAGAGAAAAGTTCATTTTTTCTTTGCCTTGCCTGATGCTGTTGGCAACAAGACAAGCTCGTGAGCTGTCAGAAAAACACACGACAACTCATGCATACTGACAAATTCACGCCACTTAAGCCCATCGGTCGAGTACGATGGTTTTGTGTGGAAGCCATTACTGTTTGTTTCCTTCTTTCACTAATTGGTCAGGATATTAAAACTTGTCTTCTGTGACAGGAGATGAAAGTCAGCGGGGTTACCCAAAGAGCGGAAAAGTTTTAAAAAATTGTGTCTTTTAGATGTGCCACAGAAGGCAAGGATGTACCTGTCCGCAGGCAAAAACCACCGAAATGCATATGCCGTCGTTGACAAATTGGGACGAGAAATAAGTGCCTTGCCTTCAGTGAGTTATTTGGCTCTCTGGATCTCTGGCAGTGGTACTCTTGTCTTTCTGATGATCCTACATCCTGATGATCCTACATTCTGACCAGATACTCTTTCGATGGACTACAATTTTTGTTTATTACCTCGGAGGGGGGAGGGGGTGGAGGGATATTGTTGCACCGTGTTTTGTTCTGTTGTAGGCTATATCGCTCCGAGAATTACGCCTTATTTTCATTCATTTTCTTGAGCCACGTGTACCTGTTTTCATGGTGAATGCTTGGGTGTGCTTGTTGTCATGGCAGATGTTTTTGGAGGCATGTTGTATCAGCGGTCCTGGCCAAAGTAAATTAAGAACGTGATAGGAGGGTGAGATTCAAGCCAGGTTCGTGGCTCCGTCACTCGTTCTTGCGTTTTTCTTCTTCTTTTGCTTCTTCTTGTTTGTTTGTTTGTTTTATTTTGGTTTTGGTTATTTAAGGATATATTCAGAAAAGTTGCAAAGGTTAGAAAATTTTCAGATTACTGAATGAAAATTTATAAATTGAGTAACTTCAAAACACCCCCACCCCTGCCAAAAAAAAAAAAAAAAACAAACAAACAAAAAAAACAGTCAAGCAAACGAAAAACAAGCAAACAGACAAACCAACAACAACAACAACAACAACAACAACAAAAAACAAAAAGCAAAACAAAACAACAAGGACACAAACAAACAAAAGACACGCAGATACAGACAGGCAAACGGCAAGCGCAAAATTGGATTGTTCTGGAATTAAAATTATGCCATTTAGCACTTTCTATTTGTAACAGAAAGAAAATTTGCACTTAAGTCTTTATGGTACACATCATTATTCTTTATTTATTTATTTATTTATTTATTTATTGGTATATTTTTTATACCACAAGAAGAAGCAGGTGAGTCAATATTTGAGTTGGAATTGCCACAAAATAGACCCCGGGATATTCTATCAATGTTCCTGCCCACCAGAGCTAGTGCGTAGTAATAATTTTCCCTGCCTGCCAACTAAGGCCAGGCAGAAATATAGTCTTGTTTCTCATCCAAATTTTAAGGAAAAGTAACACAGACGGTCGAGGCTCTTTCTTCACCTTGTCGCAAGGAAAAAAAACCAGGCCTTTCGGATCCAAACTTAGGGAAAACTGACCTGACCTCCTGACAACTTTTCTTTTGACAACCATTTTGTGGCAAGGTTTTTGCTAATAAGTTACTTCCCTTTTCTCAATATTATTGAATATCATAAATGAAAACATTTATATCATTTATTGATTGCGTCACTTTTTTGTCTTTTTTTTTTTTTTTTTTTTTTTTTTTGACTGAAGTCAGTTACAGTTTTGCCAAGAATTACTGTGTTTCCTGAAGATTCGATGTGATAAAATGTGACATGAATATATTCTGCCGTTCTGGCACATTCTTGCCTTAACCTCACAAAAACAAAATTTATCTGCCTGCCTGGTCTACAAGTTGTACTTGCAATTTTTAGCCAAGCTTTTTTTTTTCGTAATTTTGTACACCCAGCCGGAGATGAGAAACGGTTTCATCTGGCCTGGCCTTATGGAAGAAAAAAAGTTAGGGCAGTTTCGCGTTGTGTGTGATTAAATTAGACATCAAGTCCATTGGAATAACATTAGTTTTTATCACCTGTAAACTCAGGTGTGTTTAATGGGTCTGAATCAGAATTCAGGACTGTGTGCAGTTATTGGCCCGAGCACAATACAGTAGCTTTTCACAACTGGCTAATGCAGTCCATTTTGAATAATGCTTCGGTATCGTAAAATAGAACAACTAACTACTTTTTGTTCTGGAATCAGACCGCAGTCGTTTGTTTCCCGGTTTACCCACAAGAAGGATACATTTATAAAAAAAATAATACGATAAAATAAATAACTTAATAACACCTTTTCTGGAACTTTAACGTTTTCATAAACGTATATAATTGTAGTTTTGTATTGTATGAATATAAATTGTATGTCCTTGTTTTTTGAAAAATTGAGGTAAGAATCTCGTCTGTTTTGTTCGAGGAGAGAGATGACTGGGTGTGGCCTCCTTTGACAAAAAAAATAGGTTAAAAGTGTGGGGTTTTGCCCTATTTTTGCGCATGTGGCAGGGCACTTCACTTGAATACGTGGTAGTTTCTGGACTAAGTATGATAGACAAACTACTGGCTTTCAACCGAAGCGGTACAGAAATATACAAGTAAATTAATAAAGCGCCTTGTTTTTGTTTTTGTTTTTTATGTTGTTGTTGTTGTTTTTGTTTTTTTTTTTTTTTGTTTTTTTTTTTTGTTTTTTTTTTTTTTGTTTTTTTTTTTTGTTGTTTTTTTTTTTTTTTTTTTTTTTTTTTTTGGGGGGGGGGGGGGCTGCGAAGAGGTTTGCTTCTCTCGTGGGTAAGGTTCAAACAGCGATCCAGAAATGAAGCACCTAAAAGATTAAAAACATTTTTGATTAAAATAAAAAATAAAAAAATTATCATCAAAAGAGAGCTTGACGAAGATGTAGAAAACTACTATATTTACAAGGAAAGAACAGTAAGTCTGCTGAAGGCTTATAAACTGCAAAACAAATGAACTATAACTAAGGAAATAGGAGCATTTTGTGTGTTCACTTTCAGTTTGGTTAATTTTTTTTTTGGACAATCTTGGCAAAAACGGCGAATATTTTTGCTTTTACATTCAATTTGGCTTAAGATTATTTTTGGACAATTTTGGTCATACTGGTACCATTATGATTGAAAACTAACTGAAGCAGGCGCAACACCATTGTGTATGCTTGAAATCTGCCCAAACAGGCAAGAACTGGTTGAAAAAAAAACTGGGGAATTGCAAAGAATTCGGACCTGATTGGTTGAAGGAGATTTTTTTGTGTGTGTTTACATTAAATTTGGCCATTTTTGGCGAATATTACAAGCATGGCGAAGGACCAGGGAGGGAACTTTCCTTTCAATCTTTAAAGGGAGTGTGCCACAACTATAGTTACATAAAATTCGACCGTTTTGACAAATAAACAATTTGTCCAAATCTGCACCTTCATTCTTGTCATTGTTGACCAATCTTTATTCTTACATTATTAAAAAAAATACTGTAATATGATTGGTCGATTCCTAAGTCAATATTTTTTCAATGTTGGTCTTTGCAGTCATTTGTAATCAAAAGACCAAAGAAGTCTTGTGGCTAAGCATATGTTGATTTATTCCGAGTTAACATGAAGATATTATTAACCAATTACGAAAATGTTGACCTAAAGGCCAACATTTACTTAGCGGCCAATAATACTTCATGCAAACCCACAATAAGTTAATATCTGTTAATTGTATACAGTTCTTGCAATACTACATCCCAGTAGGAATTTAGTTGTAGGCGTTGCAAAATAGCCAGAGGTGTCAGACAAGGTCAATTAATTGCATGCGCGCTGTGTATCATACTTTATGCTTTTCTTTAACACAAAAAAAAAAACGAAATGACAGAGAAGAAAGTTTCATTTCCTCGTGTTACAATACATTATTAATGCTATGACTTTTAATGTCATATTTTACAGCAATGCGTGTGTTTAATTGGATATAAAATAAGACAAAGTATAATCAACATAGAAACCGTTCTGAGCAAAAAGCCGCTAACTAATTTAACAAATTAAACCTGCAGAAAATACCTCTTCCCTAAACTTGACACCTATGCGGTAATTTACGATTTAAGCACACAAATTATTAAAAGTGTAAATGTCAATATTTTCTTGAAAATGTTCGCAAAACTGAGATTTGCTTAGACCTTTTTTGTTGCACATTATTTGTCTCAGACAAAGGCTATTGGCATGAAATAAGAAAAATAGGTTGAAAATTTCAGCTAATTAAAACAGTATCATAATTGTCGAATTCTTTGTTATTTAGAACCCGATATCAAACATATGAGCATTTAATAAGAGCTTAAAACACTTAAAAAGACAGTGTTATTGCGAAATGAAAATAATTTTAATATATACTTTTAATTTAAGTATTTTACGACTCAACAACATCGACATCGATATTACAAAGCAACAAGAAGCCTGTGCAATAGCGAAAGCATAACGAAATATAATGCCGTGGTTTGTTACTAAATAGACCCATAAAACAGCCAGCACAAGTTACAGATTTAGTAGGAGCGATAAGGAGTTTTATCAAAAAGCGCGCTCTTGGAATGAGACGACTGCCTTTGGATGAGATTTGATAATGTTTTATTTATGTCAAATTTTCTGTTTGGACAAATATCTGTTTTATTTCACCTGATGTGTTTTATTCTGTTACAGTTAAAGAATATAATAAAAGAGACAGCCAAGTGAATAAAGAAAAGCTAGTTATCAAATTAAAACTCATAAATAAGCAGATTCACAGTGTCTACTGCGGGCTGCATGATAAATAACAGGACCAAGGATTGGGGATAGAAATACATAGGAGTCAATGGAGAAAATTTCAATAGGTACAGGGCTCATTTTGAGTTGGAAAACTATATTAATGATGTAATAAATAAGATTTCCAACACACTAATAAAGCTCTGACTTCTCATGAAACGTTGATGGCACTCGAACGCAACTGATCATACATATTCTTCATTCGTTTCTTCAAGGTTTTTCCCCATCTCAGTCCTGAAAGGTTCCTCAACTGGGCATGCGCACTTAAAGCCTTGAATCCAAAGTTTAATAAACAAGTTTTCAAGCCTACTGGAGAGGAGCTACTGTTGAGCTGTTAAGTTAGAGCAATTCTAAACTGCGTGGAAGAGTCAATCCATTTAATACTTGAAAGGTCGTGATCAGCACTTTGTAATTCAACTGACGTTCTCAACGGTAACCAAATATTCTCTTTGTTATCAAGTAAGAGCAACTTTATTTGAAATAGTGTATGAGGCTGTCGCAGTCCAATGCTTCGAGTGTATCTGCAGGTCCACAGGGATGGCTTCGTAATCAAGATTGTTTTACACATATGACAGTGGCGGAAACGCTTAAGTGTTGTCATTATACAGGCCATTATTTAAGGTTTCTAAGTCTGACCAAAGTATTTTGAGTAACATGGGTTATTAAAAGTAACTCTTAATTGCCACATATAAAGCTTTTTTTAAACATGTTCCGACTGTTTTGTTATTTGACCGGATGCATAGTCCCGACACTTCCCTCAAACCAGACTCGTTCGGCATCTATAGAGGATCGCTCCTAAAGTAGATGGAGATTATATTTAAACCTGTTGTTGATTATCTAAATCCCACCGTCGTCAAACTATTGCTCGGCTAGACGCACCACCATCACTATGAGCATGTTATCATATCACACTATCACTATAATTTTATCCCTTATCATCTCCCAGTATAACACTTTGTGGTATTGGGTATTTGCCTAATGTCGTCACAATAAACAGAGTAAAAAGTGATTTTCCTTTGGGCATGTTTGATTTATCCTCGAAACAACTGACAAGGCTCTCTGGTCATTCAGGCTAACCTTACGGTTTTGAGCAGCAACTTTCATGCCTCTTGAAACGGTTTATAGCATATTTACTTTTGTAAACTGATATTCAAATGCAGTGCATATACATATACCATGACAGATTGTAGAAGAAGAATTTACCTGATTTGCTTCGTTTACTATAAAATAGTTTCAAACATCATTAAAAAATTGTTCCTTTCGTTAGCCTTTGCTTCCGCTATTTGTAATTACTATCGTTGCACAACCAGGTCTTGAGTAAACATGGCATTAATAAAGTAACAACAAAAGTGGTTGTTCTCACATAAATCCCTACATATTCAGTTTGAAGTGTTTAATCAGTTAGTCTTGGAACCATACATAACAATAAAATAATGCACAGTAAACGTAGGCTTTTGCGCCAAGTGTACTCAGGGTACTGTAGTACCCGGGGTAGTTGTGTCATTATCTCCCCGGTACGGACGTTAATATTTAGTCTTGAAATATGTAGATTTAAAGTTAATTAGCTCTGTGCCTGACAGCAACATCTCTGGCATTAGAATTCCAACTGCATTTCAAAATTTTTCGACACAAAGAAAGCCTTTCATAAAAGATTTCAGTACAAAAAAGAGCTTGCCAAGCCAATTAATCTATAGCTATTGTCCAGGTGACTCTTGGGTCTGGGTGCTATTTTCAGAGACTGTATGGGCCTCATATCCTTGAGTGACTGGGCTAATGTGTCTGTCAGTAAGAGAACAAACTTATATCAAAGACTAACCTTTTCAATACAGCCTTTACAGTGCTAAAAATTGTTTTACGGTGACAGTAATGAGGACTGTAACTACTTCCACAATAGTCTGTCTCGGAAACATTCGTGTCTTTTGATGTCTTAATAATTTTGTTTTGTTATGTGGCACGGGAAAATACTGTAATATTATCGGTCGATGCTCAAGTCAATAATTACTTAACAGATTCAACAGTAAGTTGTAATTAAAACGCCAGTGACGTGATATAATGAAGCCTTTATTGATTAAGATAAACATTTTTAGCCAGTCTATATTAACAGAGTGTTTGCTTAATGTTTATTTAAAGCAATTTCTCATGCTCTTGCACGACATTTTCGTTAAGCCATTAATGGTTTCATTATTGTACAAAATGTAGGAATTAGCAGTGGGTGTTGATTTTGTAGGGTTCTCACTCACGGCACAAACCTGTCACTGCAGTGACATGTAAGGAAATGGTGCGGAAGATTACGTAGCTGTTTATAGTAAACATTTACGTCCATCACCATGGAAATGTCCTTCACTACGTAACATTGTTCGTAAAATATTTGGACTTGTATTGTTTAACAAGGCGCTACAACAGCGGTTGCTTAGCAACCAAAGCAGCATCATTCCAATTCTATTGTCAATGTCGTCACAATTAGGCGGATTGTGGCACTTTTCTATAGTTTTATTCATTGACTATTTAATGCACTTAATGACTACTTTTGTTCCTCTGCATTACTAAAATAATTCATCGTGTTAATTCTTGCTGCAGTGCAACTTAGCCGGAATAGCTTGAAATTAATTGTTTAGCATAATTTTAATTCGATATTTATTCAAATTTACTTTTCAACACATCGAGCGACCAATATGTAGCAGCACGTAAACGTTTCCTCATTTTGCATTCAAGGTTTAGGCTATTATAGTTTATATTTGCGAGTGCTCGAACAAATGAAACAGATACACCAGCCGCATTCCCCGCTCTTTGGATGTAAGAAAGCCTACACACTAACACAAGATGTGTAGCTGACATTGCCGTGACTAATTACCAAAAAGATCCCAAGAATTAAAAAATATCTAATTTATGAGAGATGAAAATTGTACAAGAAATGATTAAAACTGGCGTTTTAATGTTGGGCTCGTTGAGCTTTGCGCAATCTTTTTAGACCAGAGCTTCAGGCTGAGGGAGGAACTTTGCATTAATAAGTCATTTCGGTCATTTAGTCACTTGTCTTTTGAACTAACATTAAACAGGATCCAAACTGAATTACCAAGACATTTTAATCGTTTAGTCTGCTGTGCAGGATATGGGATGTAAACTGCGTTTACTAGTCGTTGGAGGCATTTTGCACAACGTATCTGTTCGCCCAGTAGTGTACGGGGTGTGAATTTATTAACTAGATATTGCATAAATTTAGTCATTTAGTCAGTACTCTTAATGCCGCTTGTCTATTGGTCAAACATTGTGCGGGATGAGACATGCATAATACATAAACTTGCCATTACAGTAATGTTGTACCGCTTCCCTGTTGGCAGACATTATCTGGTGTGTCAGTGCTAACACAAATTGTTTTAATAAATATTCTAGTGGTACACATTATTTCAAGGTATGTGTCAGTTATTTTCAGCAGTCGCTGTGAATATTACTGTTGTATTAGTTCAAGTGAAAAGTCAATAACAAAAGTGATGTGCTGAATATAGGATGCTTCCCATAATGTGCAAACAACGATATGATATAGCCCAAAACCACACATATAAGTGTTTGAATTTCCCAACTGAGGCACTTACTTAATAGCACTACGTTCCATTCTACGAATGAATAAAAATCACGATATGATTGTATGCCCATATGTTTATATTGCTATGAATACATTGGTTATTTCGTTCACTAAATACATCAAGTGAAGAATTCGCTATTTTGGCATGTAAATAGATCATGCAAATAAATACGCAAAATTTAATTAACCCTGACTTTTAATTTTTCATGAACTATATACATCGGTTCAAAAGTTATTTATATTTCTAGCTGACCATTGAAAGCCTATGGTTTTTTTTATCTTACAATGATTGATTAATATTGTCTAAACAACATTTTAGAGTCCATATTGGGCTACGTTGATTTATTGTAAAAATACATACTCATTATTAGGACTGATTTCTGTGATTTTTGTGTGGTGCCCTCGCGTGTTTAAACTGGTTATCTGTGGTAAAAAATAGCTTTTGCACGTAAAATTATGCAAAATGTTACTAAAAAGGCTGGAATTACATGTCTGTTGTTTCCTTTCTTTCTTCTACTCATTTGAAAAATCCACAGTACATTAAACACAAATATAAATAACTTTTGAACCGATGTATGTCATCCAAATGGTGTGGCTTCCAATAAGTTTTAACCCAGTTTTCAGAACCTGTATAAGCTTGTAGGTTAGTGAGCTTCTCGCGTAGTTCACACATCAAGTAATAATCATTGGTTATGTTGGTTAAACGTCCGTTACAGATGCTATGCTTCCGAATAACCCGCACACAACACATAAACAAGATGTTCAGTGTATTTATTCCGTGCACTGAGATGTTCCATATCAGCACCTGAACCAAGGTGCAGTGTATATACCCATGCACTGAGATACTTCATTTATTTTCATGCACAAAGATACTGCATATATATTCACGCACAAAAATGCTTAACACACCATACACTAAGATGCCTGTATATATATGCATTAATGTTTCCGATTTACTTATACTTACACTCTTGTACATATACCAATTTGCCCTATTTCCCGTTTTGATCAGACGCGAGACTTTTTCTGTTTTTTATCAATGTGGAGTCTAAAGCGGTTAGGTTTATTTTGGGTATGTTTACATCAAGTGAGTAAAAGGGAGTTAAATGTTATAATCTGGTATCAAAATATGGCCATAATAGTTCTGAGTAAAAATGAAAACTTTAATCAAACATCAAAGACATGTCTTTTTTATTTTTTTAAGTATCATCAACTTATCACAGATGCACACTGGGTAGGTTTATGCTCTTTTATGTAATGCTACCTGGTGACAGTTGCCATTTAAACACTCGTTTCATTTATCAAAACAAACATTAGAAGTAATGACAAGAGACTGTTTGCCATTGAGCAGTTCTGTCGGTATAACGTCTACCAATATAACATGCTGAACTCTACACCCACGTTTTATGACAGCAATAAATATTAACTACAGCAATCGCGTTAATAGGTCACATGATCCAAACAAAGGCATGACATTAGCAATGGAAAAAAACAATGGCATATAACAAATCATGCAATAGCATAACGATTCACCTGTCACCAGGTACGCTTCCATATTAATTTACTACAAGATTCCTGATATTTTTTGGTTTTTTGACGGCTAGTGTTCAGGGAAATGCAGTTAGTCATTTCCGCTTGCACTTTTTCAGGAAGCTATTTCTCTTTAGAACTTTTGCAAATAGAACGATTCACAAACAAAAACCCTTTCTGGTTGTCAACGTAAGTTAGAAATTAAAACAATTCATTATTATCAAATCCAACATTATCCGATTCCCGGTTAACGTTGAACATTTTTTGGAAAATCGATGATTAATATAGACGTTGAGAAAAGCAAAACATTTTTCATCGTAGCCCAAAAAACACATCAAAACAAAAAGCATAGTCGTGTTAACGCTTACTTAAGCCCGGTATTGGAAATGACTGGTTGTTTGAAAATTGATCAAATCAGGACATGAAGTATGGGATACTGAGGAAGCCAGCTTTTAAAATCCTACTTTTTAAGTCTATTCAGGAAAATTTACATTATGCTTATCTTGTGTTACGTGATGACACAAACGATGGCCGCTATTCCTTATGATTGTGACTGTCTAGGCGGTAATGTGACTGATATTTTCGTGACATCTGTATGTCACTCTTCCGGCTTCAAAATAAGTCGGTGGGTGGTCATTGTGAAGTTGTTTCGCGGAGCCCCCTCCCCCTTATCTAGAAAACTGCAGAGAAAAGACCACTTCTGGAAAAATTGGCTGCAAATCCCCCTCCCCCTCCCAGAGAAAATAAAATCAGGGAATTACCTGTCGGTTAAGGTCATATGGTCGGTTTTTCATTTGGTCATATCATATAACCGGTGATGATTTGGAATGGATACCATTTTTGCAACACCCTATATTTTGCCATGTAGACCCCTCAATCATCTAAAACCCAAAGTTGATGAAGCGTTAAGATGTTTACTAACGTCATAAACACTGATGTGACGCGATATCGTAACAATCTTGTAACAAATGGGCGGATCATTTCTTGCGTGTTGTTTGATTTTTGGCGAGTTAAGAAACCCAAAATGGCACAACTTAATAGTAAGTGTGGGGACGAACATACCGGAAGCGTGGGAGATAAGCATCCCCACTGAGATATTTGCTGTTTAGCAAAGATACAGCACCTAGCACATATTTGCTCACTGTTTGTTTGTAGTGGAGAGATGAATGGCTTGTACTTTTAGGTATATCATGGCGTGCCCTCCCCAATAATTAAGGTTTTGGCGAAAAAAGAAACCATACGTAAACAGTTTACCAATAACTAATTCAATAAAACTATGGGAATTGAAAATCCCCAATTGAAAATATATTTCATGCAAAGTAAGAATTAAAGAACATTCAGCTTTTCAATGATCGTTTAGTACGAGTTATTTTAGCGGTAAATAATGTTTTGCTGTGCCCATATCACGCTTTCGTCACACTTCGGATTCGGGCTAAGCACCATAGCATCTTTTGAGAGCAAGTGTAAACCTTAATGTAAACCTTATCCCACATGACAACTGCAGTTCATACACGGGAAATCACTCGTGTCACCTAATGAATAGGGCAAAGCGGCTAGTCTTTAGTTGTGTTCGTAGACTGCTGCTTATCAGTCCTGTGTTATTCTTAAGAAAACACTAAGAAATCAGGTATCTGAAATGTTGATATCAACGAAAATGAAATGTTTAAATGAATAGATCTTTTCGTGATTCGGGATAATTACAAATATAAAAAAAAATTAAATAGCAAGTATTTTGTAAAAGTGACTGCCTGCCTAATATTTTTATAATATAGAAACGTTTAAATAACATAAAGTCGATTTATACCTATAGCAACACTCATAGCAGCAAACTGTTGAAGGCAACACTTACAAAGTAATATTTATGGGTACGTTCAAACAAATTTCAGGTAAACGGGTCAAATGACAAATTCATGAAATATCTGCAATACGAAAATCGGTTATTATGAACTAGTCTGCCGGTCCAGCCATCTTAGTCTAACCCGATATACACTGTAAATAAGAAATAGCTTTAACAAACGAATTCAATTATATGTTCCAGTGTAAATTCAACATTCAGCTATTAAAATGTGAGAATAAATGTTATTTCAAGTGTTTAAACATTGGATAGTTCATCCAAAGAATAAAGCTGTGACTAAATAAACCTGCGGGATTTGCTATTAACAATAAACATCCACATCCTTATCCATCCGTTATTACAATCAAGCAGCCAATGAACTTTAGAGTGACGAGGACAAGCCCATTTAGGTCCGAATTGCAATTTGTTTAGTCTTGTCTTGTTTCAGATAAAGTTGTCCTTAATGTAATGAAGTGCAATTACATATCTGACCAAGCACGTTCAAACAGCCTGGAAACAATTTCACTGCAATTAGCTAAGTCAATACATTACGCCATACCAACAAAATTAATGTTTTTGGCGCTGTCAGCTGGTGGTGAAAGTCTCCAAAAACGTTGCATTTCGTATCTGTTTAAGTTCGTCAATTAGAAATCGTGCCCACAGAATGCCTAATGATTCAATTCTGTTAGATTTATAAGATAAAAGAATTTCAAGGCAGAACTTCAGAAATACAGATAAGTGAAAGCGACGACAGATGCCATGTGTAATCGACTTAAACAGCGCCAAAGTCCTTATATAAAATGTCACATGGGGTTTTGAACAGCTTTTTAGCGAAAGCTTTTATGAACAAGGCAAGCAAGGAAGTCAATTTACTACGTGAGGAAAAAGCCAGATGGCTGATGAACTCTCATATAGCATACCAAACATGTACATGGTAAGAACTATGTCAAAGCTAATGATTTCACAAACTTTATCAACAAAAATAGATTATACGGAATACACATCGAAATAATGCTTTCCAATAACTGCGCTGTGACAAAAGCTACAAAAATAAGTGTTCCCAGTCCAGATCACTAAGTTCTCAGATGAATTAAAATTAAATCAAAGAAACGAGAGCCTAGGGGAAATATTAAACACTTGGCCAAAAAATAATACTTTTTTTTAAAGTGACTTTCTCCCTTCGAGTAAAATTTTAAAAACTTTTCCGCCTGATTTTGGTTTCCTTTCAGACAAGCCCATGTTTTTTTCAGATTCCGAAATTTTTTGAGAAAAATTTTTGCTAGTTCGAAATTTTTTACACAAAAAACAGCTTTGCTACTTACTGCTACTTGCTACTGCGTGCTACTTACTATTACTTGCTAATACTTGTACGTAGGTTCCGGAATCTGAGAAAATTAGCCTGTCTGCAAGGGAAAAGCAAACCAAAACCAAACTGACATGCTTCTAAGATTCTGCTCGTAGGAGGGAAAGCGGTTTTGAAAATATTTCATGGCCAGTTTGGTCAAGTGTTTAGTATTTCGCCTTTGAGAAATAGATTGTCGTTTCCTTTAATTGTTCCCACTCCTGACATTTTACAACAGCTTAATTTATGGTTACGAGATTATACTCATTGTTATACTCATTGTTATACTCATTGTTATACTCATTGTTATACGCATGGTTATACTCATTGTTATACTCATTGTTATACTCATTGTTATACTCTCTTAGTGACCTTGAGAGATATAGAATTTCAAGGCTACAGCTGTAAATGCAAATGGTTCATGGAAAGAAACCCGACCAGAGTGAAATGTCAAACCGTCGGGATGGAATCCATATCGATGACACTGAAAGTCCATCGTAAACTCCTGGCGGTGGAAATGAACATAAATCTGTTCAATAAGTATTACAAAATCTTCGGGTGGTTTACTGGTCTGTGAAAGTGACAAAAAAGGGGATGAAAACTTGGTTTGTACCATTGTAAAGCCCATTGAGTTTTCGTGGTGTGATTTCTCTGTCACGCGAAATTTAATTCCCATCTTGAGCTGAAAAATTCCAACAACCGGTTACTTTCCTTTGTAGAGCCAACGCAAAGATGTCAAAAATAAACTGCTTCTTATTCGTTTGTGAATGTGCCACCTGTGTGGTATATTACTTATCACGGATGCGGAGTCACCAGGGAAATCTCTAGTATGTGTTGTGGTAGACACGATTTCTAGTCGTGAGTAATTCCTTAAAAGCCTTTATAAGGTTAGATTGGATTCATGGCTAGACCTTGTCTAAATTATAAGTTTTTATATGGGTTTTGCATACCTCTGCAGCAATATGTGTCTTTTTGTGACTGTAGTTATTCGCCTATTTTATACCTCTGTATATGCGCCATTTTGTGCTTCAATTTTAAGCGTACGTGTTTTGCGCCATTTTGTGCGTCTGTTTTATGCGTTTGTGTTACACATCATTTTGTGCGTGTATGTTATGCGTGCACTGCAGCCCATACATCCATATCTTTCAGGGGTTTTTTTTAACCTCAGGTCAGAAGTGGCTTCATAATATTTGCAATTATCTCAGATTTATAGTTACATTTCTTTACAGTTTTAAGAAATATGCGTTATTTAAACAATTTTATACATTAGAGATCCGTATTATTTCTATGCCCTTATTTTCTTGCTGATATGCCTGTATCTGCTTGGCAATATGCCTGTATCTGCTTGCTAATATGCCTGTATCTGCTTGGCAATATGCCTGTATCTGCTTGCTAATATGCCTGTATCTGCTTGGCAATATGCCTGTATCTGCTTGCTAATATGCCTGTATCTGCTTGCTAATATGCCTGTTTCTTCTTGTCAGTATGTCTGTATCTTTTTGCCTATCTATGACATCCCATCAAATCAGCAGCTCATACAAATTACTATAAAATATTTTCTTTAGTTGTTAATTCATGTCTATATTTTTTGTTAAGAAAGCGCTACAATGTTACTTGGAATTTCCGAAAAGAGGACCCTATATACAAGCCCCGGGGCTTCTATCTGGGGTATTAAAATGACAGGATTAAAAAAGAAAACCAGTGATCACCCAGCGTGGCATGGACGTTGAGTTCAGGTCGGATGGCGAGCTGGTTTGTGAATGAACAGATTAAAACAACAGAATCGAGTTGATTGTAGACTATATGCTTTCAGCGTTTGTGTTACGCAGGACACTTTCTTGCAGAGGTTTGTTATTGTTTTGTTTTTTTTTTTTTTTTTTGTAATTTTTTTTATTGATGTGACTATGTTCATTTCAGCCGCTTCGAAAACACCAATAAGAGTGTGGCGTAAAATGATTTTGGTTTTCTTGTTTTTATTGAGTTAAAAAAAATTAGTTTGAATTGCCGAAATAATAATAGCATGCCCGGGGCTTATATTTGGAAACAGTTTCCGAATAGAACCCCCTGGATCTTCTGTATGGTCTCAATATGAGAGTCTCAAAATGTTGAGTGAGAAGCCCAAAGCTTCTTTTCGGAAACTCGGTATTTTTTTATCTTTGCAATTGTTACTAACATCCACTTTAATACGGCGGAAAATCCACACCTGGTGCTTTACACCGAGCTAAAAATAGTTTTTGGTTGTTCTGTGCAAAGCAAATGACCGGGTAACGGTAAGAGCTGGATGAGTTAGCAGAAAACTTCTGCCTGGGTTGCGACAGGTAAACTGAAGCCGTCAGGGGGAGCTTGTTTGTCTCAGTCCAGTCACACTATACGACCCGCATATGAGTCCCATCTGTTTTGTGTGCAACATGATAAATTAACCGCAAAAAGATAATTCGCAGCACACATACATTCAGTGTTGTTCATGTGATGTGATTCTGTGTTGATTGTGTGTGTCCAATCTAGAGGTATTCACACCCCACAGCCAACCTCTGCGGCGGTTCGGTCTGTTGTGTATAAGACCTTTTTTGCTCCGCAGACCCAATGATGATTCCGCGAAAATAGTACTCATGAAGTGAGGAACTGCTTTTTAAAATATCCCTCCGCTCTGTGTTTATGCATAACAGATAGATCTCTCAGAGGTCATCCGTTTTATAACAACGCACCCACCGCAATTAGACGAGGAGTCAGAACATTCTACATGACACAGCCTGTGCAAAATTCACGTTTTTAACAACCGCAGTGCACTTATATCCCAGCTAAATCAAACCGAAAAGGGCCCAGGTAATATTGTCAGGCATTACGTAAATAGCTTAAATTATAACTACGTTTTTTTCTCACTTGTTGTTTATAATTTTGGCAAAACAAAATACCTTGAATTGCTTAAATATAATTCAACCAACTTAATAAATACGACAATGCTGATAAAAGGCTCATATTCTAGAAAACATCACGCTACAATATTGTTTATTTGCCAGTATTGACTACCTTTTAGTGACTGCATATTTGTTCACAAGTCAATTCAAACCAATTTTGAGAGATAAAAAAAAACGTGTGCGCAAGACTACCTCTACCTGCAGAGTGGTTGCGTCAGCGAAAGCTGTCCTTCCTAACATATCATTTGTATCATAGCGTTGTTGTCCAACAGCCAGCCTCTACATCGGTTCGGTCTGTTGTGTATAACACCTTTTTACTCTGAAGAGCCAGTAGGATTCCGCGACAAATAGCACTCATAAAGGAGAGAAACTATTTTTAAAAATATCCAACCGCTCTGTGTTTATATATAAAATATAGATCTCCCCAGAGGTCAGCTGTTTTATAACACCGATCATTTATATCATAATATTGAGATAGGGGTTGTAAACTAACATTGCAATTTAATGCAGTAACATCAAAATGACTTCCGAGTCGTAACAGAACGTCTCGGCCAATTCCGGAAAATGTTTGTTAACCAACGACAGATCAGTAGTTGTGAAATACTGCTGGAATCTCGTAAACAGGACAACTAATGAGGAACTAACTTGGTCCAATTTACGTTTTTCTATTTGACGGGTTCTTAATAACCGAGGGCACCTAAGACTGGACTTTTGAAAAGCGGTCCCATTCGCGGGGTGGTCCTATCCCGGGGTTCTACTCCCTTTTTTAATATATATCTAATATTCATCTTTCTATATTTGTTTTAAGACAGTGAAAAAGAAAGGGAAATATTTCAATATTTTCCGGAATTAACAGAGGTCTTCCAAAAAAAAACTGCGAAACTGTAACTGTTCTATTATCGCCCACCAACGAGATGTCTGGCATGAACTTGATTGCTTCCGGCAATGCTTTCAGATGGATCATTAATACGGCGAATTGGAAACCTCACAAGTTCTTTTTCTGATTGCGACATATCACTCGCTGTGTGGTTTTTGTTCTAGGTTTCCTTTCTATCCCCTCACCCAAAGGGAGGGGGAGCACACTATTATATGGGCGGAGATTGACCGGAAGCCTTGTGAGAGAGATTAGTGGGAAACCTAGTGCAAAGCCATGCAAAAAACAGCAGCATTTCTGTATTCATCCAGACTTAAAGGCAATCCGTACCATATGCCAATCAATTCTACCAAAGACACGAAACCATTCAAGAACAGTCAATTACTGTCTCTTGCTATGATCACCCCTTTATCAGCTGGGACTACTTTCTGTGACTTGTGGGTCACACGGCTCATTCGTCAAACAGGTGTCAATACGTCTTCTACATCAATGCGCAAAATCAAGATCTCACAGTGTACCTTTTACTAACTAATTTTTTTTTCTACTGACGCAAGTATTTTTCGTAAACACTAACTCATTTGGAGCAATCAGTTATCAATATAGTTCAATTGCTTTTAATTTAAATTTGTTCAGGTTATTGCATTGTCTTTTAATAAGTAATACCTCACCATTCTTAATCATTCTTTTGTCTGTTTTCTGTTTTTTTTTCATCTACAACCATTTTATGATTTTAAAATTATTGTCAAAATCTACATTGTTGTCAGTTTAAAAACGCCTATGTGCTCTGGTTCGAATCGTATTACAAGTCAATGGATTTGTGTCATAAGAAATACTTGGCCGGGGAAGATTAAGTTACGCTCGGCAGTTTCTTAACTGGCAGGTTCGTTGATTGGCAGGTGCCTACAGTCATTGGTTAATTGGTATCATAAACGGTTGAAAGTATCACAATTAGGAACAGAGCACTGCCTTGTTTTGTTATTTATTTCTTGTTGAATACATTGACTGTAAGAAGGATCGATTAAACTAACCCAATCTTAATTCAAAATTGCGTGTTTGAAATTAAATACAACCCACAAACAATCGTAAATGCTGGTGAAAAGTGTTTTTGATTTAAATTGGCCATGCCAAAGATCAGAAATTTGGGATGGAGTTGAGACTGTCTGAAAAGAACCTCCCTGATTATAGGTAAATTTGGCAAAAAGATCTTGGGAAACGTTTAGGACTGCTTTTTCTCTCATGTTTTCCTTCTTGTTGCAAACACAGTTGTCCACCACAGCAAAGACTATTAAACTACTACTGGTAAACAGTCTTTGACCACAGTTACGCACTCAGTAACCATAGCAATTGTCTGCCATAGTTACGCAGTTAGTAACCATAGTTATGCGGCTAACAACTAAGTTTTCTAAGAATACGTTTGAATAAAAAATAATTTTATGAAGAAGAAAAACAATCACTTACAAATCAGCCCATTCACTCTCATGGCTGTCAGTGAATGTCCCTCACAAATGTACAAAAAAAACCGGAATCAGTGCACCTCATTAGTGCAGTGCTGCGTGAGAAATACGTTTTCGAAAATCAAGATTTCAGTCAAACGCTAAGATTTATATGAAGCTCTGCCATATTGGCTAAGTGCAGCGCAGCCTGGCGGGAAAAGCATTGGTCCAGCCTATCCCGCATAGAATATTGAGTTGCTGTGGTTTGTGGCTTGAATGCTAAGGCTGGCAATGCCTCGGTGCCAATTCGCCAGCAAGAGCAATAGCGGCTTTTTACCCCCTCAGTTCCTCGGGATAAAAGCGGCAAAAATCTATTAACTGCCCAGAGTAGTTCCTGCTCTGTATGAGCTTACGATCAAACAAAATTCTGCTTTATTCTGTTATGTAACCTAGAGGATAACCAAGAAACGTTTGTTGCTTTTGGCATTGACTCAGATTATCACTGTGGAGTTGGCACTCAAAAAATTCGCCAAATCAGGCCATGGATATTTCTTAGTGCTGAGCGTACAGGCTTCGAACATTCGTTTGTAACAAAGGCGACAGGGCAAGAACATTTAGTTGCTGTATATTACATTCCTTAGCTACGATGCTTAGTTACGATGCCGTGGTTGCCACTTTAAGGCAGAGAATGCGCTTATAAAATCAGTCCACGATGAAATGGGGTGAAATGGGGTACAATTTGGTGGTGGTAGGGAGGGGGGTGGTGAGGGGAGGCACTCAGGAAACGAAACAAATTTGATTGTGCCTCAGCAAAATGGTAGTGAAATATAGAAGGTTCATTCACTTAATGAAGGAGCATTTGGCTTCTGTGCAACTTCGAAATCATTTTAGTTCAATAAGTATTTGGGACCAACAGGGAATGAATGATCTATTCACTGAGGCGGACAGGTTGTAGCAATAGCGTATATTCTGTCGTAGTTGATTTAACCAGCCGTGGCTGAGTGCCTTTGTGTCGTAACTGAGAGTACTGGTGTCGTAACTGAGTAGTATTGGTATCGTAACTCGGTGTAATCTACCGTAATTGATTGTTCTTGCTTAGCGGAGTTCGTACTGATTGTGGAGGAGAAAAGTCGCAAAAAACGGCTAAAACAAAAGAAATTATAATTCACTGTGGTGTGGATAATTAAATTTATTAGGCAATTTATCATTGGATAAATCGAGCTACTCGATGTCCTGCTCCATTAGGATTTAATTATTCTATCCTATTTTTACATCGTATGAAGAACCAAGGCTATAGCAATACTGCTGCAAAAAGGCAACCTTTTCTTTAAAAACATCCCCCTCCCCCGTTTTCTATTTAGGGGCGTTTTTGTTGAAAAGTTAAAACCACTAACTTATATAAGCAACATTGTTTACTTCAGGTGTAAAATTATTCCCTTGTTCATTAAATTTATAAATGAAGTTAGTGGCTTTAAGGACACAATAAATTACGTTGGTGTTTTAGCTGCAACAAGTTTTTGGGTAAAAAGTCTACGCTCCCTGAATACACCCACCCTCCCCCCTCCCCCTCCCCCCTTACTGAATCATGTCATAAGCCTAGTTAAAGCCAGTCGCTATCTGAACAACGCTACGGAACTGAAATTAGTTACAGTTACATGAAATGGGAGACAAAAACAATGTAGATTTCTGAGGGCACTGTAAGGCTGTATCTGTGTCCCGTTTCTAATGGAACTGTTCTTTTCTTTAGGCCGTTACTTAGCAAAACCGTCGCAAGTTTATTTGCGTATTTTAAGTGGAATTGGTCAGGCTCATATAAGCAATCACACACTTGCAAGTTGCGATCTTCTTCAGAATTTGAGTGAGCTACAAAATTATACCCTATAATCTTCTTCATATATGCTACGCTGCACATCTCGCAATGCAACATAAATTTTGCACAAGGGTTGTTTTTGTTTTGTTTGTGGTTGTTTTTTTTTTTTTTTTTTTTTTTTGCTACCCTTTCAGTACTGACTGCAGCTACAGAAATAACTACGTCTGTAACAGTTGTATATTACAATGCTCTTGGACAATGGACTTTTTCAAATGGTTTACTGTTTCTCCTTAATCCCTTTTAGCTACTAAAATAATTTCGACCAAATTATATCACCATTTTTTTCAATACTGAAAAGCGCTTTTGAAAAAAAAAGAGCAATATGAGATTAAATCGTGTTTTTGCGTATTCATGTGAACCTGAAATTGTGGCCAATAAGTGGTGTGAGGGTGGGGGGGGGGGGGGGTAAGGAGGGAGGGGGGGTGCTTGCATTGTGATCCATCATGGAATGTCATCGAATATCTAGTTTTATTAGCTGCAATATCCTCGAACATCTGATTTTATTAGCTGTAAATTTATGGGTTATCACCAGTGGCATGTTTAGAAGGAAACAAGTTTCATTTACAGAACATAATGTGTTTTTATGAGTAGACCTTGTGACAAAATGAGCCTGTCCCTTGGGGACCCTAATGCTGCTCTTACTCTGCCCTCTGACACACGTGACCACAGACGTAAAATGGAGGCTCAGTTTCAGGCCAAGAGAAACATACTATCGTTTCTCATCCCACTCTGGATCACTCTGGATCACTGATATGGTGAAATTTGTAAATAAATAGAAACTGGTGGGCAGAAAAGGGCGAGAAAATGTATAAAAATTTAAAATGCTGACAATAAAGTCGGAAAGTTTTTCCTGGGCCACAGCTTTGTTGTTCAAATTTCGTACTCATCGTGTTTTTTTTTTCTTTAGGTACGAAGAAAAACTATAAATATGAGCGTCTCAACCACATTTTAAGAAAAAAAGTAAAATATCGATTTGGTTTAATTGCCGATCAGATTCGATTGAATAAAAAAACAATCGATTGAATTAAAAAAAAAACAAACGAGAAACAAAATTTCTAAACATTAGACAGGCATAGATAACAAAAGGCAAAGTCTCTTCTAGCTTGGCCTAAAATGAAGATGGACGATAGGTACCATTAGGATCAGATTTTTTCAGCCTCATCGTCTAATTGTGACTGCTTTTCGGGCGAATTTGGAACTGAGCTGATGTAAAATTTATCATGCGACAGGTGGTTGTCATTTTGTGGACTAGGATTTCCCGTATTTCATTTTAAGTGTCCGTAAAATGATGTGACGTCAAGTTGGAACATGTGGCTAAAATCTTTTTACCAATACGATAAAAGTATCACACAGTACAGTAAAGTACTTAGTACAAGATCAAACACATTATCACTCACTCTTAACACACAAGTTCCGGTTTGACCTTTTTAATGGACCGCCCGCCCCTCCCCTCCCCCCCCCCAAAAAAAAACAAATAAATAATTAAACCCGTGTATATATTGAGGAATTTCTATTGAAAGCGACGTTTAAGGACGCGTAGCGGTGGTGTTTTTCAGAATTCTTTGATTTACAAATGAATTGACCCTGTGGCTATGGAGTATCAAGAGGTCTGCCTGCAGACAACATTATCTAATTGCAATTGGATTTCTCCACTAATATGTTACTGAGCTCATGTCTTAGGGCCATTTTAACAGAAAAAAATGCTTGTGATAAACAAATAGGGACAGTATTGTCAAAGCCAGATGCTCATAAATTAATTAAGGCCTTTATTTTGTTCACTGGGGTAATGCAAGAACAATTATCACTTATAGCTGTTTTCAGAGTTTTTTTTTTCATGTTTAAAAATCACTTAACAATTATTAGTGTCCGTTCGTTAAATTACGTGGTGATTTCGATGGTTAGTTTTAAGGCAGAATTACTACTAAAAATAATTTCAGTTCCCGAAAAGAAACTAGTATTCGATTGGCTGTTTCAAAATCACGTGACCTTTGCACCAGCCGTCGTCTGACTGCCCTCGCGCGTGTTTTCTAATTACTTTTTAGTTTTCAGTGCTGTTGAAAATACAATGGCCACAAAATAACAGGATATAAATTCAGTTATCTAATTCACTGTGTATCTAAAATTTAAAATCCATTTGCAGTTTAAGAAACGTTGAACCGTCTAGGAAACAGTTCAAGAAACTCCGAGCGGTCTGGGAAACATTTTAGGAAACTTTGAACCGTCTAGGAAACAGATCACGCTTGACTTGAGAGACCCCCAGTTAATACTTGTCGTAAATATAACATCACAAAGAGATACGAACTTTCTGAGGATATCGACAGATTTTCAAGCACAGTTATATTTCCATGAGAACTTTCTCGACGTAATCTTATATAATTGGCTGGAGAAATATTTTGCAAAGAGTTTGACTACGAAATAATCCTGTAAGCAGGGGATAATTGACCAATTACCAAGGATCTCGATGATGAGTAATCCGGAATTTTCTCCTCATGGGCAGCATGGAGTGAGCAATATGGCGGATAAATATGATAATAACCAGAGGGACGAACACCACGTTGTGATTGGCGGTAAGTAGGTCAAATATGCCGTGTTTTGTCGTTGTTGTCCAACAGCAAACCTCTACGGCAGTTCCGTTTGTTGTGTATTAGACCGTCTAGTGACGCAGACCCACTGAAGATTCCGCAAAAATAGTACTCATTAAATGAGGGGAACCACTTTTAAAGAATTCATCCGCTTTGTACATAACAGAAAGATCTCCTCGTAGGTCAGCTGTTTAATAACAACGCTATGTTTGTAGTTGAAATGTAATGCGATCCAAATTCAAAGCGAGGCCCATTCACGTTTTTTGATGTTGTCCAATCGCCTTTTTCTATCAACCACCTTTTGTTTTAACCGTATTCAGGACATCGTCCAGGTGGTAAAAACATTCAAACTGCACATCACCAAAACAAGTGCATTTTTAAAAAACAAGGACAATACAGTCGACTTACATGTTTCTGATTGCAATTGGGGAGCCGTTTTCTGAAAAGTTTCTGATTGCAATTGGGGAGCCGTTTTCTGAAAAGTTTCTGATTGCAATTGGGGAGCCGTTTTCTGAAACTGAAAGAAAATGATTGAGAAAAAAAAGTGAGAAAAATTTTGCGCTGCGTATTCTACGCAATTACAATATTCATAGTTTGGACGCATATATATGCAAAACGACAGATAAACAAAATGAAAGGGAAAGAATATTCATTAAGAAGTCGACAAAGAAACATTTGATCGGTCGCGATTTGATTAGTTGTAATTTATTATTTATGGTAAACATCAAACTTATACACCGAATGTGGTACATAGCACAGAGGTGTGGCCTTTTTTCCAACCATCTAAATCACGACCCAATGAGATTGCAACAGAGGTAGTCCAAAATATCTACTGCTATTGTTTGCGGGGAATTTCTAAAATAAGTGTTTAAAATGAATCTGATCGCGCTCGCAAGTGATGAGGCCAAATCTGAAAACAACAGGGAAATAGTAAATGTCCGTCGAGAACGAGCATGGTCATATCTTCACTTAAAACGTATTCTATATTATTATTATTATTATTATTATTATTATTATTATTATTATTATTATTATTATTATTATTATTATTAGTGATAGCAACGAACAAACAAAAACAATAGAGGTTAAATATGCTACAGGTGGATAGCTGTCTTCAGACCTATCAGTTTGCAGACTTATCAAAAATAAACAAGGATAAGGGGATACAGGCCAGGTATTCATTCCTAACAGCTGTTACTACTTGGCATTATCGACTTGTATTTCAAACAGACAAGCCAGCTTACTCTCGATTACACTGTTTTTCGAAAGTTCTTTTTTGTTGTTGATAAAAATTGCCAGCAAAAGTTTAAAACAATATCACTGTGAATGAATGATGAGTTTTCTTTAATCGGCTGGGAGTGGTCTTATTTAATGGCTGACCTCTGCTAATCTCTAAACAGTCCGAGGTTGGCTGTTGGGCAACAACGCTGCATAGATTTTTGCAAGGTTTAAATTTGTTGAAATAGATTGAATTACACATTGTGCTAGGTGTCCATGCTGGATAATTTACGATTCTTAATACAATAAAAAGTTTATATTTTAGGTAATACTTCCAGTGTATGGTCTTTGAAAAATACATTTCAACCAAATTATTTACTATTCTTTAAAACTGAAAAATTTACATAAAAATTTAAAATTTACTGCACCTGTGTGTTTTTTGTTTGTTTTTCAACCCATCAGTGTGGGGGGACATTTTTATCACCACCATTTCTAAAAGATACGTATTAGATATTTTGTTGGTGAGTCACTTATAAAACTGACAGGCAAAAAATAAACGAAAACTGACTCTGGGCATAATCTTATTATCTTCCCGTTTTGCTGTTTACTGTCGAAAAGTTTGCCATGGGTTGATAAAGTGCCAGTTGGGAAAGAAAAAGCTCGTTCTTTTATATCACTATGATATTGTTTGAAGCTAGTTAACGGGCTAACTACAGATATCGTACGCATTTGTCTTCACTGAGTAAAAGACCAAACATCAGGCGGAAATATCGCTGTTGAGCTGTGCAGTTTCAAACAGATTTTTTTATCCTACCAGTGTTTTTATTTTCGCTATTTTTTGCCGAAAACCAACTATTATTATTGAGCTGGGAAAAGTGACAGATTTACGCTCGTATATGCAAGTAGATTCAATATTCCTATACTAAATATGCACTATTTCAAATATTGAGCTGCAACCAATATCCCCTCTATCGTGATTGGTTAGAGTAGCGCTTTCTCAGGTCACGTGACACGTCAGCAAACTGTTCCTTATATTTTGCTTTTCTAACCGAAGAATTTTGTTCACAGTTATTATATTTATTAGAAATTGGTAAATCGCGTTCGTGACGTAATTAGAAATGGCTGCGTTGCCGTAGTAAACGTCGTTGGTGTGTCATATTTTGTGTTGAAATTAGCCTATTTAGCCTCCAAAAATTGAATTGTGTTCTTGTTTTGTTTGCGGATACCAGCTCCTATCACAAGGCACACAATATAAAATTTAAGCATTACTGTGTAATGGGTCCTTGTATTGAAGGATTTATCAAGAACCATTTCTGAATGCATTGACCCCTTCTGTGTGTAACAGATAATACTCTCTTGGGCATCTCAGTGCTATCGAGGTAACTGCAAAAAAGTAGCCGCTAACTACATCCCCATTTATAGTACATTAAAAGGCTTATTCTACAAGATCATTCGCAGGTTGAGGTTTTAAGAATTACAAGGGAAAGGGGGAATCCACACCTCAATTCCCCTCTCCCCGCCCCCCCCCCCCCCCCCCCCGCCAGAATCGGCCAGTGTTATGAGAAAATATTTCAGCATTTCGCTCACAGATGGCGCTCTGGACGCAGTTAACGATAGGGTGGTGTTACGTATTGAGGCTAACAGGCAGTCATTTAAAGACAACGAAGTATTGTGTGTGCTATAAATGAAGTATCCTTTAGGAAATTAGAAGCTGGAATGGACCGCCCGTGGATAGAGTTAACTACGGAGCAATTGCGTAGATAAATAACACATAAATGATGCTCACCTTCCACTATATGCCTCGGTGTGGAATTAGTCTGCACAGGGATTCTTTTTGATTACCTATGATTTTTTTCCCGTTATCGCTGTACCAGCCAGTTGTGTTTGGTTAATGCTGGGGGGGGGGGGGGGGAGGTTGGGATGACCTCTTTCAATTTAAACGTCTTATGCCCGTTCTTTTTATTTATTTATAAAAAAGTAAAAATATGTACCAAAAACCAAACCAAGAATACACTTCACAAACCGCCACCCCCTGCTCCCCCCCCCCCCGACATGATAAAATCACCGGCACTGTAGAAAGAGTTGCAATTTTCTGTTGAACAGCATTGCTGAAAGCTACCTTCAATTTGTATAATTCAAGGAGATTGTTCAATTTTGATTACTCAAAGCGTAGAATTTAACCAGCTACTAACAGATTCCTTGTGGATTTTAAGACACAAGAAAGCAACTTTTGATAGTAACTTTAAAACTTGTGTGATGTTAAGTCTGTCATAAATGTAATGTGTTTGATGGATTACACATTTTGCATGAAATTAAATCGAACGAATTGCAAAAAAAAACTGTTATTTATTAAGCTTTATACGTAATTACTGGAATTGCACTGGCGTCTGTTCTGGTTATAGGGGGAGAATTTTTCGTATATCACTTTCCGTCAGTGTGTGAACGATGCTGTAACGTTCTTGACGGAGAACAGAGTGCAGCAGTTTTTTTTCCGAACGTAGAGATAAAGATTCTCACGGAATATCAGGCCGATAAACTCGTTTTTATAGCGATTTCTTTTTTTTTTCATTTTTTTTAAATTTCAAGTTGTGAGTAAAAAATTATTTAAAAAAAAATGTACAAGGGGAACATGGATAAAAGTCACGCGTATTACGCGGCGTATGGAGGGCAGAGGCCCGTGAGCAGTATCGCGGAGAGATATGATTACAACATGAGTCACAACCACCACATCGTCATCGGAGGTATGCCGCTAGGTCGCGCTGCTGACTGGTGTTTTTTTTTTTTAGAGCTGTTATCTCACCCACTCCTGTACGCCACATTTATGGCGTCATTCATGGCTATAACACCAGCGTATATAAAGCCCCTGCCACCCCACTCCCGCGTGCATGCATTTTAGATGACCCTTTAGGGTTCTTTGAAGCGGCAGAATTGCTCAGAATCTGCATAACGTTATCATATCACCAGAGCTTACGCCAGCAAAGGTGATACATTGGTGTGCTTTACACATTTTTTTAAGGGGGGGGGGGAGCCAAATCTCGACCTGGCTAATTCTGAATTTTTTCGTACAAAAATCCATATTTCTAAACAGTGAATCGGCACTTTCAGGTGCAAGTTTGCTCCGAGCTGGACGAGGCACAGCTCCATTACGTGATGTCACATGTAGTCACATGTAGTCATATGTAGGCATATGTGGTCATATGTAGGCATACAGTTCGCACAATTACGCACCGATATGTGAATTCGGTAAATTTGCTAAACCGTTACTTCGGTTTTTCTCACGAATTCCCTCTTTCGCCCCGAATTTCCGTTTCTCTCACAAATTCACCTTTTTTGGACAGGCTGCGTGAACCCTGAGCCTGTGCATAATAATTGAGAATTGTACTCCAGATGACTTAGGCTGCCCCTAAGCTACTCAGCACTAATGCTTAGGAACAGTAAGCTTATCCCTAAGAAGATCAATACTGTTGCACCATGGATTACTTTGGCTACCTCTAAGCAAATCAACACTGTTGAAGAGTACTGAATCTGAGATCGAAAAATGCAAAAATTAGTTGATATTTTAGTTTTCAGACAAGCTCTGAACTCAGGGGGGGGGGGGGGGGGGTTAGTTGAAAAGGATAACCATTGAACCCGTTTTAACGAGTCATCCCACACTGCAACATAACACTGAACATCAGTTAAATTATGGCCCATAACTTAACCAGCAACAAGGTTTTAGAAGTTTGTGACCGAATCACAGAGACTAACTTTAATTCCATGTCTTCTTTTGTTTCACTTATGACTATATGTAAGAAGAAAGCTCCAAAAGTACAATATTTTGTCCAATAACAGCACTTTCCTCAATTACCGAAAATGACAGTATAAACAGGCCTACAATTTCTGGCAAGTATTTCTTTTTATTCTATTAATATCAATACTTTTACCTTCCTAAAAGTCTCATTTTGCAAGTCACGATACGCGGAGCACGATGCAAAAACCTGCCCTTGATCTTTTATTTATAAGGAACACGGGAACAGGACATAAATTTGTATTTAGCTCCGTCATAAATATCGTTTTACACATCATTTTTTTATTGACAATGAGAAATTCGTATTTCTTCCTCAAGTGACTGGGTAACGTTACTCTATAGTTTATAAAAACGAGGCAGTTGTATTTTGCAGGTAATCCTCGGTTTCACAAAAATATTAATCTTGTCATCTATCTGTATATTCATTGCAGGATTTGATAATGTGGTCTTTCAATTTACGTTTTAAAACAGGAAGTTATTTTTTATTTCTATAATGAATGTAAGGGCATTTTTATTCAAGAAGTGAGAAAGTAAATGAGTTAGGGAAGGAGGAGGAGAAGTGGGGAAGGAGGAGAGGTGGGGAAGGAGAAGAAGAGGTGGGGAAGGAGGAGAAGAAGTGGGGAAGGAGGAGAGGTGGGGAAGGAGGAGGAGAGGTGGGGAAGAAGGAGAAGAGGTGGGGAAGGAGGAGGAGAAGTGGGGAAGGAGGAGGAGAAGTGGGGAAGGAGGAGAGGTAGGGAAGGAGGAGGAGAGGTGGGGAAGAAGGAGAAGAGGTGGGGAAGGAGGAGGAGAAGTGGGGAAGGAGGAGAGGTGGGGAAGGAGGAGAAGAGGTGGGGAAGGAGATGAGGTGGTGAAGGAGGAGGAGGAGAGGTAGGGAAAGAGGACAGGTGGGGAAGGAGGAGGAGGGGTGGGGAAGGAGATGAAGATGTGGGTAATGAGGAGGAGAGTTGGGGAAGGAGGAGAAGTGGGGAAGGAGAAGAGGTGGGGAAGGAGATGAGGTGGGGAAGGAGGAGGAGAGGTGCGGAGGAGGAGGAAAGGTGCGGAAGTAAAAGAGGTTGGGAAGGAGATAAAGAGGTGATCAAGGAGGAGGGGAGGTGGAGAATGAGGAGGAGAGGTGCGGAAGGAGGAGGAGAGGTGGAGAAGAAGGAGGAGAGGTGCGGGAGGAGAAGAGATGGAGAAGGAGGAGGAGAGGTTGTGAAGGAGAAAGAGGAGGGAAGGGCGATTCTTGATTAACATGAACTGCATTCTACAGTAGGAGCACTAAGTAAATATTAAAAACATGGCTAATCTTCAAGAACGAGCCCATTTCCTTACGGGAACATAACAAGCTTGATCTGTACATTACTGAGTGTAATTTTGTTTTAAAAATGTTTTTTTTTTCTGTTGTTCATTTTCCTATTTAGGGCTAAATAAAGGAAATGAACATTTTTTCCTTAGGTTCTATATTTTTAACTATCAAGCGAAAACATCCCACAAACATACCACCTGCCCCTCCCCCCTCCCCCCTCCCCGCCCCCAAAAAAAAAGACGGCTTAAAAGGGTGTGTTATTTAGCTGTTGAAACTGTGGATCTTTTCCGGGCCTTTAATGTCTGAGGGTGTAACAGAAACATGACTGATTCTCATACAGAATCGTGCTGACTCGTTTTAGGTAATTTACTTGATGTGACGTCATTAGAAGTATCATCTGACAAAGCCCAGAAGAGGAAAACTCAAGGATAAGGGTGGGGGAGGAGCAGTGGTCCATAAGGAGAGGGGGGCAGGGGATCCTGCTTGAAATAAAGTGACTTTTTCCCATCGCATTTCGGTGAAGTGTGTGTTTGTGAGGAGGGGGGGGGGGAGCAGACAGCCGCCCGCTATTGGTAGGTTTATTCACGGCGGTGGGAGGAGGGAGGGAGACGGAACAGACGAGATGTTGGACAAGTTGTGGATGGTGGCTAGAGGCGGTTAGCAGTGGTTATGTAGAACTGACCAGTGACAGAATGGGGTTGGCTATGGAGAATGAACGCCTGACGAATTCAGTCTCTCGATCCTAAGAACATACAGCAATCGCCAACATCTTGTAAAATTCGAAATGGAACTTACACAACTCGATCTCTTTTCAGCATCAAGCGTAACTATTTCTAAAAACAAGCAGAATAAACTCTCGTTTTTTTTCTCTCAGCAAAGAAGGGTGACAGTTATTCACATCTCTTGAATCCCTCCACCACAACAGCAGGGCCTGGACAAATAAGTCGTTTCAAGACTTGATGACACAGCTGCAGTGCTTTTGTAAGTAGATGGGAAAAGGGCACTTCTCTTTCTGCCATTCCATTCGTGACGTGGGAAGAATGTTTTTGCAAAAGCTGCTTTCCGCGTGTCGAAACACATACAAGGACGACTGTTACCAGGGGTGCAGCCATCTTCTTTTTCTCCGGAAGTTGCTCATCTGTTGCTATTCGCTGGATAACAAAGGCATGCAGTGAGGTCACGTGATGAGCATACCCTGAAATCCTGCGAAATGACAGTTGTTTATAAAGCAGCTGTCGTCTGAGAAGATCTATCTGTTATGTATAAACAGAGCGGATAGATATTTTAAAAGTAGTTCCAGTCATTTATGAGTACTTCGCGGAATTTCCAGTAGGTCTGCGGAGTAAGAAACGTGTTATGCATAAAATGCTGAAAAGGCGTAGAGGTTGGCCATTAGACAACAACGGCGATACGATTGCTTGAAACAATTGGTGTTATTATATCTCTCCGTTTTTTCGTTGTTCTAATCATTGATTTTCAGCTGTAAATGTCCGTATTTATCAAATCCGTTGTTGTTACCTAGGTTACGTTTTGCTTTCACAGTTTAAAATGCTTTGAATAATACGTTGGATAAGCACTGTATAAATGTTGATGCAACAACATTGATAATAATAATTGCAATAATAATAATAATGATAAATATTAATCAGATCGATTATAATAATAATAGCAATATCAAGACAATAGTAATAATAATCAGTGTAAGCACGCGGCTTGTGACCAACAAATTCTAGCGTGTCATGTGACCAGTGTGTGTGCACGTCATGTGATTAGTGTATATGCACGTTATAAGATCAGTGTATGGGAGGTCACGTGTTCAATGTGTGCGAAGGCAGGTCATTCATTGTTGTGAGTTGCTGTTGATGGAATATATTCAACAGAAAATTTTGCCCTGCTTAAATTTGCGTGATGTTTAAGAGGAACAAATATGGACAACTTACTGGTCGAGCCAGCCCATGTTTATGGGCCCGTAAATAGAAAGGGTCACCAGTGGGGTTCGGAGAGTTTATTGTGATGTATTGGCTCCATAACTGCCAACCACACGCGATCATCGCACACGCAACGCAGTTTTGAGTCCAACACAAAGATTGGGGCCTCTTCATCGTACAACTCAGGAGGGAATAACTGACACCGTCATTCAAAAGTGGTCTTCATTCCAGGGTGGTCTTGTGTGCTCTATAATGGGTGCGAATTGGATCGTGGTTCATGAAAAGTGGTCTAAAATCAAGTGTGGCCTTATACGACGGTTCTTGTGTTTTTGCCAATATTGAACGGTAATCTTTATAAGATTGAGGATAATTGCGAATGAATTGCATTTATAAAAGTGTATAATTGCATTTGGCACGGGGAAGGGAGTTGTTGGAGAAAGGTGTGGATGGGGGTGGGGGGGGGGGGTTGGATATGATTGAACTAGGGCTCTTTGGATGTCGACATTGACACAGACAGATAAAGTACGCTGCAGGCAATGTCCGGTAGAACTGACGGTGCCATGCATAATTCATGTGGAGATTGTACAGACTGTTCCAAATGAGCTTGATGCTTGCAAATAAATCGTCACCACAGACGTCAGAATCGTAGACACCGTGGTGTGACAAAAAGCCATAAATCGCTTCTAAAATGTTGTCGTAAAGTAGCATCGTAACGTCAGTGAGTGCGTCAAACAGGGAAATTGAAATTTGACTTCATTTGTGTCCATACTTCAGTAAGATCTATAGATATATTTAGCGGAAGTTGGGATACTTCGAAAGGTAATGGCGGAAATGATTAAACTGAATTAGTACGTAAGGGTATATTAAGTGTTCCTTCACACCTTCGTTAAATTTCATGTGAAATAATTTTAGATGGTAAGGAGCAAAATGTAAATTTCTGAAAGGGGTGATAAAAAAAATCTACAAGCTACTTAATCACGGAGCGATACCTAAAGGGTAGGCCTGGGGGGTTGCGTATGCTGATGTTACAGTGAATTTTAGATGTCACAAATTTTGAGCACTAAAAATTGTTTGCACGTACTTTAGGGATTGGGGGTGAATGCGCTTCGGTTCATGAATGCGCGTCGACTCACAAAGGGAGGGGGAGGGGGTTATTTCTACAGAAATGGACGAGGACACTTATTGCTTACAACAAGAACCTCTCCTGGTCAAAAACACCCTTTCAAACCCAACCCACAGTTCCAGCAAATTCACTGCCAACAAAACGCTTATTGGTGATTGCTCGGAAGCATTTTCAAGAGTTAGTCTGCCACGAAACCTGCCTATTTTGTCATGTCAAATGGGAAATGCAGGAAATTAGTTGTTGATTAATTTTCAGCAAAGGGTATGAATTTGGCACTACTTTCACAAGAATCTCTTTCAGATAGGTCGAGTCCGTTTTAGGGAGGGTGGTCAGGAGGGCAGGATAATGCTCGACACCTCGTTCCAGTGCTAATTACGTATTGGTGGCCATTATCACGCCGTGAGAGAACGCATTGAGAGTCTCAAACCCTAGAGCACAGTGTGAACAAGTGTGAAAACACGCGATGTGAAGCACATGTGCTGCTTGTGCTTGAAAAATAGTGTTGGAAACCAGATTCTGCGGTCATGAATATCTCTGAAAAGAAGTGACCTGGGTTTCTTTCTCACAGGAGCCTGTGCTTAATTTGATTAAATCTGTATATTTTAAGTTGAAGCAGTTTTGTTTAATTACACCGTTAAATGTGGCATATTTTTTTGTTTTGTAGCCCATTTAAGAGGAAACAAAAGCTTTTCGTTACTTTGTTTTCAAACGCATCAGTAACACTAAAAGGGTAAAAAAAAGCGCGGTTGATAAAATAACTTGATTTCACTGAGGGCAGTAATTGAATAACAAGCACAGCGCGCATTACCATCAGAGACATTATCGTTATTGCTTTTTACTCAAGGTTGTTACTTAAACGATCGATTGGATTACAGAGTTCTATCGCAGTTAAAAATGGGTCAGAAGCAGTGCAAATAATGATCCCCGTAGTTGGAAAAGACAAGCAAATTAAGATGTCACCGATTGTTTTATTTAATTATAATAGGTATTGTGAAATCACCTGGTCAGTTATGGCGCAATTTGAGTGGGTTGAGGGCGAGGGGTGTTTGAAGCTTTTCAGCACTTCCTGCCGCTCTGTTCACAGTCCTGATTGCTCCAAAGATCGCGGATGACTCCGGTTTGTGGCTGGTTGACTTTGGACAATGAACATGATTACGACAAAGCTATCGATCTCTCACATGGTGGGTGTTGAGATGAAGCTCTTTGAAATTCGTTATTATTATTATTATTATTATTATTATTATTATTATTATTATTATTATTATTATTATTATTATTATTATTATTATTATTATTATTATTTTGTCATACCCTTATATTGCCCCAAAACTTCATTCTCCATGAAGAATAAAAAGTAACGCGTTTTTGTCTATGATATAATTGACAAAGTGACCTATGGAATGCCGTTTTCACATTTATTAGTGAATTATTGATATCAAGAATTAATTTTTGATCTCAAAAATTGATTTTTTGATATCAAGAATTCATTTTTGCTATCTGTAATTGTATTCTTGATATCTCTAAATGTATTCTTGATCTCAAAAAATAATTTTTGATATCAATAAATATTTAGAGATATCAAGAAATATTTATTGATATCAAAAATGATTTAAAGATATCTAAAATTGATTTTTTGAGATCAAAAATTCAATTCTTGATAGCAAAAATGAAATATTTGAGAGCAAAATATTAATTTTAAGCTCACTAATTGATTTTCTATATATTGATATCAAGAATTTATTTCAGATATCATTATTTCAGACTGATACATTTTTAATTTGTATTTTGAAAGCTGCAAACGATTTTTGGATCTCAAAAACTGATTCTTGATATCAAAATATCAGTCTATTTTTTAAAATAAAAAATTCAGAAATGCATATCTGTAAATAAATAATGGCTGTCCTTGTATACAGAATCTTTATTTTAATTTTTACTGTACAAAAAAGAAGCAATTCTTGAGATCAAAAATTATGTTGTTATTATTGATCTCAATAATTCAAATTTTCATATCCAAAATTTAATTGACGAGTCGTTATATTTTATGTGAATGTGTGTCTCCCGTAAGATTTTTTAGGTTTGTAAAATTGATTTTTTGATCTCAAAAATAAATTTTTGCCATCTAAAATTCAATTATTGTTAGCAAAATATAAATTAATGAGATCTATATTGATTTATTGATATCTCTAAATATATTTTGATATCAAAAATAAGCATTAAATGTTAAAATGGCATTCCATAGTGACCATTATGAATTGATATCAAAACGTATGATGACAAACGGGATCCTCGGGAGGGAGGGGGAGGGCACAAACGTACCAAAACGACGCTAAACACGGAATGCCAGTTTTGAAATAATATTCTCCCTTTTTCTAACCAAAGACGGAGTGCAGTTCTGAAATAACTTACCTTTTTTATGACAAACTCGGAGCACTGAATGACAATTTCCCCTTTTTAACGAAATTGGCACTGCGCGCGGACCGTGTATGTCCTCAAAATACCCACCACCCCTTCTCCGTGTTTCTTTTCACTCGTATGGCAACACATATGAGACCAGGCGCCCGCCTCCCCCTCCCCCCTCCATCCCACTTCCTCTGGGTTTCCGCCCATGCATCAGCGGTGAATTATTTTATTAAAGGCTATACATCAGCAAGGCCCGAAAAAGGAAGTGCTTGCGTTGCAAAGCAGGAAGTGCTTGCGTTGCTGAGCAGAAAGCACTTGCGTTGCTAAGCAGGAAGTGTTGGTGTTGCTATGCAGTGATATATGTGACTGTCGCAGGGTGGGGGGACACATAAGAGCTGGCTGTGTGTCACACAGGGCACGTGGAGTTGGCTAATGACGGCATATAACCAACTCATTTGATATCCACACCAGCAGCTACTTTATTCGCTACAAAAGTTTTTGTTTCTTTTATTTATGCAAAGGTGACCGGGATACATATCGTTCAACTGTTTTTGAACATTTTTGTTTCGTCAGAGTGAACGGCATCGATGACGTCACCGCGCCTTTTTACTACTCGCTTTTAAGAATAGGAACACATAGTAATTTCCATAATAATAATTAAAAAAAGAACTCTACTGCCAATATGGCGACTCGTCACAGGTATAAGACGTATCGAGACGGATTCGTTACGAGCATTCTCTTGAAAAGACAGACAGAAAGAAAGAAAGAAAGAAAGAAAGAAAGAAAGAAAGAAAGAAAAAAAAGAAGAAAACTTATTTATTTCTAATGTGGGCTTGATGTGATTTACTAAAGAAGCAACCCGGAAAATTACATTTCAAGTTAATTTACTCGTCACGAAGATTACGAAAGATTTCTGACAGTTGGTAACACTTGGTTTCGTCTTTCTCGTGTTCTGCCCCCCCCCCCTTTACAACAGGTAAACAGATCGTGGCACTCCCCCCTCCTACCCTCTCCCCCCATCCCCACATCCGACAAGCTATTATCATATATATGAGATACAAATGGTGTCATTTGTATAAATCCGCCTGGAATTACACAAGTATCAATCGAAAGCATCGTTTATGATGAAGAATGATGCAAGCGACGTGACAGCGAGAATGAGCGAGCATCAAGCGATAACCGTTATAGTCACATTTGGCTCCATTTACGTGTGTTTAAACATTATGTTATTCGTTCCGTTGGCCTTCGTGGTGCATCAACCAATACAAAGGGCAAATTATTTGTATAATTAACTCTTAAATACTGGTTATACAGGGAATCGATGATAGGTGTGTAGCCGGTGTTTGCCTGGTTCGTAGACTGATCAAAGAACGGTGCTTCCATGGCTTGTAGACTGATCAAAGAACGGCGTTTCTGCGGCGTGTAGACTGATCAAAGAACGGTGCTTCCGTGGCTTGTACACTGATCAAAGAACGGTGCTTCCGTGGCTTGTAGACTGATCAAAGAACGGTGTTTCCGTGGCTTGTAGACTAATCAAAGAACCGTGTCTACGCGGCCTGTAAACTGATCAAAGAACGGTGCTTCCGTGGCTTGTAGACTGATCAAAGAACGTTGTCTGTGCGGCGTTAGACTGGGAAAAGAACGATAACTCCACGGCGTGTAGACTTGTCTAAGAACGGTGTCTGCGTGATGTGTAAACAAGTCAAAAGATTAGCAAGGGTGTTGGTTCCCTTGTGTTGTGACGTAGAAAACTAGAACACACATTTGTAAGAAGAAGTATTTGGTTGGGTGAAGTCGGGAAATATGACGTATTTAACTGCGTAACGCCAGCAGTTAGTAAACAGTTGCTTTTTTGGTACGGCTTTCATCCTCTTGTAAACGCTTGATTTGCTCGCAGTAAACCGACTGCACTCTGGCACCTGTTGCGGATTACATCCAATCTGACCGCTGGAGGTACCTCACAGTTATGTAGATCCCTCCCGGACTCAATCAAAGGAAATTAAGCACATTTTCTAGCAAGTGGTTTTCAGGTTATGAACTGAATGTTCTTCTTATATAAGCAGCACTATTTGTGCCCAAAAATAACCTGTGATTGAATTCATAAACAACTGATGTAAAAGCGGTGAGCAATGCAGCGGCAGAACCCAAAATAATGCATTTTAACATTCAGATCTGGTATCTTCAAATATCGCTGAAATATCTAACCAACGTCTTTGAAACAACATTGAAAAGACGTTGGGTAAGGAACCTTGTTTAGATGTTGCTTTTAATCGCAACCAGAACCAAGTTTTCTCCGACGTTTAATCAACGTCTTTGGTGTAACGTTGAATAGATGTCAGAAAATTGACGTTGAATAGACGCCGCAAAATCTATCGGCGTTTTATAGACGTCGAACTCACAACCAAAAAAAACAACCTCCTTGTGTTATCGCTCACCAGAAACGGCAGCCATGACAGGTTTTTTCGGAAAAAAATACCAAAAACAAGGACGTAAAATATGAGAATTTCGGAAAAGCGTAAATTTTTTTCTCAACTATTTTTGAAAAATATTCATGGAAATCGACTTTACACTTGTCTTGTGTGACTGGATGACCCAAGGGTACGGTACTCTGGTGGAGGGTCACCGCGCTATGTTTGTCGCTGCCTCGACGGTGATTCCAGAATAATGTTTTCGCGACATCTATGCAACGTCGCTTTCCTGACGACTATACAACGTCGAGAGATAGATGTTGTTCCGACTTCTATTTGCATTTCGGATAATCGACGTCTATCCAGTCTAAATGTTGTTTCGACTTCAATAAACAACCAAAAACCCGACTTCGAACCAACATTGTGTGCAATGGCTATCCAACGTTATTCCAACGTCGCAATGTTTACTCGGTAGTAGTCACTTACTGTCAACAGATGTTGCAATTGCAAAAGCCATGCTAACTTCAAAAAATGTCCGCCCAAGGGATTTATATAAAAATAAAAGAGACAAAACAAAGCGAAGACTTCTGTGTGTTATAGCAGGGGGAATTTTTTCTTGATACACATCCCAACAACCCTTCTTCAGCTGTTGAGCTTTTAGTCCGAAAGGAACTAAATAAACTGAATAAAAAATTGTGATATGTATTTCGTTTCCGTTGTTTTCCAATCCTGCTCTTTTAATGTATAAGAGGTTTGGGACAACTCCTTTACCGTCAACATCTATTTAGAGAAACGGGGAAAATTCTTTCAACGTCAACATCTATTTAGAGAAACAAGGCAACTTCTTTCAACGCCAGCATCTTTTTCAGTTATTATTTGCTGAAGTCCCACGCTCTGCTTAAATTGCTTTACGCTTTGGCTTTGTGCAGAAAAGAGACTGTTCAGTTTGTCACTAAAAATCAATCCGTGTGCCACAAAACAGCTGTGAGGTTATTGCGGGCTTTTGGTACGACAGAATGGTGACTTTTGTGTGGCAGTTGCCGTGGTGACCGAGTCGCTTTTTTTCATACTTTTATGTTCATATCTGTTCAAGGCATGTGTAACCACCTCTGTTGTTTGAGGCAAATCGGTAACTCGGTACCTGATTAACATTGTCTCCTAAAAAAACACGATATATCACTGAGAAATGTAATATGCATATTAAGGCTAGTTTTCAGATTTCAATGGCAAATGATTGAGTGACGCTGTTGACACAAAGTGATCTTGGAAAAGGAACTTTACAAAAGACAACAAATACAACTGGGGGGGGGGGCATCCAGATTCCCGAAATATGGTGGTGGTGGGGGGGGGGATTGTTGTTTGAAAGAATATGATATATCTACGGTTTGCAGGAGTCTTGTTTGTGTGGCGTTGGTCAACACCATGCTGGGTGCATACGAGTGCATTGAGTATTGGAGTAACTTGGTACTGATTGTCTGCTAGGTTCATTCCGCCATATACTTGGGCCACGTGGTCCCCACTGTATGCTGATCACGTGATCTTCATGGTTTACTTAGGTCACATGAGCTCCTTAAATCACGTGGTCGCCATTGTTTACTTGGATCACGTGGTCGCCCGTCTATGCTTAGATAACGTGTATACCTACACACGCACCTACACACACGCACCTACACACACACGCGCACACACACACAAACACACACGCACATAGGGGTGTCGACTACCTGCATTTCCTAAACAAAAGGGAATCAAAGATTGATTTATCTACTTTTTTTTCAATTTGTGGTTACAAAAAGCAAATCAACCAATCAAATTTAGGGACAAAGTCCCTGGATCCCGCTGGACATAGTAGATCGCCACAAACCAAGCACTGCTATAGCAATCGTTTCCCTCGACATTAGATGCTTGTGTTCATTGTTTCATGGCAAGTAATCAATGCGATGGTTCTGGTGTTGCTGCGGAAAGTTCGTTAATGACTAAACCATGTAAATACAACGCTGTGTGCTCCCGCGGAAAGTTAATCTCAAAGCTAATGTATTAAGTTACAATGTTTGCCAAGAAAACATATAATAATAACAAAAAAAAGAGTCAATGGTGAAAACCGATGGATTGGGGATGCATACCCGTTTTTGCTTGAGGCACGAGTTGTCATGCTGCCAGCTCTTTGTCTGACGGAGCTCAGTGCCATGGTAGTATTAGTTCGCCATGATGGCACAAAAGCGCTGGTGGTAGTGCTGAGGCGCTGTGGTGGTACTGAGGCGCTGTGATAGTACTGAGGTATTGTGGTGGTGCTGAGGCGCTGTGATGGTACTGAGGCGCAGTGATAGTATTGAGGTATTGTGGTGGTGCTGAGGCGCTGTGATGGTACTGAGGTTTTCTGATGGTACTGAGGTATTGTGGTGGTACTGAGCCGCTGCGGTTTTGCTGAAGCGCTGTGATGGTACTGAGGCGCAGTGATAGTATTGAGGTATTGTGGTGGTGCTGAGGCGCTGTGATGGTACTGAGGTATTCTGATGGTACTGAGGTATTGTGGTGGTACTGAGCCGCTGCGGTTTTGCTGAAGCGCTGTGATGGTACTGAGGCGCAGTGATAGTATTGAGGTATTGTGGTGGTGCTGAGGCGCTGTGATGGTACTGAGGTATTCTGATGGTACTGAGGTATTGTGGTGGTACTGAGCCGCTGCGGTTTTGCTGAAGCGCTGTGATGGTACTGAGGCGCTGTGTTGGTACTGAGGTATTCTGATGGTACTGAGGTATTGTGGTGGTACTGAGCCGCTGCGGTTTTGCTGAAGCGCTGTGATGGTATTAAGGCGCTGTGGTGGTACTGTCGTGTTTTGGTGGTACTGAGGTTCTTTTATGACATACTTACTGTACGTCAGAATCTTCTAGAATTGTTTTTCTACCTATTTACTTATTTTACGAGAGAGGGCATGACCTTTGTGACCCAATTAGATTTACCCTTTATAGTTTCTATTGCAACTCAAAAACCAACGTGCACACCCCTTTCTAAAAACACGTGTAGCTTTCCCTGCCATACATGTGCATTATTCTAATGATTTCGTCATTCGCTGCGTTTGTTTATCGGACGGGGAAAGTGAGCAGATTTCTGTCTTACTTGGCTTTGCGAGAAACCGTCGCAATTATCTGAATATTTACTTTGAATACGCACTGATTTCGGGGGAGGGGGTGGGGAGTGGGGATGGGGGGTTAGTGTAACTGTCTCCTCGCGATCGATTTAGGGCGCAATTCACTTAACTATTCAATCTATATCGGTAGAGGAGGAGGTGAGGGAGGGGAGCTCCGTGGTTTATCGAGAAATATGATTAAATATGATACGATTGGTATCTTATGTGTTTGCACGGTATCCGCCCAAAATGACTCCGCCCAAAATGACTCCGCCCAAAATGCCTCCAAAAACTGCAAGGGGGGACAAAATGACTCCGCCCAAAATACCTCGAAATCTTATTTTTTCAAAGTGAAGGGAAGAATGGTTTATTTTAATAAATGAAAAAGACAACTCTTGTTAATTCACATTTTATCAAAACTGATAATCAGAGTTCTTGTTTCTCCAAGTTCACTGGCGCATTTAGCTAATCAACTCAGTTAGCAATCACAGTGTCTCTAACTCACTCACTCAGTGGCTCACTTTACTCATCAACTCAGTTAAAAATCACAGTGTCTCTTAACTCGCTGGCAAATCAACCCTGGAGTTCTTGGTTTTCCAAGTTCACTGGCATCCAACGCACGTTGTAACCGATACCGTCGATGAAGTCTGCCATAGTTCTCCGTCCTTCGGCGCGATCTGTGCACAGGGTCTTGAGTCGTCTTTGAAGTGCCACATACTCCTTGCGAATTCGTTTTTTCGGTGGTTTTTTTTTATTTCAAGCCGGCATTACACTGCTGCGGGATTAAGTGTGTCTACTCAAAACAGTTTCTGGCAGCTTTGTGGAAACAAAACCACGCTTATCAAAGTCCTCCGGAGTGGGATTAACATGCGTTTCAGGCCGGCAGTGCACTGCAGGGGGATTAAGTGCGTCTACTCAAAACACCGTTACTGGCAGCTTTGCGGAAACGAAGCCACACCTCTCACACTCCCCGTGATCAGGATTAAGCCCGTCTACTCAAAACACATTTTCTGGCACTTTGCCAGAAATAGTTAAAAAAAATTCGAAATAATATTTCGGGGCATTTTGGGCGGAGTCATTTTGTCCCCCCTTGCAGTTTTTGGAGGCATTTTGGACGGAGTCATTTTGGGCGGAGTCATTTTGTCCCGGATTCGTTTGCACACATGTTCAACATGAAGCTGAAAAAGGGGGTAATTTTGAGGCCAGACGCAGTCCTCGTGGAGTACCCATTTCATTAAATGGGTAACTATCTATTTCATTTTCACTACCCTGCATTTCCCACAAAAGGGGGTTATTTGGGAATTCCACTCCCCTTTGTGGGCGGGTGTGATTTCAAAATTAACACTCCGAGTTTAGGGGGTCGTTTTAAAAAGTGGGGACACACTTAGTAACCAGTTGGTATGTGAGTGCTCCCACCCTGGGGATTAACCCTCATCATAATACATTAGCAGCGGCACCTGCATCAACGCTGTATCATAGGGAAAGTTGGCTGAGATATTTAACTGATTCCTCTTCATAGTTAATATATTATTCTTTTATTTATGTAGTTACGATTAAGTTACGATAGTTACTTTGTCTACTGTCCCAGTAAGATATGCTGCGAACGTCAATTCGGGCCTCAATACCGAGCCCTGTTGAAGCAGGGCTCGGAGATTCATAACCCTTCGAGGCCATTATCTGACAAATTTAGCCCCGGCCCCTTGGCTCCGGGGCTCTCTTAATTGTCAAAGGGAAACTAAATATAGAAATTTTAGTAAAGAAAAAAAGCCTGGCATTGCGTGAAATCAGAGATGTGGACGGCCTCCTCGAATTTGTTTCAAAGCTGTTACGTCCTTGCTTTTTCCATTAATGAAAATTTCACTCCGGTCCACTAATTTCCCACCGGTTCAGTATTTCGTTAGGGCTAGAGGACCGGATGTGCCCGGACCGGATGTGTGCTGGAATTCACGGGTGACTTTCAGCTCTGTGAAGTGAAAATAACGTTAAGTAAACTGGATAAAAAAACTCGCTTAACCCTTAACTCCCTCCTCACCAAAAGCAATGATAACTCTATCCTTTACTGTTCAAAACATATAAATAAATGACCTTTTAGACAGCATCAAATGGAATATTAGAATCTACGTTAAGCGTTCAGGACGAATCGCAAATACCTGCGCCACAAGGGAATAGAAATGTGATCTGTTGAGTGGGTTGAAAAAAGACGGCTGATATTTCTTGTTATTGTCGCCATAAGCCGTTTTGATCTCAGCCACCAATGGCATTGCTGCGTCAGACCCTCTCTTCTCATAGAGCAACAGTTCTCTTTGCACTCATTTCACACAACTCCACTTTCCTTGGTGAAGTCCTACCCCGGAAATAGAACCACAAGTGGGACTGATCTAAAGTGGTCCGATTTCTAGGGTGGTCTTATCTTATCCTATTTGTGGGGTGGTTTCCTTTGCGGGGTGGTCCTATTTGTGGGGTGGCTCCCTTTGTGGGATGATCCTATTTGTGGGGTGACTCCCTTTGTGGGATGGTCCTATTTGTGGGGTGGTTCCCTTTGCGGGATGGTCCTATTTGTGGGGTGGTTCTGTTGGCGGGATGATCCTATTTGTGGATGGTTACCTTTGCGGGATGGTCCTATTTGTGGGATGGTTCTCTTTGCTGGATGGTCCTATTTGTGGGTGGTTCCCTTTGCGGGATGGTCCTTTTTGTGGGGTGGTTCCCTTTGCGGGATGGTCCTATTTGTGGGTGGTTACCTTTGCAGGATGGTCCTCTCCCGGGGTTCACTTGTTTATACTTCAGTTTAGTTATAAAGCATCATTCTGAAACAGTCCGCCGCAAGAGAAGAAAATGCCTAATTTGGAAAGCTTTTGAATTTAGTCCTAAATCTAAAAATAATGGTGTAAACTTCTTGGCGCTATTTGTACTAACTACACAGATATAGATAACAGGAGTACAACTGGTGATGTATTAAATGTCCGAGGACATGATGCCGCGTTGTGAAACAATGTAAACGAACGTAACTATGGATGTGTTATAATGGAATTTTGCACAAAGTTTAGGAATCCCTTATAACGACAAAACCCTGTACGGTTCGAAATAGTAATATTTTGCATGTGTTAAATGTATTTATTATTCGTAATAGATAACTCTGTGAATGCATGCACTTGGTATGCTTTAATGAATGGCGCATAAAACAATTAACATGGGATGAGCCATTCATGTTGTGTATTGGTATGAGTTCGACATCAATTCAAAGAGTTTTCCGTCTAAGACGCACTACAAAGCGACATGCCGTGTCTTGGCTAGAAATACACTTTTGACCTATGAAATGAAAAGAGCTTGTGCTGTCTTTTATGCTCATTAGTTTGTACCCTAAATCTGCATGAAATATCCTGGAGTTCGTCCTGGAAAAGAGATCGCGTGGATGATTACAAAGAGTTATCTGTGAACGGAACTAGTATATTGTTGTAATAGGAAGTTTTAAAATAATCGTAAAGCTCTTCTGAAAAGCAGAAGACCAAATGTTATCGTGATGGTTTAGAATAAAATGATATTTCTGTCTTGTTAATCATTGTAATTTCTTATCATTATAACGCGCATAATAATTGGAAAATCCAATTATTACACTGGTGGAGATGCTAAACAAGTTTTCAACGGAAAGCAGTCTACTTTACGCTCCCTAGGAATAGACCAGTTCACTACAGTTGACACCATGCAAACAAACAGTCAAATGCATCCACAATCGGCGTCATGGTGCCTTAGGTTGGACGGCGGAAACTTCAAAACAGGATATATTTCGCAGACTTTTCTTAGCAAGGAGGTTATGCCAAAAGTTTTCACTGGAGCGGAGAATGAAGACTTTGACTTATGGCATAGAAGATTTAGCCTCTACTATACCACTGTTGGATATACAGACGATATGAAGCGAAGGATATTTCCTTTGTATATGATGGAGAGTGCAGAAGTGTATTACTATGACCTTCACGAAGATATCTGCAACAATTATAGTAAGTTAGTCGATTGTTTCAATAAGAAGTTCTCCATAAAGAAAACATTTTTCTTGGAAAACAAGCTCTATACAAGGAAACAAGGACCATCAGAGACCATACACTCATACGCGACTGGCATACACGCGTTGTGCTCAAAGTTAGGAATAAAGCCAATGGATCGGCTTTTTCACTTTATACGAGGCCTCAAAGATGCCATTAAGCAATTTGTATTGCTGAAAGATGCAAAAGATGTCGATGATGCTGAAGATCTTGCAAAGCTTTTCGAACAGATTGAATTGATGTCTGCTGGTTCAAACAAATCTCCAAAAAGCCAATCTGAGGCCAACGAATACGATCAGAACATCGAGCTACCGAAGAAAATCAAGAAACACAATCGTTCGTGGTCATCAAGAAGTACTGAAGGCTGGGTAACACAGGACAGAAAACATTGCTTTTGCTGTGGAGAATTAGGACACATAAAAAGGTATTGTTTGAGCGGAGATGGTCAATTAATATACGACGGTGTTAACATTACATAGCTCAATAAGTAGCTTTCAAATTCATCAATGGTGACAATAACAGGTAACGTCCACGGATATGGATTTGCAGATCCTATAATCTTAGTGAATTTATGGGTTATACAGCTAAAGGTTTTGAGTGTAAAATATTGACGGTTATAATAGGCGAGTTGTTCTGAAACGTCACATGTCATACCAAAGACATTATCTCAACTGCATTTCAGATGAAACATGTTATTTCCTTTATGCTATGGAGGCGTAAAAGCCGAATGCCATGCATACAATACAATCCGGCAGAACCAGGATTGAAACTTGATCCGATATAAAAGACAGGGTTATGCAATTTCGGGAACAGATGTTGCAATGTAAAATGAAAGTTGCATCGGTTGATATTTTGTGCATTCTCATTGTTTTATTTGAAAACAGAGAATACAAAAGTTTGTGAAAAAAATGACAAGGGAAGCTCAGGATCGAACCGCTGCTTTACTGAACACAAAGGAACATATAGCATCACGTGATTGTGTAACGTCTGTAATTTGATCCCTGTTTTTACAGCTGAGGAAGTGGTAGAGGGGGGGGGGGTAGGGAGTGTTAACGTGCATCACTTAATTTATGTTAACCTGTCTAATTTGATCTTCGTTTTTACAGCTGATGACAGCAACGAGGGCCTGGGCTGTTGCGGATGGGTTCTCACCTGTATATCGTGGATCATCGTCATCATCACATTCCCTCTCTCCCTCTGTGTCTGCATGAAGGTATGTCCATGGACAAACACATTATAAAAACACATTTTCTATAAATAAATAAACTCCAACTGTTGTGGTTTTCATCAGTAATAAAAAAAACTGTCTTGCTTAGACTGAAAATACGAAAAAAGTGTACCGATTTTTAAATAAATAGAGCGTTTAAATTGAGGCTTTAATTAGAAATCGACCATAACTCTAAACATTTAAGTTTCCAGGTATAATTTATAAAATTTATTGAGATATTCTATTACACTAAGTTAATTTCATTTTTCATGAATGATATGCATCATAGGCATCATGATAAACTGCTAACCGTCAGAGAATTTATGCTATGTCGTCATTTTTTCCATTGATTAATGGCAGATATTTTATTAAAAATTCAGTGAATGTTACTGCATCCGAGCAGACACATCATTAGATTTTCCTTTGGTTCGTAATTACAATCCATGGTATTCCATGGAATGCCATGAATTGTTTCCACCCTTTTGGTCAAAGTGAAGGTTTCAAGTAAAAAGCTGACATTTGGGATAAGACTTACTTTTGATCATATTTTTTTCATGTCTCCCTTTCCATAGCTTATTATTAGTTAATTCAATTCCTGAAAAAATCACATCTAAACTTTTATGACTTCTTGCGAGATACGTGAGTTACCAGACTCATTTTATCGAAATCCGCCAATAGGAATGATTGAGATCCTAATGTTCGGGGCACTCTAATTTATAGTGTAAATGTAGGGAATTTAGGCTATAATAACAAACAAGTTATTTCTCAGTGGCGTATTGTCACGTGATCCCACCGATGGGAGTAAGAAAACTACTACTCCCGGCATGCCTTCACTCAAAGCCAAATCTCATTTGAATTCCTGGACCACTTACTTCTGGCAAAAGCTTTTCATTTCCGTTATCAGTTTGTAAACAAATCCTGTGGATGACGCTTTGCTGTGTTCATATTTAAATTCACGTTGCCATGGTAACTCGTGTACTTTTCGTCCTATGACCTTGACCTTATTTACTAACGTTACTTTTGTTACCTTGGTAACTGCATGGATACTAGGTTGTACAGGAGTACGAAAGGGCCGTTATATTCCGCCTCGGGCGGTGTAAGGCTGGTGACGGTACCGGTCCAGGTAAGAGTACCAGCCAGGTTGCTATGGCTGCGTATAGTGACGTCACGTGTGTTTACGTCATTGCGTGTGTGGTGTTACTTTTGTACATATGACATGACTTTGAGTTTCTGCTTTGTTTAACGTTTTATGGCATCAAATGTGATTGATTTAGCTCTTTGACTGTAGCTTAATTCAAATTAATACATTTAAAAAAGCTCTTTTTAAAATGTACTGCTCACACAGAATTATCAAAGAATTTAAACTCAAAGTCAAGCGTTACATATTTCACCTTTCACACGCTTGCTTTCCCTATATTTAAATAGTGTTTTTTCTATCTTACTTAACCGTTATTTGTCTGAATTGGCGGGACCTTGCATCAATCCCACAACCCCCGTCGCCATAGTGATGTGGACTGTGTTGTTCTCTCTGTGTGTGTGACTGGGTCAAGGTCATAGGCATAATGCATGATGGTTCCGTCACCGGTCTTCTAAAAAGCCCGTAACCATATGGTGAACATAAACCAGCCACATGGTAAACATACACTAAACATATGGTGAAGATAAATCAGCTGCATGGTGAACATACACTAAGCATATGGTGGACATACACGAACAACATCGAAAACATACACAGACCATATGGTGAACATACGCCAACCACATGGTGGACATAAATGGATACTGGGGTGGTCGAAAGTTTGACATTCGCCGCTATGCACATTCAAACATGACGGGCCTGTAATGCTAACGTACGTTTTGTTCACATATGTTGCCATATGTTAATCTCATGGTAAACATATGGTGACTGTATGGTTAGTTAGAACCGTGTTGCCATATGGTTAATATATGGTTCCCATATGGTTCAAGAAGCTTTATGAAGACTACTGATGTTCATGCATGAATACCCTGTTTTCATTTTTTGTCTCTTTCTTTGGAAAAAAAGGTCTTATGAATCGACCGTTCTCACAGAATATGGTGTGGCGTTCTTAAATGCGTTTCGCATCTCTATGAATAACATCAGAAGCCAAGTCCTTAGAAGCGCTGGTAGTGACGTTGCAATGACGTCCCTAGCAAGCCACTTAAATCCTTATGTCAAGCTATGAGGAACAAGCTCACTTGTGAAGACTATTTTGCCCATAACAAGTTTTGGCACAAAAGTGCCTTTGCAAATTACAAGTGACGCTTTGACAAAAATAGCACTTTCTTTGCGCCTTTCGTCGACTTCTTCAGTGAAAAAACATTGCAATGCAATTTTTATAAATGAGCTGGAAAAAGGGGGCGAAATGTTTAATGCATATTTTTACCAATCTCGATGCAGCAAGAATATCAACACCACATAACAGATAACAGACTGCATGATGAGATAACTTTCTAAATGCCCGCAATATGACTCTTTTGAGATATTTCAAATTGAAATAACATTTGTCTGCTATTGTTGAAATAAGTTTGACTTTTCGTTGCTGTTGGTGACCATTGGCATTGGCCCAATCAAACACATAGTTAATCCCGGAAATAGAACAGCCAATGAGACTATACTAATGTGGTTCCATAACCGAGGTGGTCCAATTTGCAAGGACCTACATAATCGAAGATAACTGAAATAGGGATCTTAAAAAGTGGTCCTGTTTGTGAGGTGGTCGCATTTGTGGGGTGGTCCTATGTGTGGGGTGGTCCTATTCCGGGGTTTCGCCGTATTGCAACATCCCTGAAATAACTATGCAGCCAAGCGCTACCTCGCCATATGTTTGTTCATACAGAGAAAGAACGCATTTGAGAAAACTTTTTAATTCCAGGAAATAAGACCATAGACCGTCTTTTATATTTTTCGCGATGGTCTTATTTCCAAGGTATAACAGTCTCAATTCCTGATTGGTTTTTTAAACTAAATTTTTACGCGCGCGTGTAAATATATATGTGTGTTGTTTTTTCGATGAGTTTAAAAAAAAACGACCCACAAGCGGTACAGGTCTGTACCGCATGTGTTTAGAGAAAGGAGCTGCAAAATCTCTGGTGCTGAAGAGAGGAAGGGGAGGGCAGAGGGTGGGGCAGAGAGAGGGGCAGAGAGAGGGGCAAGGGGGACAAGGGGACACAAATCTCACATTTTACTGCTTTTTTCATCGATCAGTAAAAAACAAAAAAAGAAAAACTTTATTAGGGAAATCGAAATTGATTCAGACATTTTTCCTGTTCAGCTACCAGGGACTTCGCGCACTCCTAACTGTTTCCCAGCTCGCCTGTCTGCCATTCATGCAGAATTTTGTTATTTATAAAAGAGATATTGTGAGTATTTTTTTCCTAATTTGTTTATCAGGTAGTACAAGAATATGAAAGGGCGGTTATTTTTCGTCTTGGTCGACTTTTATCCGGTGGAGCGAAAGGACCAGGTCGGTACCAAGCACCTCGTGTAGCGTAATCTCCAGTGAACAGTCAGTCCGGCATAAGATATATTAAATCTGAACTACAATAAGTGTCATTCAACAAAATAAGAGCCTCAGTTAGGGTCAGTCCCCGAAATAACAGTCTCAAGTAGAGTCGGTCCCCAAACTAAGAGCCTGAGTTCGAGTCGGTCCCCAAAATAACAGCCTCAGTTAGGGTCAGTCCCCGAAAAACAGCCTCAAATAGAGTTGGTCCCCAAAAAGAGCCACAGTTCGAGTCGGTCCCCAAAATAAGAGCCTCCAAGTCGGTCCCCAAAATAAGAGCCTCAGTTGGAGTCTTTCCCAAAATAAGAGACTCAGGTGGGGTTAGTCCCCAAAAAAACAGCCTCAAGTAGAGTCGGTCCCCAAAATAAGAGCCACAGTTCGAGTCGGTCCCCAAAATAAGAGCCACAGTTCGAGTCGGTCCCCAAAATTAGACTCTCAATTCGAGTCGGTCCCCAAAATAAGAGTCTCAATTGGTGTCAGTCCGACATACTACAGAACAAGGCTACAACAGACCTATATTTGATACGATGCGATGTTTTTGGTGTCCAGCAATATGTTTAACCCACGGCTTATTGCCTTCGCCCCACCCTACGAAATTTAGGCGAGGCATTGCGATCTGCACTATCTTCGGTAACACCTGCATTTTGGCAATAACAATCCGGCAATACAAAATCAACTGTCATTTCATCTCGGTTATTAGTGCATCTGCCAACTACTTTAAATAGGAAAATTGTCAGTTTCGGAAATTGCTGAGCACACCGTAAAATAAGGGATTTTCGGATTTCAACCACGCACGATTCGAACTAGATTCATTTGAACATGTCTACTGCGCCAAAACAATGACCAATGGCATGTAAGATCTGTTAATAACTGCGCTTTTTTATGTTCCGCTCTTTATTTTGTTCTTTTCGTGATTTTCCTCGTTCGTTCTATCTCTGACCTCATTCTTTATTTCTATCTTCTCTTCTAAAGTGTCAGTTTGCCATACGATATGCACGATTGATGAGGCGCAAAGTAAAGTGACTCAAGTTTGTTTGTTTGTTTGTTTTTCTTCTTTTTTTGGCTCTTGGTCAGCTGGTTTTGCTTCGCCGAAGTTTTAACATACGTGTAAACGGAGCATGCCCCCGGAATGAGGAAGGGGAAGGGGAGGGCACTCACGGGCGCGTACAGACGGCAACAGACCAGTTGTCATGCGTGTCCTCGACCTTTTAAATTAACCCCTTAATAGCGAATGCAAAATATGAAAAAGAATACCCTATTTGACCCATTGCGGACGCCTTCGTAAATGCCACTCCTTAAACGCAAAGGGTCGAATTTAAATTTTTCAAACCCTTTTCACCAAGTTATATATTTGTTGGCACAGGCATTTCCGAAAGGTAACCCTCTCCCCCTTTTGTACTGAATGAAAATGGCCCTTCTTTTTTAAACGAAATTGTCACTCCGCGCGGAACGTGTCTGCCCCCTTTCTCCGCGTTTTTTTTTTTCTTTTTGACGCGAATGTAAGCACACCCCCACCCCGCCACCTGCCCACCCGCCCACCCCCTCCCCCACCTAGAAATATTGGTAGAGAAAGATGCAAGTAAAATGTTAACAATTACAGGCAAGTGCTAAAGTTAAAGCGGTCGTCTCGGGATTCAGTTACCGATAAACCGTGAGGGGGTTAATTCATGAAATATAATTCATTGTTGATTGCCCAAGGCTTCTTGACCTCAATCTTGGTAACTGTAATTTGGTGTTTTTATGAATTGTCAGTGATAGCAGTGTAAAACGAACGTCATTCGATTCCTGTGCATATAATAAACTTTACAAAATATGTACAAGAATAATTCTTATTTTTTTCTCTAAAAAGTGACGAAACCAAACAAGGACGAACAAGTGAACATTATAAATTTTAAAGTTTTAATCGACTTAAAAAAAGTTTCCTTCCGAACTTGTTTGGGTTTGCAAACTTGTTGATTTTCAGAGTTATCGTGTCATTCAGGGTTTGAATTACAGTTACCAACCAAAACTAGCTATTGATGTCCTTTATGATTAAATCCGTTAAAAGATTAAACGAATGTTAGCAGTGAGTCACTAACTCACTAATATATATATATATATATATATATATATATATATATATATATATATATATATATATATATATATATATATATATATATATATATATATATATATATATATATATATATATATATTCGAATTCATTAATGAAATGGCGCATTTCTCCCAGATGTTAAACTCTTGAGATTTAAATTTTTAACCCGGTTATTTTGACATGCCGGAATAAGCAATGGGGGTGATGTTCGTTTGTGATTTCAGGTATCATATGATGGGTTTGTGAGAGCGTTGTTAAAAATAGACATGAGGGGTTTCATTTAGACAGGTTGCGCTATGCATGACCGTCTCTTTTTTTGCTTGCTAACCGGCTTGCTGCAGCGGCGTTCTTGAATTTGTTTTCTGCTAAAATTACTATTCAGGAGTGAATTCTAGATGATAGTTAAATCAATACCGAATGCAATTCCACATTATTGCAGCAAAATTTCCTGAAATGTAAGCTATTGACCAACTGCGCATCGAAAACACTGCTATCGCGTCTTTTGGGGATCGGTTATGACGTCATCAGAAATTGGCTGAATTAGTGGCATCCGCAGGAAGTTTGGGGATGCACCATGCCATTACGTCAATTCAGCCCTCAAGTTTTTTCGTTTTTTTTTTGTTTTTTTGTTTTGTTTTGTTTTCTTCTTGGGGGCAGGAGGGGGGAGGTGCGAAGGGAAGTTTGTGGATTTGGGGGGGGGGGGGGGAGAGGTCACGAGTGCATTTGCATAGCGCATGCGTGACGGAATTGTGTGTGCACACACTGGCGGATATTGGCGTCTACTTGTGCAGTAACCGTGACGTCACACAACATTCAAACCATGCATTTCACATTTTAGGATCGAGTGCTGAAGTAACAGGTTGTGCATTATGTTGATATAACCACTTAAACACATCCCGGACAATGTAAAAGTAAACCATAAAATAAGCCCATTTCTACAATCCACATACTGAAAAATAGTTTTTATTTCTTTTAATTTCGTCATAATTTCTGTATAAGTAGCGACATCTTTCCAGGGCCCCATTTTGATTTTATGAACCCAGTAGACATTCGTTGACATTAGCGTTTGGCAATCACAATTCCCCCCCCCCCCCAAAAAAAAAAAAACAAAAAACTAACCTTTTTCGTTTTCACTGTCAGTCCTTTTAATTAAAAGCAACTCGCAAATACACTCACGAGCAAAAACTAACCTTTTTCGTTTTCACTGTCAGTCCTTTTAATTAAAAGAAACTCGCAAATACACTCACGAGCTAATAACTGGTATCTGGCGTATAATAATTTTTCGTGGAATCTGGATCAAATCCGGATAAGCAATGTATCCCTAACCTTCGATAAAAAAAGTCAGGATGCTTTGTGCCACAACCCCTGCTACCCCTGTAGGCCCCCATCCCCCTCTGTTTACCTCTATGCTGTAACCCAGTATTACTGTGAAAAATACGAATGTCAACTGAGGTACCGTTTATACGAGAATGTCTACGTCATATTTATCTAGTTATACATTATAGCTATTATAGTAAGTTACAGAATCCCGAAGTGTTCTTGAATTATATATATATAATATATATGCGCAATCTGTCTATGTCGTTTCTTTTATCCAGGTATGTAATTGTTCATGTCTGCTCTGTACATAGTCGAATAGAATATTTATATCGTGACGTAATATATATGAATGATTTGTGAACTGCGTATTATAATCCACGAAAAAGTATGAAACGTTTTTATTCGCAGGATTAATCAATGCGCTTCTTCGTATTGTGAATTGTGATAATAATGCATGGCTTTTCCTAGTTAAATTTGCCAAGAGATTTGTGTACACGAGGTATTGCAATTCATGTGAATCTTATGTATTGTAATTGCAATTGCGAATAATTCCCGTGCTTTCTCGCATCTGTACGAATAATGCATTTGTCAATTCCATCAGCATATGTGTGGTAGGAAGGAAACGTGTATTTTAAATAAGGGAAATACTTAACAGTATAACCTGAGTAACCCGGTCACCTGACTTCTCCGAACAATTTTTTTCGGATTAACCGTGTTTTAACAGTACTAGAAGTATTTCATTTTTATCTGCTGACAAATGAGTTGGATGAAGACGCCTTGCTCACAGTCCTCTTCCGGTCAAACCTCCATGGTATTCTTAGTCAAGATTCAACCGCGCCCCTCTGTTCAACCTGCCGTCTTCGCCCCATTTCAACCTACCGTCTTCGTCCAATTTCAACCTCTCGTCCTCGCCCCATTTCAACCTGTCGTCCTCGCTCCAAATACACGCCAATCTTCTTTAGCCTTGGTTACTTATGCAACATAGTCCTGACAAAAACAATCCCCTGCAACACACTAGCCTGCTGCTGTGGCCCAGCTCCTGCTCATGTAGTCGTACCTTCTACAATACCGCGGCTCGTGTCCACCACAGCTCACCGTGCCCCCCCCCTTCCTCCTCCGTGAAATCCTTAATTGTGCAGCTCAGCTGATGTAACTATTTTATGTTATCCCTGAAATTAATATAACAAGAATGTCCGTGGACATTGTACCAGCCGTGAAAACCGTAAATACATTATAAAAAAGAAAAGAAAAAGTCACGTATTTTGAAAACCTAAGTCTGGTGGAGGACCCTCTGAGGAGCACTCCTATCCAGGTTTAAGGCAGTCAGACCATTACTGAAAATAGAGTATCGCTGTGTTTATCATTGCACTTGACTGATTTGGCCAATAATTAGGCCAATTTTAGCCAAATCACTGTATAAAAATGTAGGTTTGATGCAGAAGAACTTTTTTTAATTTTCAAATCAATCGCTTAATGGTGGGATGGATAAACATTGCAATTTCCAAGCGATAAGACTACGACCGTAGGGGTGCGGCACTTGTTTTTATGTTTTTCTGCAATTTGGCAAGATTTAGCCAAACCTGAAAACGAAACACAAGTTTGAGCGTCACATGGAGAACGTTTCCGTCGAAGTTCAGATGGAGCCGACAGGATTTATAGAAAGAACAATAGCTAACAACTGACAATTTTGTCAGTTGTTCGTCAGTTCTGGTCAAATCGCCGAACAAAATAAACCCTTGATGAAAGAAGGTATTATGGGAAACATTTCCTACAACTTTCAAATTTCAAAGCGATCGACTCTGTCTTGTTGGCAGTATATATATATATATATATATATATATATATATATATATATATATATATATATATATATATATATATATATATATATATATATATAGCAAATGAATTTCTTTGTTGCGTTTTAGTTCTTAGGTATGTAAACTGCACTTAAACTGCACTTATAATATTCTGAATATTCTGAAGATACTAAACATAATACTTAAGCATGCCGTAAAGATACGTTTTTATACCTCTGGCTCCAGGTATCTTCTTCGTCTTACCGTGCATTGAGAGCTACACAAAGGTGGATCTTAGAACAGTGTCATTTGATGTGCCTCCGCAAGAGGTAAGCTCAACGTCAATACCTCACAACGTTCCACTGAAGAAAAATATATGACTTAAATGTATTTCTATCGGGTGTTCATCTCTCTCTCTCCCTCCCTCTCTCTCTCTCTCTCTCTCTCTCTCTCTCTCTCTCTCTCTCTCTCTCCTCTCTCTTTCTCTCTCTCTCTCTCTCTTTCTTTCTCTCTCTCTCTCTCTCTCTCTCTCTGCTCTATCTGCTATCTATCTATCTATCTGTCTGTCTGTCTGCCTGCCTATCTGTCTGTCTGTCTGTCTAGCTATCTATAGCTCTCTGTCTGACGGAAATAGTGGTCAATGTGTGATTGAGCTGAGTCAACTGAATACTGTTGAAAGGCTCATTTTTAAATACAATGACTTCCCTGAAAATAACTATAGTTTAAATTTTAACACTATATTTTGAAAACAAACACCTTGCAGGTGTTGACCAAAGACAGCGTGACGGTCTCCGTGGACGCTGTTGTCTATTACCGCGTCAGCAACGCTACGGTGTCAGTAGCAAACGTGGAGAACGCGCATCATTCGACGCGGCTACTCGCACAGACAACGCTCCGCAATGTCCTCGGGACGCGCAATCTGGCGGAGATTCTGTCAGAGCGAGAGTCAATCAGCACCGCCATGCAGGTATGTAGCCCTACAGCAGCCCTACCCTGTCAGTCTTGTTTTAGTCCCAGCCAGCGTTTTAGCCCCCCACCCCCCGGGAGGGGAACTATAGCTTTGGGTGTTGTCCGTCCCTCTGTCCGTCGATGACTATCCCGCCCTGATAACTCATTTCTCATAACATTTGGTATATAGATTACCTATCACTGTGGTAGGGGCACGTCATTATGACTTTAACCATGACCTAATTTCAAGGTTGCAATGGTTTCCATCTTGAATTTCAATTCTGATTGGGGGCTGTGCTCTCTGCGATTGTTTATTTATTTATTTTTTAGACATGAAATAATTTTATTAGGTTAACTTCTCATAAATGATCAAAAGAAAATGAGTCTGGGATTAGTTTAAAGAAGTAACGACATATTGAACCAAAAACAATGTAAAAAATATAAATAATTCTGGCATCTCGTCGGACAACCGAGTTCACGCACATGCGGTGTCACCCATCCTGTGACGTAGGACTGCAGGGGTATACAGTGCGATAGAGGATGTTCCATGTAAAGTATAAACCACAAAGAGGAGTGCATTAGTGGGAAACAGTGCTCTGAAAACTGAGTAGCCACCGGCGAGAATCATGTGTTCTTTTTTATGAAAAACATATAAATTGTTTCTTCATTGTTAGTAAAACAAAAAACAAAAAAAAACAAAAAAAACACGAGAACATCGGAAAGGAGGATTACGGTGTAACTCAGATTTCCTTTAAAAATGCACCTGAAATAGTAAAGCCTACCGTTGTCGTCGTCATAAAATAAAGTAACTGATTTATACGCAGGACTTGTGTTATTGTTGCTTATTTTTGCTTATTGTGAAATGAGAACATGCGTTGCATATTTCATAATGGTAATAAAACTAGACCAGCACTGGAAAAAAAGCTATGTTTACGCTGCTCACATAAGAGCAATGTCACGTAAAGATGGGACTTGTGTATAATTTATAGGTAATAATACTGGCATAAAAAAAGGGAGCACTATTTTATATGATTTATAGGAAAGCTTGGATAGTGCTACCGATGCTTGGGGAATCAAGGTTGAACGAGTAGAAATGTGAGTATCAGGGATAGGACCGGGGCTGTAGCTGTGTAAATGGAAACGCTGTCCACCCCCCCACAAAAAAAAAACAAAACAAAAAAACAACACAACAACAACAAAAAAAAAGACTTCATATATGAAGTATACATATGCAAATTACTCGTACGTTCTATAGCTTGATAGAAGAATAGTAGAGTCGTTCAGTTGATTTCACGTGCGTGAGCAGAATCTATCAGTCACTTGAAAATCAAAATTATGTAGCAGAATTCGTGCCTGACGTACAACGTTGGTCTGTAGAGATGCTCTTTTTTCGTCCAAAATTGCTGCTTTTAAGTGACGTTTTAATACGCCAAACCAGAAGTATGAAACGTTGACGTTTTTTGATGGTCGTTTATTATTGTCTATGCCAATGACAATTTGCACCTATTGTGATGCACTATTTTATTAGTCTACAACCTAAATTCGTTTTGTTGACATTTTGACCAATCATTACAGCGTTTCCATTCATTGAGACAGCTACAGCCAGAAACAGCGCCTATAGATTAGCACCGCGAGCTGCTGAAACTTTTTCTTTGCATAGGAGTTGCAGCAGCACACCATATTCTGACTCAAATGTAAATTTATTCGGTTTTGAGATAGAATAGAGTGTCTGTGTTTTACAGGAAGTCCTGGACAATGCCACTAATTCATGGGGCATCAAGGTTGAAAGAGTAGAGATGTGAGTATCGAAATGAAACACTAATATAGAAACAGAAAATGTAAACTTACGGATGCACCAAGGACCACTGGGATGTTTTTTTTTAATCACGCGCAAAAAAGTGAATGGAATTTCAAGAGCTATTAAAGTGATCTTGCAATGAAGCGAGAGTTTGTTGCCAAGCCTCACGAAAAGCATTTGTTTGCATTGCCGCATGGCTTGTGGCTCTCAAGACTTTTTTTTTTTTGTTTTTGCATGTGTTACGTTGATGCTTCCGTCCAAACTATTATGTTTGTCAATAATTTACTTTTCCAGCCTGTATATGTCATGTAAAGATAAACAAGTGGCCTAGTTCTGAGACTGCAAACACAGCCTTCTTTGAGCTACCGCAATTAACTCATTCCAGGACGAAGTTCTTTTATTTCCGCAAATGTCCATGAAAAACGCTTGTTTTTTCTGTTTTTTTTTTGGGGGGGGGGTGTAGAGAAAGAGAAAGTACTAACTGTTTAAAATACAAGTGTTCTGTAACTGCAGATTTGGGGCATCCCTACCCGTTACAAAAAATCTACACTCTGTGATTCTATTTCAATTTGACATAAGAAATTTGGAAATCATCCGTTTCAAACAACTACCCTTGAATGTCATACATTTTTTATGTTACCTTTCACATTTTTATTCTTCCCAAATGAAAGTGTTTGTATAAGCTTGTGAATAACATCAAAATTCACATCAAAATTGTCTTCTAGCTTAATTGATGATGTATACTTCTTTTGACTAATTTTTGCAGCTCTCTTTGACTAGCTTGTACAGCTGCCTGTGACTAGCGTCTATAGCTGTATTTGACTAGCTTGGACAGCTGTCTGTGACTAGCTTCTACAGCTCTCTTTGACTAGCCTCTACAGCTCTCTTTGACTAGCTTATTCAGCCATCTGTGACTAGCGTCTATAGCTGTATTTGACTAGCTTGTACAGCCAACTGTGACTAGCTTCTACAGCTCTCTTTGACTAGCTTGTACAGCTGTCTGTGACTAGCTTCTACAGCTCTCTTTTGCTAGCTTACAGCTGTCTGTGACTAGCTTCTACAGCTCTGTTTGACTAGCTTGTACAGCCATCCGTGACTAGCTTCTTCAGCTCTCTTTTGCTAGCTTACAGCTGTCTATGACTAGCTTCAACAGCTCTCTTTTGCTAGCTTACAGCCATCTGTGACTAGCTTCTACAGCTCTCTTTGGCTAGATTTCATTGACTTACTACTTGGCTGCTTTCTCCGAAAGCTTTTCTTGCATTCTGTTTTCATTGGCACAAAAACAGCCCTCAGTACAGATTGTTAGTAACTTCTTATTTGAACTTCAGATGTTGAAATTACCTTTTTCCCCTGCTGGAAAACACCAAGAAATAAAATTTCACTAAGTGACTGGACAATTAGAGTGTCACTGAACCAAATAATTGACAAATGGGTGTAGCATTGTTTAATGAAAACAGAACAATTTGAGTCTGCCTTTTTTTGTATTCCTAAGAGGGAGAGGAGATAGAATTGGCTAGAGTAGATCGTAATTGGTGACAACAAAACGCTAAATTCCAACTCCACTAAACAAGCCAGGTGCAAGTTTTGCAACCCTATCGACTTAAATATACACTATTTTGTGATATTTGACAAAATAAATTTGTTTTGAACCACGGAAGATGTTCTTTTTCATTTCACCAATTTCGATCTACTGTAACCATTCTTTCTCCTCCCCTTGTACACATAAAACACGTGCTTTTCTCCAGGCGGATTTTGCCCCGGCGGATTTTACGCTAGACCCACAGAACGATGCTAAGGAAGATCAATCTATATTCTGCCTGAGTTAACAATTCTGTTACACTTCATAGTACTGGTCGAATGTTGAGCTTGTGCAGGCGACACATAATATACAGTACCTGGTTGTGAATTATTTTTAATTATAAAAACTTCCAGGAGGCCGTCCAGTATTCGTGTAGCTGGACGACAACACACAGGGTTCGCTTGGTTGCAATTTATTATTTGTTGTAAACGCAAAATCACAAAAAACGAAGTCGCTTAAACAACCTAAAAGCGTTGTGGTTGTGATGTCAGAGGTCGTACAAAAGCGGTGTCGGTGTGATGTCGGAGCTCCTACAAACACTCTCAACACTTAAGGCCAAACCTGTTCATCACTTTTGAATTACCTCACAATATACAACAGTAATTTTTTATTTATTTATTTTTTTTTTTACAATTTGCAACAGTCTCACCTTTGATTGTACAGTTATCTAAGGTATATGTTGGGTTCGAATGTATATCTCCAATCCACACGAACTGACTGTAGTAATTTTGTGGAAGAGCTCCAATCACTCATGAACACTTTCTTTATAAATGACGCATAGTTTCAAAACACACATTTAACCATGTTTGATTTGGAAACACTGAAAGCTTGATGAACTCACATTTAACTCATTTACCAAATTTCCAGTACAATGATCTCACCCCCTACCCCTTCCCCCCCCCCCCCCAACCAAACACACAAACACACACAAAATAAATCTTGAATATACCTTTCCTGTGTGTTATTTGCCCGAGGTGTGAGGCAGGGTCGTCATTTCTCAGGCTCCCAAACCGGAAGGTTTCTCCAGTACTCCTTATGTGTACTCGTTTCTGTGATTGCTTTATCTTTTTGCAGCGCAGATGCATGGCGTCATGAGTGAGCTTGCATAATCACGCTGCTGCAACGCCACATTGCGTTGTCTTATATATCATTCTTTGTATTTGGTATGATTATTTTATTAATAGCAAAGATGTGCGGTTACCGGTACAGCTGCAGAGAGCGATGGCTGCCGAGGCGGAGGCTGCAAGAGAGGCCAGGGCTAAGGTAAGATCTTCCCCCTCCCCCCTCCCTCCGGCATACTCCCGCCCCCCCCCCCACCGTCCTTGCCGAGGTGGAGGCTGCCTGAGAGGCCAGGGCTAAGGTAAGATCATTCCACTCCCCCCCCCCTTCGGCATACTCCCGCTCCCCCCCCCCCACCGTCCTTGCTGAGAGAGGTCAGGGCTAAAGTAAGATCATCCCACTCCCCCCTCCGGCATACTCCCTTCCCCCCTCCCCCCGCCCGTGCCCAAACAGAAGCTACCCGACATGCCACGACTAAGATAACATCCCATTCCCCCTTCCACGCTTTCTGTCGCTAGGCACACCCCTCTTACCCCCGACCCCTCAGTCGTCATACCGAGGTGGAGGCTGCCAGGTTAATTGACAGGGCGAAAATAATCTAACTGCACTAATCTGTGTGATGTGAAATGACAGTTACCCCGTGTGGTGTTGATGTAGACCCTTAATTGACACTCTTTACACAGTATGTTTTTATCAAAGCAACAAAATTCACTCTAGTTTACGAACTACATTTTTCTTCCCCCCTTTCACAGGTTATTGCGGCCGAGGGAGAGAATAAGGCGGCGCGCGCGCTTAAAGACGCGGCTGACGTCATCAACGAATCCTCGTCTGCCCTTCAGTTACGCTATCTACAGACACTCAACACTATTTCGGCAGAGAAGAACTCCACCATCATTTTCCCAGTGCCCATCGAGTTTTTGGCGAGTTTCAAAAAGTGAGACGTTTTTTGACTTAGGGTACAACATGGGCATGTGGTGAGGGGAAAAACAACACAACAAACAATGAGAGTTGCGTAGTGGAAGTTTTTTAACAGAGTTCGTAATGGAGACATGACGTAATATTGACGTAATATAATAAATGTTGATTATACCTTTAGAATAATATCTCATTTAATCTTAATACATTTGTGAATGTCACAAAAAGTTGTGGATGTCGTTGAAAATTATGAATTTAATCTGGTGTGTTACATTTTAAGTTTTTTTTGTAAATTTTCAATAACACACACATACATACACACACACATACATACACTCACACATACACACATACATATATATATATATATATATTACATCTCTGTGTAATATATATAACTTTAAGAGGCGTGACGTCAGAATTATGGACTGCCATTTTGACATTTATTTGTATTAAGTGATTAAATGATATCATTTATTGAATAACTGATTTCAAAAATTCGATCACTCATGCAGAAATTGAATTCGTGACATCATTAATTCAATTTTAATGCAACTAATTATTTTGGTATTCAATAAAAGAAGTGAATTTACGACAACAATGATTAATTTAATGATATCAATAATTCATATCAAAAATAATAATTTTATTTTTGATATCAACAAATTTATTTTCTATGTCAAAATGAATTACTGATATCAGTCTACCAATAAAACAGCCTGTAGATACAAGTAAAACGTCATTTTCCAATTATGATATCCAAATTTAAGCTATTGATATCAATAATTCAAGATATCAGAAATGGGCGGAATATGTGATGCTCGAAATTGTTGATTGGTATCACTAAAAGAACTGATATCATTAAAAGACCTACACTTGTTATATCAGGAAATCAACAATAGCTTTGCAACATGACATCAAATACTCAATAAATGATATCAAAAATGTAAATATCCAAAATTTAATTTATGATATGAGTTATCACTTTCTGTAATCAAGAATGAATTTTTTACATAATATTTAATTTTGTTGCATTACTTTTTTATTAATTTATTTATTAATAAAAAATAAAAGAATTAAAGTAAAAAGGCATTAAAAACTTACAGAATCACAAAAAAATGGGGAGATATTTTGGAAAATGAACCTTTTAAAATTCTTTTTTTTCACACGTTTGGCGGCTAACAGGATAGAATCTCTCTTAAACAGACCATCCAATTAATATATATAGGATCAATATAACTTAAATTTGTTGAAATCTGCGATGTTGGGAAAAGGGCATCTGAAAAGGTTGTGATGAGGATGAAACCCGTTGTTATGAAACAGCTGAGCTCTGATGAGATCTGTCTGCTGTGTATTACCACAGAGCGGATAGATATTTTAAATTGTAGTTCCACCTTAATGAGTATTATTTTCGCGGAATCTCCAGTGGGTCTGCGGAGTGAAAAGCTATTATACACAACAGACCCGCAGAGGATGGTTGTTGAACATATTTTAAAAATTGGTTCCTATCTTTTATGAGTACTACTGCCGCGGAATCCCGGAGTGAAAAGGTGTTATGCACAACAAATCGAACCGCCGAAGAGGTTGGCTGTTGAACAACAGCGGGATGAAACGATTTCACGGTGCAAAATTTCATTCGTTCATGTTAGGATACGAGTGTGGGATTTCAAATTATGATGTGGTTATATAGTATAAATGATGACCGAAAGAAAAAAAACTGATTTTGGCATTACTTATACAACTAGGTATAGTTGTTCATTATATATACTACATATAATATATATAAATATATAAAATAAAAGTTTGCTCATTCTGTCTTTTTTTCTAGTGACGGGTAGTGATAGGTGTAGATAAGACTGGCTATTAGACCCTTTGCTGGAACTGGTTTGACACTTCAGTGCGTTGTGATTGGCGGGTCCTTGTTTTGATATCTTATCTAAGAACCGCTTGGTTACATATATAGGTTTGAGAGATATCGGTTATCTTTCTTATGACGTCATCCATTTGTATCCAAAAATATACTTGTGTTCAGTAATTTATATTTTTTATTTCATACAGCTCTCTTAACACTGGTATCTATGATGCCATGTGTGAAAGCCGTGTATAACATGTTTATTTTAAAATTGATTGTGGCTAAAACTTCAGTTATTTCTTATTACGGGTGTAATCTTGATATTTTGTGATGTCTGGGATACTTGTTCGTTTTTTTTAATTTGCATTATTTTGTTTATAAGTGTTAATGTTTTAAATTACATTGTACAACTTACTAACGGTGTAATAAATATTTATGTTTATCAAATATTACCTTTTATTTATTGATCCTCGACAGATTATTGACCCATTCATGAACAGATGTGCTTGTTAAATACCTATAAGATTCCCAAACTCAGACACTATTTGATCATATTCTAACTTCCTAAAAGAAACAAACAAATCTTTGTTTTGATAAGTTGATAAGGCAGTGAGAATAAAAGGTAGAATATCTATGACACTAAATAAAGTCAAAAATATTTCTTAGCAGTGAAACAAAAGTTAGAAAGAAACAATCAATTCAATATTACTCAAATTTGTTTCAAAATCAAAGGGGTTCTTCGATATATAATGTAGCGTTTGCGTGTATGCAAAAATTAGACAAAATAGGCACAACGTACACTTGCACAACTTGTACTTGCACAACGTACATTTGCACAGCGTATATTTTGTTAGTCATCTCTGAACTACCCATCCTCCTCACAATGACATTTTTAAAATATTTTTCTGGTACAATAATCGACTCTACGGTCCAACATTTTATACAGTAAAATTTTCTTACCATTTGTGAGAGATGAAATATTCCGCATTTAAAGTCATCTTTTTGTCACGCTACGAGAAATTCCTTCAATATGGACAGTATATTATGAATAAAATGAATATTATGGCACTTAGTATTATGGATACAATGAATATAATGAATACGATTAATATTATGAATAAAACAAATGTTATGAATACAGTGACTATCACGAATACAATTAATAGTATAGATACAATAATCTGATGAATTCAATTAATATTGTAAATGCAATGAATATTATGCATACAATTAATATCATGAATACAGTTAATATTATGAATAAAATAATATTATTAATACCCTGACTCTCCTGATTACTGCGAATATTACGAATGCAAAAAATGTTACGATCCTCTGAATAGGTGGGATGCCATTTTAATTCAGTTTTTCATTCTTTTTCAGTTTTTCTTTTCCAAACCGCATCTGGTCTTAACGTTTACCCCCACCTGTAACTTTCTGTTCGTTTTTTTTTTTTGGACAAGCAGACAACATATCAAATGTCTCCCTAGCGTACTGACCAGCGATATGGAAATAGGTATTTTGGAATTTTCAGTGCAGATACGTCATGATACAACGGGGAGTGGGCGACAACATGAATATATAGCGTGTTGTGCTAACTTTATACCTATTTTCTACTTGTAAAACTATTCACTTTGACGTGTGTAATATGCAGTTATTCACAAAAGTGCAATGTTTTCAGTCTGTTTACGTTGAAAGCGGAACAGTTATTGACAGAATAAGTATGTGGTGAGGTAGTAAGTATAAGCCTGCGTTATTATAAAATAAGTGACCTCTGGGGAGTTTTGTGTTTGACAACAAGTTTTATTTAAAAGCTTACCCTTGTAGATATTTATGTGTTAAATGAGCAAAATGCGGATGAGTTAAGAATGTAGTCCCTGTGTTGTCAAAAAAAGTCATTGTCGCACATCATCACGAACCGTTCTTGAGATACCAGCTCCCTTACACAAAGACGTGACTCTTTGTGCAGAAATATGTTACAAAAGCAGAGCGAAGAGAATGACAAGTATTGTAAAAAAAAATACACATATAGCTAAAGAGTAAAATATTTCTTCTTTCCTTAATAATAAGGAAAATGTATATTTTATGATTTATTTATTTTACACACATTTTAACTGCAAACTTTTCCGTGTAAAACTTCAAATAAATGTTCTCTTAAATCAATGCTGTCTTTTAGCTTGTTGTCACATATCAAATGATCTCACTAAAATTCTTAACGTCCAATTTCTGTAGCGCTCACATTTCCGCATTTGTTTTTATGTCTCGAAATAATGAAAAATAAACAAATAAAAATAATAAAGTAAATACACTAAATTTGACCTTGACATAGAATTTTTAAATATGTATTTTTTTGGCGCAGAAAGATTAAACTTTTGCTCATTACACAGTGTGTCAAGTTTCATTTCTCGTATTGAACATAGTCTTGAAATATCGCCACTTTAGTGCTTCATTTTCGTCTCGTACAATATCGCCCCAATATTATCATTTCCTGTACGAATTCTGTTTTGTGTAGGGCATTTCAAATGGAAAGAAAACATGGCTTTTTGGAAAATATGTGGTAAAAGAAATAACAAAAAAGAAAGAATGTCTTTACGGGTCAATAGAGCAATAGCGACAATAGATCAAGACAATAAAAAGCAAACAAACAACATTAAGAGAAGATATTAGGTATGATTCTTTCATATTGAAACTTTGGTTCTGAGTATATCTGTCGTGAACAACCTCTCATAATGATGCTTAGGGGGAAAGTCCTGCTTTGTATTTTCAGTGGGGAGTAATTTAATCCCTTTAGCATTTAACTTGCCGAAAGAACTACTATTAACAGACTTTTGATACCACTGAGACTAGTTACTACTTTTGATCTCTCTTAGATTTTTATAAAAATAAATATAGTACAGACAGCTGAAAATCTGAAACAAAAATGAAATTATGGCAGCTAAGAAATGGCAAAAGTGTGAACTCACCGTTTCATTTATACATCAAAGAGTACTCTAACTTTTACAGAAAAGCGGTCATAAAACGGCCATAAAACATGTTATAAAACAATACTTCATGTTTGGAAGGGGTAAATCGTATTTTTGCTGCAGTCCGCAACCTGAACATTCCTCGGGTGCCTTTTCGCTTACAGGGAGCAGAAAAACAAACATGTCATGAAGTATTATCATAATACGAGCTGGGATGTAGGTGAAGTTCTCCTTGCTTCCATAAATCTTGCTCATTAGCGATATAAAACAGTTGCAACTCAATTACAAACACGAGACATCATGAACTACACTATTTTACAGCAAGGCACACGATGAAGGTTTGTTATCGCGATTATTGATCTCTTATCTCTCTTCGTACTGCCGATCAAAACTGCTCCGCTCAAAATCAATGTTAAACTGCATCATCTTGCCAGTCCCTGGAAATAAAATTTGAAGCTAAATAATATACGCTATCCCTTACATCAGCCACTGCAGCGCCACCTATTTTTTTTTATTTCGTTTTGGGAGAAATATGGAAATTTGAACTTGCTTTTTCTTGCTTTTTTTTAATTTCCTTTTTAAATTAAACATGGAAAATCGAGTCGATTTTCAATTTTGCATTTGAAATAAAGTATTGAAAGGACGAAATGAACACGGACCCCGATCCACCTTTGTGGTAGTCAATAAGTGATGACAAAAAAGTTTTTGTCCGACACTCAACCTCTGCGGTGGTTCGGTCGGGTCTGGCTGTTGTGAGATCTTTTTGTTCCATCCATCCACCGGAGATTCCGTGAATATGGTATTATTAGAGTCACACAGAAGCTACACAGAAAATACGCCCGATCTGCGGTTGTACCTAGTAGAGGTCAGCTTTTTAAATAACAGGCGTACTGCACTTGCACCTTGATCTGCGTGTAGAGTGATAATTTAATACTTTTGAATATTTATATTAGACAGCAATTAAAACAACATTTCCTACAGCAGATTGTGATTTAAGCACCTTTAGCTATATGACGCTTACCTAAATCAAAAACTTTGCCTTTGTGAACGTGTTTTCTCTCTAGCTTACTTTCAGGGACTTCGAAACTTTTCCATATTTCTGTAAATTAAAATACTTCTTATTTTGTTATTCTGGGTAATTCTAAATTGACTCTCTTAGCCACTTTTAAAAGCTACAAAGAGAAACCATTTATGATGATGAATAAACAGATACAATATAATTTCAAAGAAGGAATTAATTTTCATGATAACACTAATTTTGATTACTATAGTAATGTTTTAGAAATAAACTAAAATAAATAAGCTATCAATGAACAAATCCAAAATACTCAATGCTATACTAAAGATTGCTCACACAAATCATTACGATGTAGAATTAAAAGAAAAGGCCTTTCGCATATGGAATTTTATTTATTTTTCTCTCGTAATGTCAGAATGTTGAAAAATACAACTGGACGAAACCGGACCGTTTCATGCGAGTGAATAACCAAAAATTACACTTATAACCGCAGATTATGAACACTTAAAAAATCAGAATATCTTTGTGAAAAGTCCTGCCAATTTACCAGTTAATCAGAACTAAATGCAACATAGCTTTTGGCACGTGATATCCCAGTAAACATTATGACCCCGAGAAAACGTCTATTTAAGGTTACGCCAGTACGGGGGCAGAGCATTGAATCTGGATGTAATTTGGTTTGGATTGTTTGAGACCATCGTCTTTGACCAGAACATTGAATAGAGGTCGGGTAATTTGTTGTGATCACATGTGCAACGACAGCGCAAGCTTACTCAATGTGTTTAATATTCATTCAACATACGTTTGATAAAATTGCTCCTTAGACCTGATGTTTATTTTAGTTGCTTAATTTCTCCAATGCTCAATTAATTTCTCTGAATTTCTTGAATGTATTTCTGAAAATCAACGATTTATGTAGTCGTTGAAAAATAGGCGTCACAAAATGTACAGCTCACAAATAAAAAGTAAATAAAAAATTTTAAAAAAAAAACATAGTCGTGTTAAGGTCACAGGAAATTCAAGCCTGGAACTGAAAATGATTGGTTGCTTGGGAAATCAGAACATAAAGTATGGGACATTCAGAAGCACCAGTTATTTTACCGCTTACTTTTAAAATATATTCATGAAAATTGAATTCATGCATATCCCGTGTTGACCTATGACACAAAGGGAACTTTAACGTCGCTATGATTACTATACTTTATGACTGCCACTGTGTAATCGTTGGTGTAATTAATATTTTCACAACGTCTGTATGCCATCCTTCCGGAGTCGAAATAGATCAGCAGGTAGATGTTGGAAAGTTGATTAGCGGAGCTCCCCAACCCTTTATTTTGATAACCTCATAAAAAAACACCCCAGTGAACACTTTTGCTGCAATTTTCACCAGAAGAAAATATAATAAAAATTAGAAAAAATGACCTAGTGGTCACATGATCGGTTTTGAATTCCCTTTTGGTTATATTACCGCTGGTCGTTATATTACCGCTGGTCGTTACATTACCCTTGGTAGCAACGCCATTATTTCCATACTCAGCGTTTTACCATGTTGACTTCCATAATCATCGAAAATCCGACGTTGAAGAAGCGTTACAATGTTTACTGGGTTGAAGAAATTGCAATAACGTCATATATAAACAGTAATGTGACCTTATGAAGTAACAATCTTGTAACAAATAGAAAGATCATTCTTTGCTGGCTGTTTTATTTTTAACTAGTTAAAGAAGCCTAAAATTGCATTTATAATGTGAAAACAATTTAATAGCAAGTGTGCAGGTGCGCATCCCCAAAAAGTCGGAGAAAAGTGTCCCCACTGAGATATATGCTGTTCTGCCTAACGGAAAAGATGCAGCACATTGCACATATTTTCCCACTTTCTACAGCAGAGAGATCAATAACTTGTTAGTACTATTATCCATGTGCACAGCGTGCACCTGCCTTGCAATGAGCTTCAATAGCAAAATTTCAAAGTTCATTTTGCATATAAAAGGTTAAAATATTTCTAAAAAAATATTGAGTAGGACCAACTAGATATCCTACAGAATGTCTCTGCCAAATGTTGTGGTCCTAGCCCAAGCCTATCCCTCTCAGAGGAGTTCGTGTGACAAGGAAAGGGGAATCATAATATCATAATATCATAATACTTACCAAGTGAAGCTATGTCGTCTAATTCCGCTGCTGAATCATGACCCTGGCTATTTATACCCATTTGTACACCTGGTCTTTTTTCTGTAATACTTACCCTATATTCCAACGGTGCTATAATATTTGTATCCACTCCGATTGCGTTTTCATTGTTTTTGTATTCGTCACTACTTGTCCTAAATGTGTGGGCACTAAAAGATTTATGTTGTACATTTAAGGTCTTACACTTCGCAACATGTTTACCATTTGGTCGATTCTGATGATAGGTGACATTGTTAATTTCAGGTAGTGTAGAAAATTCTGAATTGCCCCAGTTGTCATCAAAGAATACTACCCCAGTGTGTGCTGCAGCTTTATGTGCCAAATGTTTGCAGAACACCTCATCGTAGATCATAGAGGAGACGTGCTTACTACTCAAGGCAGGGAAACAGGAGCATGGCAGATCAGAGTTTTCATTGCTGTTATTGCTGTAATCTGAATTCCAAACATGCGAACAACTTTGTGATATGCGTAAATAAGTCAAGCTAAAGTTACACTGTGCTTCTTCAATGCAACGATAAATAAGTGGGTTTTTAATATTAAATTAATGGAAAAAGTTGTCAATTTAAATTCGATCTGTACTCAGACATTTGAATAACATAGTCAAGTATTTGTTCATCCTCATCCCAATATTATAAACACTGCTTTTGTATTTTGCTTTCCTAAAAACAGTACTCGAAATGCAGCTTAAAAAATGTTAATAGATGAAATAAATATACAAAACATAAAATATCATTTTCTGGCCTTACCTTGGTTTTGTAAAGCCTCTCGATATTCTTCCATGTTTGTATCCGTTCTCGTGCAAGTATTTTTCTGTTCGTTTTTAATTATGTCATAACAATATAATATATCTAAACAGCTTCTGAACTTTTTCCTTCGACTATTTTTTCTCAATTTTGTGGCAACAAAAAACATACAAAACATGCAAAAAAAGTTTTGAATTTGTGACAAGTTGGTCAAGCAGACTTGATAAAGACAAGACAAGCACGACCATAACCAACAGATTATAATAACCGATGCATTTGACATGAGGCTAAGACAGTAAGAAAGGACCGACCAATGAACAGAATGGAGGATATTCACGTAAGACCGGATAAAAGGCTTTCTGTATTTTGTTAATAGATTGCGGAATCTTTTTGCGATTTTGGAAGTAATACCCATTAATACAGTAATAGTTTTAGGATCAGTAGAACAGAAAATACATAGAAATTATAATTACATGTGTATTTATGAATGATTATGATAATGGAATTGAGGCTGTACTCATAACACTACAAGTGTTAAAGTTGATAATGTCTTCAGATATATTCAAAGCAGCTTATGAACTGAAACTAGGACAGCAGATATTAAATCAATAAACTATATCCTACAAAATAATATAAAAAAAACCGTTTCAGTTTATACAGGATAGATGTCAATACACAGCATTCAGCATAGACATTTTTACATTAGATTTATCAAACAGTTCTAAAATTTAAACCTTATTTTCCCGAAACATATGCAAAACTAGGTAGAAGAGTGGGTAAATTTTAAACTCAATTAATGACTTATATCATAGAGTGCATATGTGGAAGGAAAATTAGAATGTTGATGTGTTTCATTATCAATTGTTTGTAATTTTGCTCAGCAAACACAGATTTGTTGTCAAAACGATATCCCCATCACAAATTCCCATCACCTTTTCACTTTGGAAAATAACACATTACAAATCCGTAATTATATAAACAATAACAACTTTGTAAATAATTTATATTTCAAACATATGAGACCAGTAGGACTCTGCTTACTTTTTAACTACTTTAAAAGTCATAAGATAGTTGATAAATCAATTTACACGGTTTTATAAATGGTTATCAATTAAAATATACACCGTTATCAATTCGAATAGACACGTTATTGGTTGGCTACTTTTATTGTTATGAATTTTGAAACTAATTATTCAGATCACTCTTTTTTAATTCTGTGTACTGCGTCAAATTTCAAGCAAGAACGCCGAAATTAAATGTTGATAAAACAAAATATCATTTAAAGACCAAAAGTTGCAAAATTCCATGAGTGTTATTATGATTCAGTGGGTGGATACCTGTGAAATAAAGTATGTATGCTTGAAACACCAAATCAATTAAAATCAGATATGGCGGGATTTTTACCAACGCACTATTACAAAGTTAGTGCCAGTTGGTTCACTGCTGCACGTGGCGCTGTGGAGGTCATATTGCGAAGTGACATAAGCAAACCCAGTCTCATCATTGTTGCAGGTGCCCCTGATGTACATGTCGTCATTTGTCTCTAACATTGTTTGGATGTTTGTGGTGGGAATGATCTGGTGCAGAGAGGCTGTGGCACACCCTGTGCGAATCGTCACCGTTGTGTCAGCTGGATATTGGCCTTCAATGAAAACTTCTTCAAACTGCTCATCGAAGTCCCTAATAATAGTGAATGGAATGGATGCCGAATAGAGAATAACTTGATTAATCACCCCGTTGCAGTTATAGCCGTCATCTCCATTGACTGCAATCCAGTCATTCCATTCATAAAACCCTTGGGTAGGCGTTCCTTGATAGGTGATCGCTACTTTACGCTTCAGTTCTCCCATATTATACATAATTGAAGTATCAACAAAGGTACTTGACACAGTAACGTCATCAGCCAGAAGAATGGGCGACTTGTAGATATTAGAACGGGCCAACCAGTATCTGTTAACATACAATTAAAACATTGCAAACATACAAATATTGGAGTGCTTAACGATGGGTAAAGCAAAAAATAATGGTAATGGTGTCAAATATGGTACAATTAGCACATTAAATCATTAATAACTCATGGTAGTGGATCAAAGAAGTGTCTTACTTGAGCATATCATTTGTGCCTGAGTAATGGACTGAGAAGCCGGAACTATAGGTCTCGTAATCCCTGGCACGCATACCCTAATCATATTAACACAAACACGAAGCTGATTATATTGAAAATAAAGGCATGCTATAAGATAAGCGTGGTATTGTTTAAGAAAGAAAATGTTAATGTGTGTGATGTTACTCAGTGTTTTCCTCATTGCAGCTATTGATAATTTTCTAAAACGACTCTGTTGTCCAGTTTCAGTAAGCAGTCATTCTCTAGAAAGCGTTTGGGCTGTTTTTCGTATGCCCTTTAAGTGATAATCATTTTATGGCATGTATGCTTGTATATAATGGACAATGTTCGTAAATAAATAACTTTCCGGATATTGTGTTGATTGACGCAAATGTTGTTAGACAAATACAAAGTTGTTTAGAAAACGTTGTTTTATTTGTGTCCATGTTGTTTAATACCAGAACCTACCTTTGTATTGACCCCATCACGGTGCATAGCAATTAAATCCAACCAAAGTCCCTCAAAGCTCATGTTGTCGGGATCGACGGTTTTTCCAGGAAAATAAAACATCAGTAAAAAATTGAACAGAAGACGCTTAACAAATGTTCCCTCACAGCGCCGATACAAAGCTGCCAGAATCAATTTATCCCGGGCCGATATGGTTGCCCCTGTAGCTGTAACATTGTCTGCACTCATCGAGTTAAAATCCATAAGGAAATTCGAGCGCACATCAAACAAGTCCTGAGGATTTTCCACGAAACTAAATTCAAAATGTATGAAGTCACCCCAGAAAAGAGTGCTCTTATCTTGTAGGTATTCATCCGTAACTATGGCTATTACATTTCGGCCAGTTACCAAGATTTCATTCAGAGTTGGATTTATACTTGAAATAAGTGTTTCATTGACTAACACATGGGCCAGTTTTGCTAAGAGAAGCACCGACAAGTCATCTAGTCTTGTATTAGTAATAGGTAAAGTTGGATTATTAGAATTGCCAACAGAGGCAAAATGACTGAATTCGAGAATGAGTACTTCCTGTGTGTGGTTTGTTGCGAACGAAGCTATTTGCTCCAAACCTACAACAGTAACAGCAAAACATTATTTACTTGCGTAACTCAAGTGGCTCTTAAAATAAGGCTTTTAATAGCTTTCATTGATACCACCAACTTTTAAAATAACACTGCGCAAACAGAATTTTAACAATTTGTTATTCGTACATGTATTTTACGTAATTTTGTAATTTGATGAGTTTGTGAAGCTGATATATATGATCAGTTTTTACTCCACACAAAGAATTCTTTATTTCAAGTATCCGTGATTTAAATGCCAGAATGTTATACAATCCTCCCTTCAAAGCCAAATCAACATCCGAGTCCTTGTGATACGGCTTAATCAGCGTTTAACGTATGGCAAGCTATTTACCCTGAGATATAGAGTCGGCTGAAATGCCGTGCCACCACTTAAAATCACTGTCACTTCCGGATGAGCCCGAGCTCAGATCTGCTATACGCAGGTCCAAATACCGAAAACCTGCTTCCAACTGCTGTTGTAGTGTACTAGTTTGCGTTCTTGACCAATCAATCAACACCTTCAAATTTAATCAATCACATTTTAACCATATGAAATGTGCGTAGCTACTCTACGTCGTGACAGTTAATAGAGGTGTCATGTTTGAGAATGGCTGAGCTCTCCTAACTGATAATCAGCAGACCTGTCCTACTTGATAATTAGATGACCTGATCTGTCTGATAATTAGCAGAGTTGTACTTCGTGACAACTAGTAGAGGTCTTATTCGTGATAATTAACAGATATGTCCTACCTGATAAATAGCAGACCTATCTTGCCTGACAATTAGCAGAGGTGTGATAATAGCAAAGCTGTCCAACGTGACAATTACCACAGGTGACCCAATTGGCAATTAGCACACCGTTTGAACGTCAAAATTAACAGAGCTCTCCTGTGTGATAGCTAGCCGAGCTGTCCTACCTGAAAATCAATTGCTGCACCGATCGTGAAGACATCTTTCTGTGCGATAACAACCGAGTTATGGTCCATACTTTCAGTGGCAGCATTATGTGATCCAGGCAAAGCTAGGTCACCAAGGCGCACATCCCCAATAGTATCATGTAATAAAGTCATCCAATTTGCTGTGACATCCAGTGAAATCAAGCATGTGGCTTCAGAAATAAAATTAAAACAGAGCTCATAAAGAACAGCAAAAATTTAGTTCGTCCTTCGTTAGGATATCAGTAATTATACAGTATAAGCACAGTTAATTGTAAGCAAATCGTGTGATGCACTTATCACATGACATCTTTTTACGCCATAGCCTATTAGGTCAATTCGTTCTTACGCTAGGTTGTCACACCTTTAACATCTTTTAAGTAACATGCATACCTGTACTTCCTACGCATGTTGCCTGACTAAAAGTACTGGAAGAACTGTCAAAGAATATTTCACCAACAGCTGATATGGTGTCAGACATATCTTTAGGGTAGCGTAGGGTTCCTTTATTAAGAGCAACAAAATCTGGAGATGGAAGCTGTAAAAAAGCAGGGCAAAACTATATTAGCAATGGTTTACATGCACATGCAAAGAGAAGCAGTAACGTTGAAAAAGAAAACTATGGAGCGGCTTTTATTGTTTTAAAATAATATGAGATGAGAAATCGTGACAAAACCTTCATAAGTTAGAGAAAGTGAAATTTACAATGAATATAATGGACAAATATTAGTCGTTAGGCAACTAAAATACTACTTCAGCTACTGCATTACAAGTAACAACACGGGAAGGAACGTAAATTACCTATCAATGGATTCAGTGTAGTCTATATTCGATCTGTTAATACATTTGCTGTGCCTGTTAAGAATTGGGCCGTGTGCCGACAGAGCGAATATCCATGCCTTTCATGCGTTCAATAAATCTAGGATATTTTTTTTGGGGGGGGGGGGGTGGGGATTTGGGCATAAAAACATTTTCGACAATATTTTCCATCCCATGCGTCGAAGTTTTGCTTTTTGCTACTGTTTGAGACCACAAATAATGAATTCTACTATGAGGCAAACTTGTGTCACCTTTCCAAACATAATAGGAGGAGGGTCAGACACAAATCTCACAAAATGACCAGTGAACATGTTTGTCAAATTCTCTATAATACTTTAATCAATTTCTCGCCTTTTGTTTCATTTATGAATGAATTTTCATGCGAATAAAAATGTATGAGAATAATAAAAAGGTGCATTAGTTGCAGGTTAACCAAGCAGTCTAATATCCACTTCCTCAAACGAATAATCACTGAAGAATATTTCCATGAACATTTCCATGAACACTATACGTCTATCCATCAATTCGACGCACGCAAAAACTGGCCATTTTATTGATGCCAAGGGTGGTTACACAAAATACTGAGGATTTTTGGGGATATTGATGGTACTTCAGCTAATAAAGAATTGGATTTAGAATTTACAAGCCCTTACCGTTGGTGTTGTGGTGATCGAAACTTGCTGTTGAGCGACATACAGTGCCCCATTGATATTTACAACATCCCCCGCCCTTGCGTACGGCCATTGTCCAGGTACTTTTGGATACTCAGTTGTTCCGAGTTGAGCAGCCCAGTACTGAGAAACTTCAACTGCAGTACAGTGCATATAATCACGATTCATAAACAAATTATACATATGCCGCTTCATCTCAAATACTTGATCAATATCTATTTAAACAGATTACTTGTCGCTTCATTTCGAACTCTTTTTTATGAATAATTAAACACATTTTCTCCTTTGATTATTCTGATGTCACATAACATTGTGTTTTTGCTTGTTGTTTTGTTGCCTGATATTTCTTAATAGCTGACAATAAAAATAAATAGAAGTGATTAATATGCATTTATAAAGACCTTACTAGTTTCTATTTTAAAACTACCCAAGACATTTTAACAATAATAATTTATCAGTCAATTGTTCGTTATAATACATGGTCCTGAAAATACACCGATAAACTGATGAAAATTGTACTAATGATCTTACGTTGATCGCAGTTTTGACCTATGTAGCCGCTACAACATTCTTCTTTCATAAATGACTGTATGTAGTTTGTCCTGCATCTAAACGAGTACACCATCAACTTAAGCTTAAATAAGCAAGATGTGGTGTATTTTACGGCCAATACTTCTTGAGCATTAATACTTCGTGAGCAATTAATACTTCTAGGAATGATTTTCATTTTGAATTCCAAGTGAAACGGTTTAATCTGCCTGAGACATATAATCGAAAGTCGCCCACGTGCTTACTAACAAAGGAGGGAGGTCAAATCCGGAACCTTTGCTTTATCAGATCAGATCAAAATGAGCTTTCAGTCTATGTCATTAAAGCGATTATACTTACATTCACAAGATGTGAATCTGTTATGGCAACTTACAAAAAAATATTACGTAAGAGTACATGACGCTTATGCTTAAATATCCAAATATCAAGATCCCAAAAATATTTTATCTTTTTGCTATCTTTCCTTAAACCTTCTACATACCAAATACTCAGATAATGTTTCAATATATATACAGTGTAAATCAACATTTTTTATTTACCATTTTATTGTAACTGCAACATAGTGAATGTAAAGGATTAGGTAATCTATCACAGGGTTTCAAATTATCGCTTATTCAGTCTATAGGCCATTCAGACAACAATATGTTTACAAAACAAACTAATGTGCTTAAAAGTGCTAATTACATTTTTAAAGAGAAAGACTCAACTGGCGTTAACTTTGAATTCCGTGATAACCCATTGCATTTCGTAGCTAATGCTAATGAAGCAAACGTCCACCCCTCGCTTATATTCGAACCTGCACTCGGACCTGGGACCTTGGGATTTCAGATCAGCTCTCTGACCGATCTACCCCTAATACCAACCAGGTAGATTGGTAAACTGGTGATCTTTCTGGCATATATGTGGTGCAAATCCAACGTAAACTTCAAATTGCCAACTACTTTGAAGTTTGCGTTTCATTTACATTGAATATATACGACAAGACAGAGCAACAGAAACCTTAACAATTTAAAATAAAGAGTGGTGAAAAAGTGATTTGTTACCTGCTGAGATTCCAAAAGCCACAACGTCTTGTGCGAGACCTGACGCGTGTTCTCATTACCATAACTGTACACTGTTTTGCGCTAAAGCCAACAGGGTTATTACACGATTGATATGAAATCAAATCAGTACTATCTTAAATGAATAATATCTTAAATCATTAGCTTAAATTAAAAATATTTTAAATTAATTCTCATGCGTAATAAAGAGTATATGTAATCCAGTGTCTCTTGACTATCATAACGTCATATGCACTATTAAAGAACATAAGTTCCATTTAAGCGCTTAAAATATTTTATGTGGCATGGTATAATCAGTTATGGAAATACTATAAACAAACTGGCTTTAAGTTGTGCATTTTTCAGTGTGTTTTTCTATTAAATTTCGGCCTACAAGAATCTTTTTTCTCTTTCTCCTTCATGTTTTTCATATTTTGTCTTTTGTGTGTTTTCTTTGTCCTTTTTTGTTTTCAGAATGCTTCTTCCCAAACAGTTTTGACCCGATTCTTTTCAAATTTTGTTCGAATTTTCTTGAACTGCGCTCAACAATGTGACTACCACTTTTTGGTGACCATACAAGCTTATTGATACGTGATTTACAACATCTGGGTTGATCACAATGTCCCTGCACATTCTTGTTATGACAACTTACGTATGATGAAACAAAGTATTTAAATAAGCCAAATCACACTTTGGGCATTCCTAATAAAAATGCGCAAAAATTCTGAGTTTCGAATAAAAATAACCGGGCAAAAAATGAAAGTAATGATGGAGAGATTTCGCCTAAATATCAAATTTCTCTTGCACCAAAGGGCAGTCGGATTTTTAACAACCCGTATGCTATTTCAGAAAATTAATTGAAAGTTTTAACAAATAGTTTCAAGTTTCAATTTATTTTATGCTTAATGTATGAGCTGTTTTCACGATATTTCTTCTATATTTTTTCTATCATTTCTTTCATTTTTACCCGGTTACCTCGCAGTCGAAATACAAAATTCTTAGGCATTTTATTCAAAACACCCAAAGTGTGATTTGGCTTATCTTATGAGTCTTTGAAGATAATACAAAAACTAACTACTCACCTGACTTGATCCAGATACAAAACAGAGAGTATAAACACCAGAGCTGGAAGCCATAATAGATGGTGGGAGATCATCTAAAATTGTGATTTAAAATGTTAAAGAAATATCACGCATTAAATTTTAAATTGATTTTATTAATTATGGTTTTGTATTTTGCTTTAAATTGTGGCTAAGTTAAAAGTGTCTAGAACGTGGCTGAGCACCTTGTAAGTTACTCAAGGGATAACGTTCATTTAACATGAATTCACACCAAGACTTCCTTCCTAATAAGTCGTCATTTTTATCCGATGTTTATTTGCATTGCATAAAAAACAGCAGCTAAATCAGCAACATTCAGAATCGTCAAGAGATCATGAAAACATAGGATTGACACCCTATACTATGATAAGTATAAACGTATTGGGACAAAAAAATTCCTTTAATATTTGTACGCTTCCAAAATACCAGCAATAAATAAAACAAAAGTAAAGAAAACATTTTATGACCAAAATTTTCACAAGCAAAAATTATGCTTAATAAAGATGTATACTGACTTTTTTTATTCGAAAAAGCAGTTCTGCACAAAATTAAGATCCAATTCTTATATTTCTAGAATACAGTCGATCTAACGATTTCTGGGCCTCTGTTGCTAAATGTGCTTTCGTACAAAAAACAGAACTTCCAAACATACAGCACTATATACAGTCCTGGGTTTAATTTCGTTCTGTGCGAAATGAGAAGTTTTCTTCAAATATGGGATAATTGTCTGATAAATTGCCTTTAATTTAAAAAAAAATTAATACCTTGACGAAACCACATAGTGTCAAATTTAATTGTGGGTTTTAAGGCTGTCAGTGCGCGTCATCCTTGTGAAAATGATATATATCTTTACAAGCAACATGAAAACATCAGGCAACTTTATACAACCTGAAGCTTTTTAGGTGCTATTCTGACGGTAGGTAAAAAGTAACCCTTTTCAAATGATCCATCAATTTTGAACTGTCTATTTTTTCATCATATGAGAACGTGAGCACATGTTCTTGAACACATTAAATATGCCAACTTATCTTTTTAATTTGTTTTTCAACTTCTTGAACGATTTGCATACGAATACATCTATGAAAAATATTCATCTAAACAGATATATAAAATCATTTTCTGATAAGGCTTAAACCGAATATTCAAATATTAAGACATGGGTAATGGAAACTATAACAATCAACTACTACATTCAACAATGACTTTACAATGTTCAAACCAATACAACGTTTGTTGGATGTTTAGCATCGCTTTCAGTGACAAGAAATGTCATACTGGGAAGAATCCGCTAAAGTATGGGAAAAGTAGAAGGAAGAATACAGATATAGTGAAGAAGAGTTGGTAAGAATGAAATTGTGATTATAAAATGAAATATCGATTATGCATGACATATCTGCATGCATTGATGGTTTGTAAGAGCGTTGTAGATTTTGTTATACAAAACACTTAAAACCAACTGCCTGTTTCCTCAACCACTAGTACAAAACGAATTGTTTTTATTAAATCTAAAATACTTCCGTTACAACAATAAAAGCAAATGTAACGTACGCAGATTAAAAAAGCATTAGTAAAATCTTAAATGAAAGATAAACTTTTTGGATTCATTTGCTTAGCTACTGTTATCGTTTAAAACACACGCAAGGAAAACGGTGAGGAATTACGAAATTTGGGCTATGACGGGTGTAATCTGTTTACAGTAAACGATGCCATTACACAAAACAACAGACCAAAATCTATTCTAATGGTTTTTGTGGGCAGATATCTTATAACATCCCACTACTATTCCTTACCAGATGTTGCCTTGATAAATATGCAAGGCAACATCTGGTAAGGATGTTGTCTTGCAAAAGTTATATTTTATATATATATATATATATATATATATATATATATATATATATATATATATATATATATATATATATATATAAGTAAATTTTGCGTTATATAACTGCGCTCGTAACTTCGTTCGCCACATTTACTCGAACGTATTAGACTCAAGCAAATGTGACGCTAACAAAGGCTTTGTGACAAATCCTGTTTGTTTCGCTTAGCGAAAGTTTCCTTGCAACATATACTTGCTTCATTGCACATGAGAATGTCCGAGAGGTAAAAGGAGTTCACTTTTGCTCTGTTCTGACCATCTAAGGCATGATTATGCCTGTTTGTGTTATAACAGCGATAGACTATAGTGTAGAGTGAAGTTCTGCTGCGCTGTTCGCTCACACGCCTTCCACAAGTAGCCGAATCCCATACAAAGAACCAAGACCCACGATCTACCCCTATAATAATATACTTTAAGCTCCGTTGTATGTGTGAGTCATTGACAGTGACAACGCCTATATTAAAATCACATATATAACTGTTTTTTAAGGATGACAAAACAGGATTTAGTCCTTGAATGATGTACGCTTTTGTGTGGAGGTACAACACATGTAATTTGCAGCGGAAATTTATTTCCAGAGAAACTTTTTATTAGCAACCATACATTAGAGTCAATTGCTGTCATGTGCATTTAATTTCAGCCGTCCTATCATATCGTTTCAATGCGATTTATAGAAAATGAAGCAAAATAAACGTGCTGTCAGTTATTAATTTTCGTTTTTCACATCATGCCGTTGAATGATAAAAACAACGCAATTTTTGGTATCTTAGGACGAAAATCTTGCGTCATCTATCAAGAAAAATACTTCTCAGTCTGATATTCCAAATAAAACTAGAGCGGCCAGAGCACACAAAACATAAGAGCACAGGCTTATATCACACACTTCTATCGACACCTATTGAACTTTTTGTCTTTGTAAACAAAAACAAATGCCTCCCCGACTAAACCCATAATTCACTAGTAACCATTTTCCATTTTTCTGTTTCCCCCGATAGGGCTGTCACAAAGTTTTATTTGAACAACTGCATACTATTTTTAGAATGATAAGAAATTTTACCCTACATCACTGAATCCCATGGGCACAGTATTCGGGGTGTTTCTGGGAGGTGGTCACTAAAAGATTTTACTGTACGTCTTTTTGTCCGGTTCCAGACGGTGGTCGCTAAAACAGATTTTACTATACACCCTTTTTATCCTGGTTTTAAAGTTGGTTTTTACAGCAGTTTTACTGTGCGTACTTTGTTTATATGGGTCTGGAAGGTGGTCAAGACAGGCGGGTTTTACTGTAGGTCTTGTTATTCGAAACTGGAAGTTGGCCACTACAAACAAGTTTTACTTTACGTCTTTTCATCCTGATCTTGAAGCTGGCACTTACAAATAGGTTTACCATAAGTTTTGTATTTATTTTAACCAGCCTCCTCCCCCCAGCTATCTAGTGTAACCCTAACCATTTTAGCAAACGTTACGGTAAGGGTTTGTACATTAAGTGCAGTTATGGCTATAATGTATACCTTGTCTTCGTACATTCCCATCGACCAAAAAGTACTAGAAAGAATTATCAAAAGTGTGCCACACATCACTCACCTCGGTGGGACAGTGGGGGAAGGCATTTTGGTGTCAAAATAGTACGCTGCTTGTCATAACACAATGTATTAGATGACCCACTTTAAAAGTGAAAGCTAGTTCCAGGTACTGCACAAACCGTTATGTAATTACTCTCATATGTGGAACAGCTTGGTAGCCAAATGAAAACAAGCTAATAGCTGTGGATGTGTAACGCTCAAAAACAGCCATCACACGAAATACAAGAAATGACCGAGAAATGTTCTGCTGATGTTTTTAAGTATGTCTAAAGAATGTAGGAACATTGGAGAAACTTCTGCAAAACGCTGAAATCCCAAGGGTAGTTAATAACTATGCAAAATCTTACATACAAGACTTTTAAGTAATGACTTCATACGCCTTCCCTTAAAATGTAACATGCGTCAAAAGTTGGAAGAACCGGGGAATATCCAGATAAAATTTGAAGTCGATACCACTTTCCTTTACCGAGATATTTTGCACACAAGATCTTGTTCAATATATATATATATATATATATATATATATATATATATATATATATATATATATATATATATATATATATATATATATATTACGCGGTGACGTCATACGCCGCACTCGTTCGTTATGCTTGCGACAAAAACAGAATTTTTCGGACCTATCAAGCAACAATCCCACCAAGTTTCCACTTTCTCGGATGTCCAACGGCTGAGAAATTTCGCACATAAGATTTTCACGTAATGACGTCATACGCCTTCCCCAATAACATAATGTACATCAAAAGTTGACAGAACTGTCCGACCAACCCAAGGAATAAACAGGCCACGTTTAAAGTTGATCCGGTTTTCGTTCTCGAGATATCTTGCACACATTTTGTTCACAACAGACTGACACAAACACACACAGAACCTACAAACAATATATGTCTCCCCTCGGTCGGGGAGATATAATTCTCCACATAAAATTGTTCATTGCGAATATATAACTTACGTACACTGCAGATTTGATTCAGCAATGCCCATTTTCTTCACTATGGAGTATTAAAATACTGTACAATTCAGTTTTTTATTCATTGTTAGGTCTGAATCGAATAAGCCCAAGAGTTGTTGAAGTTTAGGATGCAATCGTAAACTATAGAAACAGAATAAGAACCAGTTTGCACAACTACAAACGCTGAAGGATCGGACTGAATCTGTCAAAAAGTTCTCGAGATCTAACGCGGAATGGCTAAATCAGATTTGCAGTGTTGCCACGGAGTCGTCAAGAAAAAAAAGGATAAAAAAAGGATAAAAAAGGATAAATTTGAGAAAAAAAAAGTATGAAAAAAAGGATAATTCATATTTTGCTGAAGATCGAGAAAACATTAATGTTAATCATATTGTATCATTTGTTTTGTAATTTACAAGGTTCGCGCTGGGTTCTCAGGAAAATGAGTCAAAAATGGAAAGTGTGACTCAGTTAGGTCCAGAAAAACTCGGTGGGTTCCAAAAAAGTGAGTCATTTCGTAAAAAATGCCCAAAAAGTGGACAAAAACCCCGCCAACGCGAACCCTGTAATTTATAAAGCTCGTTTTCACAGCGATTAAAAATGTTTGCATACCCGATTGTACTTTACAAATTTATAAAGGAATCTGGTCAAATTGTGCCAAAAGAAAAGTTTTGAAAATTGGTACTAAATATTTTTAAATGCCCCCATTTAGCCAATTTTTAGCGGGTCGCCAAAAAACGTAATTTATTAAGACAGGCCTACCTAGAGAATAAATGTTCAAAATTGGAAAGGAATCCGATCAAAATTGTGGGAGAAGAACCATTTTGAAAATAGGCAAACGAAAAATTTTAAATGCCCCCCATTTAGCCAATTTTTGGCGGATCGCCAAAAAAAAAATTTTAAAGAGAGGCCTACCTGGAGAACATTCGTTTAAAATTTGAGAGGAAGCCGATCAAAACTGAAGGAGAAGAAGCATTTTAATTTAATTAAAAGTTTACACACGTACATACGTACATACAGGCGACGGATACCCCTCTATTGATGTGATAAGACCAGCCCGACATGGTAGGCTGGTCTAAAAAACAATTTTGTCCAAAGACAAAGTCCCAGCTTACGAAAAGAAATAAGGGCAATTCCAGCGTGCATAAGCAGGGGAATTTCCCTGAAAATTTGGGCTTCAAAAGATGAGACGGCAAAAGGCTAGCTCAGTAATTGACTTAGCACCGGACCAGAACATAGACCGATAAATGCATACAAAGATTTGTTTCCCAGAAAAATGGGAAACAAATTTTTGTATCTCTGGTAGACTGGATAGTCTGCCATAGATACGTTCGAACAACGCTCGCATTTCGGATCAGTGCGCATATTTATGTAACTTGCCTCGATGCGAAGTTCTTATTCAGACAAGTGCGCATGTTTATTCAATTTGCGTTGACGCTCGGCTCTCATTATGGAACAGTGCACATGTTTATTTCACTTGCGTTGATGCGCGGTTCACAATTCCGACCAGCACGCATGTTTATTTACCTTTTGTCGATGTGCGGTTCTGATTTCGGATCAGTGCGCATCTTTATTTACCTTGTGTTGATGTGCGGTTCTTATTTCGGACCAGTGCGCATGTTTATTTAACTTCCGTCGATGCGCGGTTCTTATTTCAGCCAACGCGCATGTTCATTTTACTTGCGTTGTTGAGCGGTACTTATTTTGGACAAGTGCACAGGTTTCCTTAGGTTGCCTTGATACGCGGTTCGCATTTCGGACCAGTTTGCATGTTTATTTAACTTGCGTTGATGAGCAGTTCGAATTTCGGACCATTAAGAATGTTTTTTTAACTTGCGTTGATACGCGGTTCGAATTTCGGACCAGTGCGCATGTCTATTAAACTTGCGTCGATGCGTGGTTCTTTTTTCGGACAAGTGCGCATGTTTGTTTAACTTACGTTGATGCGCGGTTCGCATTTGGGACTACTGCGCATGTTTATTTAACTTGTGTTGATGCGCGGTGCTTATTTTGGACAAAGTGCACATGCGTTGATGTGCGGTTCGCATTTCGGACCACTGGGCATGTCGATTCAACTTGCTTCGATGCGTGGTTCTTTTTTCGGACCAGTGCGCATGTTTATTTAACTTGCTTTGATGCGCGGTGCTTGTTTTGGACCAGTTCGCATGCTTATTTATCTTCCGTCGATGCGCGGTTCACATTTCGGACCAATGCGCATGTCTATTGAACTTGCATCAATGCGCAGTGCTTATTTTGGACTTTATGTAACTTGCGTCGATGTCCGGTTGTTAAATCTGACTACTGCGCAAGTTCATTTACGTTGTGTTTACGCGCTGTAGGAGTCAAATTGAGTCAAATAGCACAAACCGTATGCCCGACCCACCTAAGGATGCCTCATACAAAAAATAAATGAAATCGGATAAAAACTGTTGGAGGAAATGCATTTTGAAGTTTTTCTTCAAAAATTCCCTAAAAATACAAAAATTGTCCAATCGACTAAAAAAGCACAAGCCGTATGTATGACCCTTTAGGGTGCCTCATATATCGGGAAATAAATGACATCGGGTCAAAAATGTAGGAGGAGATACATTTTAAAATTTTTTCATCAAAAATTCGCTAAAAATTCAAAAATCACCCGATTGACTAAAAAAGCACAAGCTTTATCTATGACCCTTTAGGGGTGCCTCATACCAAAAATAAATGATATCGGGTCAAAAATGTAGGAGGAGATATATTTTAAAATGTTTTATTCAAAAATTCACCAAAAATTCAAAAATTACCCGATCGACTAGAAAAGCACAAGCCGTATGCATGACCCCTTCGAGATGCCTCACACCAAAAATAAATGACAATGGCTCAAAATTGTAGGAGTAGATGCATTTTGAATTATTTTCGAGATTTTTGCTTAAAAAATTCAAACATAAAAATCACCCGATCGACTAGAAAAGCACAAGCCGTATGCATGACCCCTTCGAGATGCCTAACACCAAAAATAAATGACATTGACTCAAAATTGTAGGAGTAGATGCATTATGAATTATTTTCGAGAATTTTGCTTAAAAAATTCCCCAAAAATACAAAAATTATCCGATCGACTAAAAAAGCACAAGCCCTATGCACGACCCTTTTGGGGCCTCACACCAAAAATAAATGACATCGGGTCAAAAATGTAGGAGATACATTGTAAACTTTTTTCTTCAAAAATTCGCCAAAAATTCAAAAATCATCGTATCGACTAGAAAAGCCAAAGCCGTATGCACGACCCTTTAGGGGTGCCTCACACCAAAAATAAATGACATCGGATCAAAATTGTAGGAGATCTATTTTGAAACAAAGTTTACTAAATAAACAACTAACTAACTAACTAACTAACGGACGCCACCCGCAAACCGATAGGAATACCCCAGCTTACGTAAGCTGGGCTAAAAAGGTGCGTACGTACTTCATCGATGGCCCCTAGGGACATGCAACTCAAACTTACAGAATGAAGTTATTGAAAATTATTCAAGAAATAAGAAGTAAGTATTTGTGAAACACACGCAGGCCCCAACCGCCCCCCAAATTCATAGGGGTATAAAGCGATGACGGACGGACGGCTCGACTGACGGACGGACAGACAGACGGACACCCCAAACCTATAGGCCCCAATCCGAAGGGTTGGGGCCTAAAAACTACTCAACATCATTTAGAATACTGGATATTTTACAGTGTGATAAGACATTGAATACGTTTACAGAATATATGTTTCAATTCCATGAAAAAAATACCCTTTCTCTACAGATGTATTGATTTTAACAATAGACGCTGCAAAAAAGTTGGAAATTACATACACATACAGTGTAAGCGCGGTTAATGTTATGGCCTAATCATGGGTTATGACTAGGGTGAGAAAAAATTTTGCAGAAAAAAACATATAACTAATTAGGAAAAAATGATATTTTGAACGAAAAAAGAAATTGAAAAAAAAAAGTATCAAAAAAAAAAAGGATGAAAAGCGAAAAAAAAGTATAAAAAAAGGATGAAAATTAAAAAAAAGTATAAAAAAAAGTATTTAAGGATAAAAAAAGGATAAAATCGGGCTTTTTCAAAAAAAAGGATAATCCTTTTAAAAAAGGATGATGTGGCAACACTGGATTTGGTGAAGTCCCACAGGTGCAAATTTTGGGTCACCTGGATACACATATACAATAAATATTCTTTCAAATGTTGAAGTTTTGAACTGCATCCGTTTTTGTTTTTTTTTTTCGTGATCAACGAGTACTCTCCCAGCTGCAGACCAACAGAAGCACGGCCACACGAATGCGCAGAACCCGTTCCTACAGGCCTGAGCATAGTTAAGAGCGGTCGGACAACAGGTACCATAGTGTGGGCGTGGCTAGAACCACACCATGTGATCAACGCAAAAAAATAAATAAATAAATAAAGAGGCTCAATACCTTTCGTTTCAATTAATTTTATATACAATGTTATAAAATCAAACCAATATAACAGACAATGTAAAACAACGAAAAAACAAATCACATTACGCCCTTACGAAACAAAATAACAACTACTTGACTTTTTAACCTCCACCAGTCATGCTTAAAGATTTGTACAGAAGCAGAGGCTTCGTAAACATATTTAATTGTTTATTATATATACGTGAGTATTTTTGGGTAATACATAGTACACCAGTCATGCTTTAAGATTTGTAGAGAAATAAAGGCTTCGTGAACATATGTCTTATCTGTTATGTATACGTGAGTATTTTTGGGTAATACGTAGTACACTGCTTACAAAAGTTTGAACAAAATGCTCCGAGTGCCAAATGTCACTGAAATGACACCCAAGGACTGCGACAATTTAGTTCGGTCAGCGGGCGGCATACTGACGGAAACAACACAAAGGAAAGAAATTCGGTTTGCGGGTCGGGAATTCGAGTTTTAACGATGGGCTGTTCCATCCCTTCTTTGTGCGGTGTACGCCGTGAATTAATGTACTGAATCGCAATAAAATAACGCGCATTTCTCTCGCGTGCTCTATGGGGATGCCAGCGCGGAATAGGTATGTGCCTGCTCATGGAAGGTATGTGCGCGCCGATGGGCCAATAGAAAAATCCTGTAAAAATGCGCGCGATATGGACCTGACTAAATTCAGGCTCGAAACTCTAAAATAAAACCATGAGTATAACAGTTCGGCCGACATTTGTCTCAGAAGCCTAAGGCCAATTAGATATCGAGATAATCATTTTGAAAAAATTGAAAAAAAAAACGTGTGAAGCAATAAAACGCAGATGAGTTATTGCGAAACTCCGCACGAAAAAAGTAGTACCTCAATATCGGAGCTCGGCACCAAAAAAAGTAGTACCTCAATGTCGAGAGCTCCGCACCAAAAACAAGTAGTAATTCAATGTCTGAGCTCAATGTCTGACCTACCAGAAAAAGTAGTTCTGTCTGAGTTCAGTGTACTGAATGTGAACATTTTAATACCTTTATCGAGACAAGCCGAACAAGTAACTAAATAACTTAATTCTGTCTAGCATTATTTTATAAGCACTGCGAAAACTAAAATATAGAATTGGCCAAAAAAGTATAAACCATCACCCGAACGTTAAACCAATTGTATTATCTGTGCATGTTCTTTGTATTTGTTTATATACACATTTGAAAAAAAAAATAAAAAAATAATTTAATTACCGTTAAAAACACGTATTTCTGATGAACAACAGTGGTAAGTTTTTTTAATTGGTGTAGTGCTTCAATCGTGAGAAACACAGTGATAAGTTTTCCAACGACGGTGGAGCACACACCTTGTGACATTGTAAACTTATCGTACAAAGAAATCCAATCAATTGATAGGTCGAAGCTTACTAATATACACACAACAATTACAACCAAAACTACAAATATAACACTCAGACAAGATATGACGTAGGCGTTTTTTTTTTTATAAAATTTCGATGCAAACAAAACAATTCAACTACACAAGAGCAAAGTAACAAAAAAAATGTTTACAAATAAGCAAACGAATGACTTTGCCGAGAAAAAAGAGAGTGAAATAAACTGCGTAATGCCAGCATGAACACTGAATTGATAAAATGCAAACTGAATAAAATTCCTACAATATAGACTTCCAAGCACACCTCCTGGAGTATTTATGTTGTTATGACTGATTTATTATTTGGAGAGGATAAGTTAATATTATCTAAAAATACACTGGGCGGTTTGTAATCGCAAGAAAATGCTTCCGATTTCCGTCAATTCTATAATGAATATTAATATTATTTTTAACAATGAAGTAATAACGAGTTTCAAGGCAACTAGGTCGTAGGTCATTTTAAGTGTATTCAATATTTTCTTAAAGAATATAAGCCTAATCACAATTTGCGCAAGAACTTTGAATTTCCACTTTCAATTAAACTTAAAACTATTTGTTAAAACTTTTAATAAATTTTCAAAATAGAATACGGTTGTTAAAAAACATGATTGCTCTTTGATGCAGAAAAATGTGGCATTTGGGCTAAATATCTGTCTTTTTTTTTTTTCATTTTTACCCGGTTAGTTTGCATTCAAAACGAAGAATTTTTGCGCATTTTATCGGAACGCCCAAAATATGAGTTGGTTTATATAAAGCCTTTTAATACCCGTTGCAATATGGCTTCACATCAAGCTATACGAACATTTAAAAAAAATAATGTGAACCAAAAATATGCACAACCATCTTCCCACATGTAAAGATAAGAAGACTTGGGGGGGGGGGGAGGGGAGGGGGAGGGGGGAGGGGGAGGGAGGGGAGGGCGGGAGTTGTATTCTAGTACTGCGTTGCAACCACATAAATAAAAAAGTCGTGTCTATTGACTTGTATGACCAAAATAATCGGTACTGATCACAGTCATTGGCTAGAATCAGGTCATGGTTATGACGAAATGCTATGGGTATGATCAGATCTTCAGTTAGGATGTAATTCCTGAGATACGGCACCCACTAAGTATAAAGGAGTTTGTTTGTTTGTTTATTAAATCAACGGCAAATAAAAACTTCTTCTTTCAAAAGGTTCAAATTAAGCATAGCATTTGCACAAATGAACGCAACTTGTAACCTGCAGTGTATATAATGGTAAATTTTAAAAAATATACTTTAGAATCTAACATAAAATTATGCGAAGCAATAATACAATAAAAATTAGGACTGGGCTTCAAATAAATGCTTTTCAAAACGACTCGAAAATCAACGCAAAATCTGTAAAGACCTCAGCCTAAGGTGGTTTGAACCCACCCTCCCTCCGTCCATCCTCACCCCTCCGCAACCACTAGTCACAGAGACAGTCTCCCGCTACGCAAATTCCACAGTCACTTCTTTGGGTTGTCAGAAGTTAGTCCACAAATAGGTCATTGACGAACAAGTCATTGACGAATGAGTCACTGACGAAACAGTCATTGACGAACGGGTCACTGACGAAGTTTTACAGCAGAAGTACGTCTGAAAATGGACTACTAAAATCTTAACAAAAATACTTTGCTAAATTTAGACAAGTACAATTTGAAACGAAACTGAGGTACTGGAGCATGAAGAAGAATTAAAAACAACAGTCAACCATGCCCAACAGCAAAAATATTAATGCTCTTTGACAGGGTTATTTCAGGCAAAATTGGGTCAAAGTATCAGACTTGGCAAAACAATTAAAAACAATAGGGTGCTTTTGTTTTTTTTTTGTTTTTTTTGTTTTTTTTTTGTTTGTTTGTTTGTTTGTTTGTTTTTTGGATGGCGCCGGTCCTATAGGTATACGTCTTTACTTTATAAGAACATCAGATTGTCAGGCACAGAACATTTAGTTATTGTTTACCTTTTGTTCAAAACCACTCCGCCTTCACTTCGTCTTATAGTGAGAGAGGGAAAAAAAGAGATTCCACTCAAAAACTAAATAACATCTTGTATAAAAACCCGTTGTTATAAAACGGCTGACTTCTGGAACGATCTAGCTGTTATGCATAAACACAAAGCTTATGTAGGCAAAAAGTAGTTCCGCGCTTTCAATAAGAATACCGTTTTCGCGTATCCGATGAACAAAAAGGTCTTATACAAAACAGACCAAACAGACAGAGACGCCGTAGAGGTTAGCTGTTGGACAACAACGATAAAAACCAGATCTGTAAATTGAACAAAAACATAAAATACATACAAACAGCTGTTAGCGGCCTATCTAATTGTACACAGCTGTTAGCGGCTAATATCATTTTTACTCAGCTGTCAGCAACTTATCTCATTTTTACACAGCTGTTGGTGGTTTATCTCGCACACAGATAATAACGGCTTATCTAACTTTTGCACAGCTGATAACAATGTCACTTGTAATACTCAACAATAGTCAGATCTAAGTATATACAACAGCGCATCAAAATGTCGCCCAGAGGTCATCCACAAAACGTGTCACCACACAAAGCGTAGGTACGGAGGGCCCACTAGTTCCCATATTCTTTACGGATGACCCTTGTGGTACTCCATGTACATTGGTAACTTCCGCCTGGTGTATTTTATGGCGTTTTCCAAGAAAATGTGTAATTCTAGAGTTTTCTTATTGAAAAAAAAAAAAAAGCTAAATTCATTTTATACGTAAAATTTTCTGCTGTTTTCGCGTCTTCTGTTCTAGAAACTTTGAATGAACTTGTTGAAAATGAGTGCCGCACTTATGACGTATGTCGTGACACGTGGTGTGACGCACGCCATAGTAAATCGTGTGATGCCAGCCATCATATTATATACATCACACTGCGTCACCTGACGCACGTCACATCAAAGTCGTATGACGCACGAGATATCAACTACACATCCGCGATGTACGTCATACTACGTCATATGAGGTACGTCATTTGACGTCAAATGACTCCCTCATTGACGATACTCACAACACACTATATAAAACGATACATTATCTGAACAATTATCAACCAATTTTTGACACCATTTTTTTTTTTTTTGGTCTCCTCTTGAATCTTCAGGGCTGTATTTTTTTCTTCTTTTTTCTTCTCTTTCACAATGCCGCGTAGTTCCCGTCATTGGTTAGTTTTCAAATTGTGACCGGGATCACGGCATTTTAGTTGTTGTTTTTCTCGAAGTACATGAAGTCGACCAGGAATGTGGCACCGACCAGGATGGCTTTGTTCAGAACGGGCTCGTTTGCACCGACTGCAACGACAACAAAAGGAAACTAATCTGCAACATGAAACTAATAATTTTCAACCTTTCCCATTATCCTTTTTTCTCAAGACATTAAAGTCCATTTCTTGTATGAACATACACAGAATAAAATGTTTTATAGTTGTTATCGTTCAAATGAGAAAACTGTTCTGATCTTTTTTAATGTAATTTTTTTTTTAGTTTTTACGTTCTTGCAATTTGAGTAAGTTCGTTACAATATTTTGCCCAGGAATACTGCATCCAAATTGTTCAACAGACTGTAACTAGAGATCAAGTTCCAGTTAGACTTTTCATCTCTTTCTCTCTCTCTCTCTCTCTCTCTCTCTCTCTCTCTCTCTCACACACACACACACACACACACACACTGGACAGCCTAAGGCTTACGAGTGTGGGGGTACCACGTGTCCTCCCCCACCCCACTCCTTCTTCAGAAAAAATCGCCGACATGGAATGGGCGGGGGATGGGGGGCAGTAACACCACAACCCAGCCGAATCGGCCATCGCAATTTTCCAATAGACACCCTCCTTGTACTAGCGGAAACTGCCCTCTCCAAAGTACGTTCAACCAACACCACCACCACCCCCCCCCCCCAAAAAAAAAAAATGAAAAAAAAAAAAACTAGACGCAAAAAAGATCGCATAACACCCCTGAAACAACCCTAGAAAAAAAGCTTATACGAATTGTTTTCTTCATCTTCTTTTTTGTATTTCTTCTTCTTTCTTTTTTTCCTAATTCTTTTGCTGCGCATAAAAGGATAGGTTTCGTATCCGAGGAGGCCTCCAGGCGTCCTATTAATAGAAGCCTTCTTGCAAGGCCAGGATAATTAGCCGTTATCAGGATATGGATGAAACTGAATCAGACCCCATTAGAAAGAGGCGTTTGACACATGCTGAAAATCACATTTGCCACAATTTTTTCTCGGTCTTGTGCTCTCGGCTGAAGTAAAAAAAAGCTAAGCTCGCAAAAAGCATTAGGAAATTGCTTATGTTTTCACAAGAATCCCCAAGTCACTGGTGCAATTACTCATCGGAATAAACATACTTTCTGGGTCAACATTGAGCTCCCCTGAACTACAGACCTGCCAACGTTCTGCTTCCGAGTGAAGGAAGCAGCGCGACAGATATCTCATTTTCGAACTTTTATATCACCTTTAATTGATGTACAGTATAACTTCATGATCCGGACACCTCGCAAATAGGATCAACTCGGGAATTAACAGAACTTTTCATAACTGCCAAAAAATGAAGTTCTGTACAAACAGAACTAAATACATATGACTATTTTGGAAAAAAGGAGCAATTTGGCACAGTCCCTTAGCTTGCTTCCGAGGCTCCACTTTTAACCTCCTCTCTACTTGTTCTAAGGTGCAATAGTTGCTGGTAAAGCAGGGACAAACTTAACACCGGGATAGTTGTCATTTCGGATTCCTGGTTCTCCGGATTCCACATATCATAATCCTGCTGCTGGGCAGGTGGCATTCCGGTTTTCGCGTAATGCCAGGGAACGTGGTCTTCGGGTTTCCGCATCAGACAAGTTATTGTTGCGTTTCACACGACGCTTAACCCCCGGATGTGTGGCATTTTGGGGCGCGGCGTTCCTTATTACTCCGAGTTTGGCGTTCCGGAGTATGCTCAATATCAATGCGTGATGTTCCGGAGTACGCTCTGTACCAGGCGTATGGCGTTCGGGAGTACGCTCAGTACCAGGTGTGTGACATCCCGGAGTACCTTCGGTACTTGGTGCTTGGCGTTCCGGAACACGTTTAGGACTTGGTGATTGGCGGTCCGGAGTGCGCTTGAGGCGAGGTGTGTCGCTTCCTTTTGTGGATTTCGCTGCTATTCACGCTTCGATGCATGTAACCGGCCCTGTTATAGCGCAGAGAGAATTGCCGTGTCAAAGCGATGGGTTTGGAACAGAGACGTTATAATATGTTTGAGCTGGGGGGGGGGGGAGTCAGTGTGAAGAGGGGGCCTGACAGTTATTTTAGGGTCAACCAAAACATTGCCAGATTGACAAAAAAAATCTCGGTAATCTCCGGAGAAAAAACGCTGTATGAGACTTATCAACGGCACTGCTGTGAATGAGTCAGCGCTTGCTGATAGAGTTATCACGGTACTTAATTAGGTGGCCGTGAAGTACTGTGAGGTGCATATAAGTAGTGGTTTGTGTACTTAAAACTACATAACCGCAACGACTACTAAACTAGGCTGATATGAAGTAGACCGTTTCAAAACGAATCTTGCCCACTGAATAGCAAGCATGCGTGCCTTGGTGTAAAATGTATTTGCACGTCCCGCAGTAAATTGTATTCATGAGCGTTCAGAAGTAAACTATACTCAGTAGTGTACAGAGCAAATTTGTTTTTATGCGCATTCCAGAGTCAATTGCATGCATGTCCATTCCGGAGTAAATGTGTTACTGATGCGCGTACCAGAGCGAACGAGCCTATCGAGAAACTAGCTATAATCATCAGGCACCATGCTTAAATGTCATTTTAAAATGCCTCGGAGTTTGGGCAGTTCCAACGGGACACTGTGGTAACCGAAAGGGAAAAACAGTTCTGGCGCAATCAGTCCCTGAAAATTGAATAGGGGTAAAATACAGACCCACGTTCGAAAACCGCAAATGACTATGGCATCGCGCATGAATATTACTTCGAGGAGGTATGCCCGCGAGGAGGTATGCCCGCGAGGAGGTATGCCCGCGAGGAGGTATGCCCGCGAGGAGGTTTGCCCGCAATGGCCTCACTTGTAATGTTTACAAAACGAGGAGATGAAGACGTCATTCTCATCACGTTTATGGATTTACACTTTATTCTGCGGTGGCAAAAAGAAAAAGCACTCCAAACAGCACAATGTCATAAACAAAGCAAGCAGACGACAGCTACCGTAAAAGAATAAAGAAGCGCCATCTGGAGGATTGTTTGATAAAGTACAGCAGAAACAGAGGCAGCCCGGAAAAGTCCCACGGAAAAAAGTACCCCGAAAAGTGGGAAAAAGGTCTCCAGGAGCCAATTCTCCGGAACGCCAGGTGTGTGAGTGGTCCATTCAATGAACTCAGTTAGCGCCAGCATTTAATCGGGATTCTATTTACGGCATTCGTTACACATGGCTGCCCAATGCCTTCAATTTTTAATCGGTTCCAAAAAAAGCGCGGTTTCGATCCATTGTTAGTAGTGTGTTGATGGGTGTTCAAACAGAGGAATCGATTTCGATCACAAATTTCGCCAAGCCACGCTGATGACAAGTCACATGACCACCGCAAAAACTGGGTCACCGCACTTCTCTTTCAGACCAGAATGTTATGAAATGCCATGACGGCAAAAAAAAAAAAAAAAAAAAAAAAAAAAAAAATCAAGCAAAGTTTTAGTTGAAAGCTTCATTCAAACTCAGCGCTCGTGACTAATGCATGTTTGGGAGTTCATTTGTGCAGGCATTGGTAACGCTCCCACACAGAACACGTCCGTCTCAGGCCGGAAGTTGTCGATTTTACGAGCCAGTAAACCAAGTGTGTCTTAAGAGACACTTCAATTAGCACGATCTGGCGGTCGGGAGGAGGGGAGGGGGGTGGAGGGGGGGAGGGGGAGGGGGAGATAATAGCGCGCCATGGTCACGTCATCATCACTTAGTGCTTCACGAGATTAGCTGTTCTTGTTATCTGTCAATTAATTCCTACACCGTTCTATACCCGCTGAACTCCGCAATTGTGCAACAGACAGGAGGGATACCAAAATGCTCAGAAATTAACCCTCCACAGATGAATTAACATTCACATTACTGAATTAGCATTCTCATTACTACCCTATCACTGCATCACACCGAATATTTTCATGGCAACTCCCTACAATACCACAGCTCCCTCCCTCCCCCTCCCCAACCCCTCTGTTCGCAACATTTGTGACGTCACTCTTTGCCTATCATGTCATAAGCGTCCGACCTTCAAATACTTTTAAATGGAACGTTTTGTGTAATTTTTAAATTTAGATATTATAAAACCTGTAAGTAATATATACTACAATGTAATATGTACGAAAATTTAAAACGTTCTATTCCACAGAACTTTTAACTTCGGTAGTCTATTCCAGAATAGACGGTTGTCTATTCCAGGAATAGACTACCGTAGTCGTAAAATGCGTTAGTTCACCCATGACCAAAAATATCTGATTTCTTATTTGCTTCATAAATTCGTATTTTAAATAATACCTGTTTATTATTATTATTATTTTTATTGTTTTTGTTGTTGTTGTTGTTGTTTATCACTCCGTTAATCAGTAACGTCGCTAAAAGACAACGCCGTGTCATAAATAGCTGACTACACGGGTAATCGCCTCTTTCACGTATTCACCTCAAGCATGGTATCACCCAGCGCACATCAATACTTGTAGTCAGACCCAGACATTTAGTGAGAGCTATAGCACTGCTCAAACAGAAAGTTAATTACATCAGTAATAAAACGCAGAATGCAACTGCCTACGCGATAGGTTTTTTTATGTCACAGAATAGAATAGCTACCTTCTTTTATTATGTTTTGAGACCAATGGTATGGCGGGTGACACCTATGTATGGCGGTTGACCACCCATGTATGGCGGGTGACACCTTTGTACGGCGGGTGACACTGTGTATGGCGGGTGACACCCGTGTATCGCGGGTGACACCTGTGTATCGCGGGTGACACTTACGTATGGCGGGTGACAGCTGTGTATCGCGGGTGACACCTGTGTATGGCGGGTGATACCTATGTATGGCGGGTGACACTTATAATGCGAGTGTGTCCGACAACACAAATGCATTGCGGGGCGACATCTGTGTATGCCCGACGACATTCATATATGGCCAGCGAGAACTAACTATGCCCGGCGACCCCTATGTATGCCGAGCGAAGACTATGCACTTTCATACGACCTTCATATGATGGGTGACGCTCGCCTGTGTACGCTCGGCAATAACTTAGTACGCCGGGCAATTCATTTCATGTGGCGTTCAGACAGATCACCCCGAAGACTGAGCGGCGGGGTAGAAATGATGCTCATATGTTCCTCAGCAGTCTGAATGCGAGGCTCTCCCGGATTAAGAAAGAATAATCTGCATCTGCAACCCCCCCCCCCCACCCCCACCTGTCTACTGAATTAACAGTACCTTAGCTTGTAGAATCAAAATATCTCTTGGAGATCATTTTGAAGCCCCCAAGCCCCCTCCCACCCCCCCCCCAACCCCCTGCCAACACACACATAGCTATAAATTTCTAAAAGAAGAAAATAAATCCGCCCTTGCAATCGACTGCGAGCTTCCGGTGCCACCTTTACTGGAGCATTCACACACCAAAGTATTTCATGGACTCGAAAATTTGCGCAAGGTAAAAAGGGAGGGAAGACAAGAATATGGGCGTGCATAACGGAAGAATACGGGCCCTGCAGAATAGAAGAATATGGGTCCTGCAGAACGGAAGAATACGGGCCCTACAGAACGAAGAATATGAGCCCTGCAAAAGGGAAGAATACGGGCCCTGAAGAAAGGAAGAATACGGGTCCTGCAGAATGGAAGAATACGGGTCCTGCAGAAAGGAAGAATACAGGCCCTGCAAAACGGAAGAATACGGGCCCTGCAGGAGGAAGAATACGGGCCCTGCAGAACGAAGAATACGTGCCCTGCAGAACGAAAGAATACGGGCCCTACAGAAAGGAAGGACACGGGCCCTAAAGAACGAAAGAATATGGGCCCTGCAGAAGGGAAGAATACGGACCCTACAGAGCGGAAGAATACAGGCCCTGTAGAACGAAAGAACACGGGCCCTGCAGAACGGAAGAATACAGGCCCTGTAGAAAGGAAGAATACAGGCCCTGCAGAAAGGAAGAATACGCGCACTGTAGAAAAGAATACGTGCCCTGCACAGCGGAAGAATACGGGCCCTGCAGAATCGAAGAATACGGGCCCTGCAGAGAGGAAGAATACGGGCCCTGCAGAGCGGAAGCCGCTTAAGACAAGTGAGCACAAGAGTGCTGTAAAAGGGCACGGAGCTGTTACTTAAATGGGTATTCATGACGCATTCAGACACTTGTGTAGCGGATATTACCTGAATTCCAAGTGGAGAGATAGCGAAAACCAAATCAAAAAATGTAAATACGGACTCGATCGATAACCGAAACTTCTCCCCTCGAATAACACCATTGGAAAAACAGGATTACGATACAAGAGAATAGCAATAATGTGATGTCAGGTGAGTTTATATCGAAGGATACTGATATTAAAACGTTTCAAATTATGAAAGGATAATAGTCAGGTGAACCTTAAATTTCTATTTTTTTTTTCGTTAAGAAATGTCACAAGGCAGAACAATAGAAACAGCATTGGTTACAGCAAATTGTTGTCATCGCTACAAGCTGGAATGATCTTAACATCACCTTAAAATGGCTACATCTATTTTTCAGTAAGCAAGATTGAGTCCATTCCCTATGTGCACTGGTGTTCAAAGAGTTTTTTTTTTTTTTTTCGCTGGGCCACCCATTGAGCCAGTGTGAACAGTAGTGTTGCAGGGCTTTCCATCTGTGGGTAGGGGTGGGGGGGGGGGGGAATTCAGTGGTTCACGTGAATCGCCTGTGACGGGTTGTTGAACCGCCTATCATTTAAATAAGCCATAAGAACCAATGGTATAATAAGTTTCTGTCGAAACGTTGAACCGCCTGTTTCGGTCCACTGAACCGCCGGTTTCGGTCCACAGAACCGAAGGTTTCGGTCCACTAAACCGCCTGTGGCCAGCCAAATGGATAGCCCTGGTGTTCGAACCCAGACCACTGCAGTGAAACCTTCATAATGGAATCTTTTCCTCACCTTTCAGACCCGTTAAAACGGTCATTCTACAGAGTTGTTCACTACACAGGGCTGAAGTTTTATAATGGAAATGCAAAATTCTTATACTAAAATCTTCAGTAATAATGAGTATTTAATGCATAAACATTTTCTAATTACACTAGAGGGTTGTTCCATAAGAGATGTATAAAATAACCGGTCAGGCACGGCGCCTGTTTCACGACACTTTACAATTACTTCGCTTAAAAGAAGAAAGTGGCGACCGCAAAACCGAGTTCTTAGTTGTAACTTATGTGGCAGTTTCATTGTGATGACCCCTTCCGCAATTTTTTTTTCAACTCCATGTGCTTCCGGTATTGGGTAAAACGCCTTATCGTGACTCAAGTTCCTGATATGTAATAAGGGGAATCCACGGCGCATCAGAATTGACAAGGCGGCAATAATGAGTCTGGAGTTTTTTGGTCCCCTAATGAGCATCTGATACCTCTTGGATCACAACTCGACACTCGCCTTGAAAAACAGACCCTTGTGACGTCACGCTTCCAAGACTCCTCTGATGCGCTATTGATCTTTTTTTTTTTTAAGCAGGGAAATGGTTAAATACCTACAGATTTCTCGAATTTACCGCAGACCGGCGTAATCGAATGCAAGAATAAACACCAATCAATTAACTGGGTCATTTAAAATGAAAGTGTCACGTGATTTTTCGACAGCCGATAGGATATCACCAAGGACTACGCCGCACAAACATGACATTGTCTTTTTTTTCAATTTTTGTCTTAACACAGCCCTAACCCCCAAGACTCAAAACATGGCGAACACTTTAGCCTAATTTTTTTTTTTTTGGGGGGGGGGCGCATTAATCAGACCATTTGTACGTCTCATTTATTTTAAAATAATTAAATTGATTTATTTACTTTTTATATAAGGGATGTAAGTGGGCTACCATCAGTATTTGCTGCTATTATTACCATTATTATTTTTTCGTGGGAAAACCAATTTTCTATTCCTTTTTTATTTCATTTAGTCTTGTCTCAAGAACCATCATAAAAGTTGCACTTCCGTCACGACTGTTGGCTGCTGCGCCCGCCTTGCATATTATAAAACTTCTTTTGTTCTCCTTTAAAATCGTCGCAATGCTACACACTTATCAGCAAGCTATGACGGATCCACAAATTGCGCCCACTTATCTCCCCCTTGTCTAAGAGAACAGAACAAGGAGGCTAAGATAAGAAAAAGTGTTCGGATAAAGACAAGCGGAAAAGATAAGGTCACGCTAAGATGAACAAGCCTGTCAAAGGGGAAAAAGTAGACGCCGGAGTAACAAGCAAGGTGTTAGCTTGCCGCCTCAACTTTTACAATCAAACTAAAATGTGTGGTTGAAAAGTGACCCTGCCTGTCTACAATGTTCCAGAATATAAATAAGACTAAATAAGAACGAATGAGAACGTGGGGTAAAAAAAAACTATGCTGACGTCATTTTATTCATCTTGCAAAGGAAATTAACTGGAATGGTCTTGATTAGTTGAAAGCAAAATAAACAGACGATGCAATATATTCTTTGGGATAGAAAGAGATCACAGGCATTCTTTTTCTTAAATGCAGGTTTCAGGATTACGCAGGAAAACAAAGGGAAACAGCTGTAAATTTATTCTGACTACAATTCTGAGATTGAGTAATGGCTACTTGTTCGTAAGGTACAAATTTATCCCTTCCGAAATCTTGTTCACGGCAGGCTGTGTGCAGCTGCTGACAGTTGGACCAAACCATGAGGTTCAAAATCAGCTCCATACCCTTTTTTGCAAAAACGTTGAAGTGCCACAAATCCAAGTTTCTTTTTTGTTTTTGTTTTTTTTTTTTTTAAATCAAAACTGGAAAGGGAATTCCCACCGTTGTTGTTTAACAGCTGACCTCTAGACAAATCAAACTGCTTTATAAACATGTACTTATATAGCGGATGGATTTAAAAAGTTACCGTCTTTAAATGCGAGGGCTATTTCTGAGGAGTCTCGGGGGGGGGGGGGGTGTAAGCAACAAAACGGTGTTATACACAACATACCGAACCGCCTAGAGGTTTTCTTTTGGGCAACAACGGAATTCAACCTAGAAAACAATTCCCACGTTGTTTCGTTGTTTGAAAAGATAATCTGACCAGTACCGTAGTTCGACATAAATTGAGCAAAAAAAAAAAAAGCTACGAGACCACGATCTCAAAATAGCCAGCTGCTTAGAAACTACACGCTGATAAGTTTTATGGGTTAGCTGTTTTCCAACAGGCAAAGCGGTGTTTTCATGCAATGTGGAAAGATTATAAACTCGGATTTTTTGAAGTATATAAGGGCGAACCGCTTCCTGAGACATCTCCTGGCGATACAGAAATCAATGCATCGGAAATGCACGACATCGGTTATGGCAAATCGGTTTGCTGTCGTGATTTTACAGAAAGTGTTGAGTGGCGTTTTTTCCATGTTTTGCTGTTATTTTTTATTCACTTTTTTTGTCAATATTATTTATTATTGTTGTTGTTGTGCTTCTTCTTCCTTCTCCTTTTTCTTCTTCTTCTTCTAAATGACACCAATAAAGAAGCTCTTGATGCAGAAACAGTTTCTGTGTAGGTAGAATTTTTCGTGACAAGAATATTACAATAGTAAATGATCAACTCAACAGATCTTGCTTTAAAATATTGAGACAAGAATATGAATAAATACGACGAACAGTAACAGTAAACTGGAGCGCAATTATGGCTATTGTATACTCATCTTTTTTTTTTCTTTTTTTTCCAGCCCATTTTAATACCGCAACACAGTGGCACTGAAATAAGAGACCGTTTGGCAAGTCCACAGCGTCTTTTAAGATGAAAAGTGTGGATAATTCACGCAATGATGGAAGTCATCGGCAGAGCCGTCATGTTGATAAGTTCGCTGAGGCTTCTGGCCATCCTTATTTACCTGCTGAACCATCACGTGACTTGCTCGTCGGTGAAACCAACCGGATTTGAAAACGCGCCAACCGAAAACGCGCTCACAACCGAAGATCCGCCATTGGGAACACAACAAAACAATCGTGAAAACTGGACAAGTTGTTTAGAGACATACATATGTCTATGTTCGTTGGACTTCAAAATTGTGAACTGTTCCGGACACCGAATAATCTCATTCACTCCGTTTTCCAGTCAGTTTGACGATAATGTTGAGATTTTGGATTTATCTTCAAACTCAATCACGAAAATGGAAGGAAATGCAATAAACGGATACAGACATTTGCAAATTTTAAATCTAAGTTTTAACAATTTATCATCCATTACAAATATTGGGTCATTTGCCAGCTTAAGGGAACTTAATTGTGCCAACAACCAGCTACGGTATTTTGAAGTCAGTGCATTTGAAAAGTTGAAAACACTGGAAATTTTAAATTTGAGTGTGAATATTCTGTCAACCCTTCCACCGGGTCTACTCGCTAATACAACACAATTGAAATGGTTGGATTTAAGCCAAAATAATATGATGAATATTCATAAGGAAACATTTTCAAACTTAAAACACTTAGAATATTTGGACCTAAGCCAAAACAAGTTATTAGGAATAGATAAAGATCTGTTGTCAGACATGATTCGTTTAAAAATACTAAACCTCAGTCAAAATGAGTTAACCCAATTACCAGCCATTATTTTTCATAATAATAGAAAACTTGAAGTATTAAATCTAGCCGAGAATCCATTTTCTACAATCCAAGCGGATGCGTTCAAAAATTTGTCAAATTTGCGTATTTTCAACGTGTCTTTTGCTAATCTAACAGCTGTTCCATCTACAGTCCTTTCTCCCTTGACAGTGCTAGAAATCCTGGATTTATCTAACAACTGGATAGCGACATTACATCCGGATACATTAATAACACTGGTGGAACTCAAACGCTTGGAATCCATCCGTTTATTCGGGAATCCTGTCATCTGCGACTGCAGTTTTGTTGTGTTACAAAAACACCTTGGTGACGTTGTGGAGGCAGCAAATAGTGACTACTATCACAACGCATGTGACTATCTCGTGAATCCATCCAATTATACCTTAATCAACATCTCAGCCTTGAACATAACATGTGATCAAAGTGATTTTACTATCTCCATGCCAAATGCCACGTTAGATGTGGAAACTTGGTTAGGAAAAAACCGTCGTCGGAGCAATACCCTGGAGCTGATTGCTCTAAAATATAACCCTAGATTAGGCTGGTACACGGCCGGGGTACTGTTTGGAATGCTGATGGTATTCATGGCTGGGTTAGTCGTAGACAAGTTCAAGCGCATGTACCACAAGTATTTGAGGCGGAAGTTGCGCGAACTTGAAAGGGCAGAGCAGCAAACTGCTTCCGGTAGTGCTGCTACAGACCCGAGCTTAACCGCGGATATCCGATCCAGGGACTACCACCAGCTTGATTATCGCCCACATGACGATGTATTCCACGCGAATCCCCGCAGGAAAAGCACCTGTTCCGCGCTCCTACAGGATTACAGCAGTTCCACGCGGAACAGAAGTGACGTCAGAGACGACTACGGAACTGGAACAAGTATTCTTCTAGGCCAAGAAGAGGTAAGGATAATAGCTTGTTTCCTTCACAACGCTATCTATAGCTATATATCAAATCTATTTTATCATGACGACGATATGTGTTGGATATATTTCTCGACGAGGCTGATATTCATAGTGCAACTTTCAACCTATCTCATAGACTACAACTGATACTTTTTGTGCTTTTTCTTTTTATCTTTTAATTTTTAAGCGTCCGTTTTGTGTTTTGAATCTTTCAAAACAAACCTTTGAAGATTCGGTACTATGTAATTCAAAATATACTATCTATAATATCGAACATGGTAAATTTATTGAATGCATTGCTCCGACCACTGCTTAGCATTTGCTATCTAAAAATAGTTCTGTCTTTTAGCTGCAGGAAGAAAACAGTCTCGCCACGGACGACACAAGTAAACGGGTAGAGCTGGCCAAAGCGAACGCGCTCCGAAATAAAACACTGTCCAATCTCCAAGCAGACGGAGAAGAAGTGCTCGAAGTCATCCCGGGAATCCAGATCGTGACGGTTAATCCCGAGTGCCCTCTACACGGCTTGCATCACAACGACCGGGGCTAGGTGACCCCCTGGACAACAGCCGATTGGCTCGTTATTTTAATACTACTGATTTACACCGTGAAATACGGTGTCCGTGGCTAAGAGCACCCCGGCAAATCACGTGACCGCCCTGGGGCCCGTCGGGGTCACTATTCCAATATATTTCGTACATTTATGCCGCTAAAGAGTTTTGTTGACAGCACTGTCACTCTCAAATCAAAAAAGCAGCTGTGGTGTAACTAAGCGGTTTTCTGAATATCAAGAACTTCATAAAAGAGATAAACTGCCTGAAGCAAATTTACAGAACTTAATACAAATTAAACCGACACTCCTCGATGTTTTTCTTATTTAACATAACATAGCATTTGTACCCCACGGTATTACTTTTTTTTTGGATTGGGTGGGGTGGGGGAGGGAAGGGCCTGAAGTCAATGTGACATTTCTAGGTTGCCATAGTAGCCCTGGATATCGCTATATTGCTTGGCAATGCCGCTCTATGTTTAAACCCTGCACTTTATTTCATGGGAAGCAGGTAATGCTCACCCATGCAGATTTTCCAGGATTCATTTCTCTCGCGAAGTTTCATGCAGTCTTGTACTGTACGACAAAAATTATTCCAAGCATATCACGCAGACCGTGCCTTCCTGCCACTCCCCTCCCCCCTCCCAACCACCCCCCCCCCCCCTGCCCCACGAGAAAACTATTCTTTGCAGATCACGCAGCTAACTGTGAAAACACACATGTTCACTCGGGGCCAGGCACGCATGCAATCTCTCACTGTCATACAGCAGAGTCGCAGCACTGCTGACCCTCCCCTCCTAATCCCCCATCCTCCCCCCACCCCACGAGAAAACTGTTCCAAGCATATCTACGCAGCTCACTGTGAAGGCATACACGTTTACCCGGGATCAGGCATGCATACAGCACTGCACATCCCCCCCCCGTCATCCCCCCACCCTACCACAAGAAACCGCACTATCATCCGGCAGAGTTGCAGCACTGCAAACCCCTCCCCTCCCCCCCCCCCCCCTGCCCCACGAGAAAACTGTTCAAAGCATATCTCCGAAGCTTACTGTGGAGGCATATACGTTTACCCGGGATCAGGCATGCATACAGCACTGCACATCCCCCCCGTCATCCCCCCACCCTACCACAAGAAACCGCACTATCATCCGGCAGAGTTGCAGCACTGCAGACCCCTCCCCTCCCCCCCCCCCTGCCCCACGAGAAAACTGTTCCAAGCATATCTACGCAGCTTACTGTGGAGGCATATACGTTTACCCGGGATCAGGCATGCATACAGCACTGCAGACCCCCCTCCTCATCCCCCCACCCTACCACAAGAAACCGCAGACCCCTCCCCTCCCCCCCCCCCCCCACCACCTGATATTTATAGCGTTATTTCGAGCATAGTGAACTGGATTCTATTTCTAACGACGACCGTTTTCTTTTCGTGTCATTCAGCAATAACTCAGCATATTCCACAGCCTTCCAAATTATTCAGCGACAAACATAACAAATACATTACGCAGACTGCCAAATCACAAACTAATGGCTATTCACTGCATATTCGAGCAGGGTGGCTGGGGTGGGGGGGTGGGGGTGCAAAAACATTCTGAGACCTTTGTGTGGAAAATGCTCAGAAAACACGCAGAGTCGCAGTACAATCTTTAATACTGCAAAGTAAGCAGCAAAGAGGAATCAAGAATATTAGACAAGAGCGGAAATACGTCACTACCGATGCTACCTGTGCGCACAACAAAACACGCGTCTCGTCGCCTGAGCAATGGCCCATGACTTTGTTTTTCTCTTCAAACGACCAACAGACCCATTCTAGGTTGCCAAATAACACCCCGGTTATTGAGAAATCTAACAATGCATGCATGTTGTTGCTTGGCTATGCCTACGTTGACAGGAACCCCACTGTATTCTCAAGCCGAACTTGTAAGGGAACACTCAATTGGAGCTGACGCCCCCCCCCCCCAAATTTTGCTCCAGCCCCATTTTTATTGCTAAAGAGGGACAGCAATGCTCCTAGTTTTCGACCAAAATAGTAAAATTTACAAAAAAAGGGCAGTAAAATCAATTACCACCCCCACTCCCTCCCCCCGGCCAAGGCGGGTCTTGTAGTGTTCCTTACATTCCACGGAGAAGTCGTTTGCGCCTCCAAACACCTCACGGCAGCCTCCCCAGTGCTTCACGATCCTGCCCACCTCCTGTCCATCCGGGCGTGTGATCTGTAAAGACAGAAAGCATGTCCCGCGGAGGGGGGGGGGGAGGGAAATACTGCCCAAATGGGACAGGAAGGGTGGGGAAATGATAACCCTTCTCGTGACGGGGAGTGGGGGGGAGGGGACAGGAGGGGTATGTATGTATTAGGTCAAGACCCATCCTGCTAAATACAGCTCTTAGGCCTGAGTTTTCGAACCCTTGTCTCATTTTGGCGTCACACCAGAGCCCGTGTCTATGAGTTAAAATAAAAGTAAACTTCCGTATGAAGCTAGCAACGTTTCATTTCTCTTAAAGTATGCTTGTACTTTATTTTGCTACTTTAAATTCTACACCCAAACATTTTCACCCGCCGCCCACCCAAAAGCTTCTGAACTGAATTCCATGAGAAATAATTTAAACTTTGAGCCAAAGCTTAAGTGAGTGTGAAACCCAAGCTTCAAAATGATTCTGAGTACGAGTTTGAGCCAAGTTACTGAATGAGTGCACCAGCTTATTCCCCTTAATACAGCACCAAGTACCACGAATTCTACAGTCAGCACTCAATGACTTAAAAGAGATTTTCGAATCCCTATGGAAATTCAACAATCCTCCCACGTTCCGAGGTGACATTTATAGTTCTTTGAATTTTTTTCTTCCCCATAACTATGATTCATCGGTGAGGACTCTCCTTTGCAAATGCCAAATGCTGTTAAAATTTATTTATAGTTTTTGTTCCCTTTCAGGTTTTAAACCTGTACTTGACGCTAAGGCATGTACTGTCTTATTCTGATCTCAAGTCCACGATGTACCCATTTAGTTTCAAAACACTACAGAACTGAAACGGGCTTGCACACTGACTGTCACAATCAACAGTCACTTGCGAGGGATGTCTATAATCTAAGCAGTTTTAACGACAACCGTCCTGTAATATTCGCTGTAAAAAATCGAATCGTCGATACGACACTTACGTTGAATATGACATCTTCACAGCACTTGCAGAAGCAAAAATCACCCACAATTCTGAAGAGTTCCTGCCCCTGATTGTCCTCAATCACATACTTGGGCTGCCAACACGTCCACCTAAAAAGTCCACGCTACATTATTTACAATACATGCATCAGACTTGAGAAAAGCCGGAGGCGAAAAAAGCGGAAATTTTTTTTGAAGGACCGAAGGCATTGATCTCGGACAATAAATTTGAAGCCCAAAAAAGCGGAAACAGCGGAAAAAGACCATAAATTTGAAGCCCAAAAAAGCGGAAACAGCGGAAAAAGCGGAGATTTCTCATGTCTGCATGCATAACATACGGGGTCATGGAACGAGCTGTGGAAGGCTTGTACGTCACTGACGGAACAATTACACTGAAATCTCAACACTGACAATCTGCAGGAAGAGTTAGTGTAAATACAGTGAAAAAGTGCCGCCGGTGATACCTCAACTCAAGTGGGTCTCATTTCCGGGCTGGTCCCATTGATCGGGTTCTTGATACTAGTAGGCACCTAGAACGAGACTATTTATGAGGTGGTCCCTTTTACGGGGTGGAGGTAGGGGGAAGGGGAGGGGGGGTTCTACTGTGGGATTCCAAGCCGGATCATTATCAGGTTATGATTATTTTAATACAAAAACACACTTACAGTTCCTTGATGGTGGCGATTTTTTGTCCCGGTGGATAGAAAATGTCCATTTCCTGATACGAAGAAAATCAAAACAAGGCGTGTTACATTATTCAACAGATTGCTTAGAAAGATGATGTTACCTAATGCCTGCATAGAACTGACAACAGCTTACGTTTCGGTGCCTTTTTTTCCCTTCTTCTTTTTTCATTGAAGTAAAATCGGAATGAAAGCTGTATATTATTCAAAACTGAACTTTGTCTTTAGCTTCTTTTATTTATTTCAGACGGCCAATACTTGATGACAGGACGGGTGGGTGGGCGATTCCCGGGTGTACCTGCAAACAGCAGGGGCAGCAGCAGCCCTGGCAGTGGTAATCGCGATGCAAGTCAATGACGCCTTGGCCCTGCATGTTGGTCAGGTGTATGTCAAACGGACGCATGTTGCCGCAGTATTGTCTTGTGCAACAGTCCGTGTCTGCCGTTCAGAATGACAAAAAAATACAATATCCACAAATGGCGGCCGTTGTGACCTTAACAGTGGCTCAAGGTCAAATACAAAAACGTTCCTCTACCAATTACCATGGGCTCTCCATATACTAAATATCCTCTTAAACTGATTACCAGGGTTTGAGCAACAGTCACAGATGGACAGTAGGACGGACAACAACCAAACCTATAATCCCCTTCAAGGACCCAAAGTCCCGGTTGGGGGCTTAAGACGACGGAGAGCTATTCATACCACAAGATTTAAACTAATTTTCTTTTAGCCCTTTTGTATATAAACATATTTATCTCTACCAATGCCTGCGGTTCGAAAGGTCCTTGCCTTACAACAAATACACCATTACATCACCGGCTTACACTAACCGAAGAATGGTAACTTCTTTAAAGCTCCTTTTTTTTTTGCCTTGTTGTAACAATTTCAAGAAGACAAAGCTTTGCATTATTTACTGTAAATTATACTGAAAATACTGAAGAACCACGGATATTACTCAGTTCCCTATCCAATTTACATTTTTTCATCATGTTCAGTTTATTCTGATTTTTACTGCATACACAGAGTATATCACTTACTTTCTTTGGCTGTAAGAAACTGCTGGTCTTGTTTATTGCACAGATTATACACATTGTTTCTTTCCCATCCAACCAACACTACAAACAAAGCACAATGGGTCATTTCCCTTTGTATTCTCACTTAACACTGTATATAACTTCGCTGTTCAATAAGTGAACAAAGACTGAAATTTTAGAACCGGTCAGAGACTTCTGGGGTGGTAGAAATTTTGTCAGAGACTTCTGGGGTTGTAGATCTCTATGAAGCATGACCATGTCCAACATTTACACTGACACTTTTTCTATTCGGGAATTCTGGTCAGCACATGTCGAAGAAGGCAACACTATAATAGAACAGTATATCGAAATTAGGTCCCAGTGAAAATGATGTATGCCAACTGAATATGAAAAACAAAGTTTATGCTTTTTATAAGGAAAACTACACTTTCAAAATCCGGGGAGGTCACATGGTATACACAGCGAACAAAATAGCTGGCCAGTGTGCACTTCATCGTACCTTTGTCCGAACTCTAGCATCTACAGTGTACTTTATTGCATAAAAATTAGAAATAAGTTTTGCAATTACATCCCAAAAGCTAATTAAGATGAATCAGAACTCACACTGTCCGGGGAACACAAAATCAATGTTATGTTTCTTTCTTCATCTCTCAGATATGTCGAGATATTTTTACAGTCAATACACAATAACTAGATATATTTAAAATTTTAGTCATCTGACTTAAGTCATGTGATGTTGATAACCTTAAAATAAAATAAACAAGAATTTTACAGCGGGTTGGGGAAACTTTGGTGACTACAAAGCAGTTTCAATCCTCAGAACACACAAATTGACCACTTTGAGCTTAACAATGAAATGCTCTGCAGTCTTGACAGACAGACATACGGAAGGCCACCAAGATGATTCTAACTCTCCTCCTATGATAGCACGTCCGATAATATAATTTGCACTAGAAGTCAAATTTGCTAATCTGGGCGCACGACACAGAAAAGGTGCGTAACATAAATGACTTCATTATAAATATGGCGCACAATTGTTGTAGCCGAATTAGAATTTTGTACTGAGAAAAACATGATTTCTCTTGGATGCCGAACTCCCAACAACAATGAATAAAGCAGTTAGAGTCAGTAAGGGCACGCATACATTCAATTAGACCCCAGATGTAAAAATACATGTGCCTGAGAAGAAAATCATAGCCTGGCGGAAAAAATTACAAGTCAACCATTTGAAATGACCAGAAATGTCAAACCTCCATGCTATGAATCTAAAAATTACAAAATTGTAATTTGACTATAAAAATTGCGCGTCATAATTTATAACAGAGTCAATTCTGTTATGCACCTTTTCTAGAAATCGTTGTTCTGTGTCCGAACTTGAACCAGTCACTAGTCACCAGCAGATACACAAATCATGTAGCAGAAAGCAATATTGCGACGCCAACAATAAAAAAAAAAACACCCAATCAACCTAACCAATATTTTTTTCACTTGTTTTTCTTAAACAACACATGATACTTTCAATTTTATTCTTTACAACACATGTCTTTGATCTTCGTCAAATTCCAAACCAGAACAGATGATAAAATTAGTGACAACTGGAAAATTAGTCTCTCCCCGAAACTATTACAAAACTAGTTTTTTTTTTCAGTAAGCAGAATTTGAAATTTGTGCGTAGATCTGCAAAGAAAGAGTGATGAAAGTGGGTTTCTTTCCCAAACAATTTTGTTACCAGGGGAAGTCCTTCGCAGCTGATCGGCTGATCTGCTCGTGACGTCAGCGCGTGAGAAGGAATATTACAATATTATGAGATACATTTTCCCTTAGTATACGGTGCGAACGATATACAACAGAAAAGTAAGCAGAGTAGGTTTCGGTCTATCTATCTACCACAAACATTCCATTCTACCATCCTTCTCAATTTCCAGAAAATATTTCTTGCTTTTGTCAGGAGTAGCTCCATGAAGCAGTTTGCTGATGTTGTTCGGCGTACTGCTTAAATTCATGCAAGCCAACTGAGCTCACTTTGAGGCACGTCTGTGCAGGATTTAACGACACAAAAGTATTCGCCAAAGACCCTCAAAGTACATCGGCAATGATATACAACTTCTGTGACACGCTTTCTCTAAAGAAAAGAATATGGAAATAACCACAAATCTCCCGCAATAACTGGCATTTGTTTACATTCAAGGAGCAGTGAAAAGTGACAGGAAATTTTCTAATTATTAACCAAAAATTTTTGAACTGGTATGGATGAAATTAAAAGTTTAACATATTGGGTGTTCAGAATAAATTTATGCCTAATTCTGCATCTCTCCATTTTGTCAGTATACATTCTACAGATAATCTATACCCCTTCATTTAAATTTCTGGTCACTTGACTGTAGTTACATGATATTTAATGGCTGGAACACAAGCAAACATTTGGCTGGTGAGTGCGGAAGCCAACTGCTCTGCACTTCAACGAAGAAATAAAAGACATGCAGGATATTAAAACTTATGCCCGTTTAGGCACAAAATATCTGTACATGTTTGAACAGGGGCTGGTATGCAGCAATCGTGGCTCAGATCAGGTGAAGTTGGCCCCTGTTAGCGAAACAGTGGAAGGCTCTACAGCTCAGATAACTGTCTTCAAGGTTAATTGTTCATTTATGGAGCGATCGCTACAACAAAACGCCAGTTTCCGGCCTTTTCCACTCCGAGGTTTGTTCAATTAACAATTGAAAAAGCAGTGATATTGGGGGGGGGGGGGGATTTAAATAACCTCGCTTGACGTGTAACACTAAAACTTTGTTTAAAACACACGGCTGAGAGAAAGACCTGACTACGTCACAGACATCGATGTTACTAGGAGTTTCTGAAGATTAGTTGTGCGATTACATACCCACTCCAGAGTACTTGCCCAAACAGTCATAATACTATGAGACTCAATGGTTTCTTTTCGAACACCACAGGCAGTTATCTGCTTAAAGCGTGCTGCCCCTAGCTAAACCCCTTCTCCCCACTTCGGAGACTCATGCGCACTAATAAGCGTACCATATGAAATGCCTTGCTTAAACAAAGGCGTCCCCAAGTGCCTTCAGTGAACACAGTCTGAATGACACACATTTTAATTAGAAAAAAAATCAAAAATCGTGATTTTTTTTTACGTTCATTTAAATCAGGATTTGAATTAACTGATTTAAGTCATTCCAGCCCTGCGTGGCTGGTATGCAGGATTCGTGTCTCAAGACATATGAAGTTGACCCCTATTAGTGGAGCAATGGAAGGCTTCGTAGCTCTGACAGAGATATTATACGATGTTATACAAGCCAGAGCTGACACGAGCTAACTATTATTATTACTATTATTTGGTTTATTTATCTGCAAAATACTTTCGCATTTACAAATTTGCAATGAAATATTTTTAAAAAATTTTACAGAAAGAAAAGGTAAATCAGCAAGTTACAAACTTATATAAAGATTTACCTGTGTGCTATTACTATTACTAATAATTAAACAAGCACAAACCAATAATCCAGAATTAAATTAAAAAAAGTAGTAAACATAATGAGGAAAAAATCTATAGCCTAATCTGGCACCACACCGTTTCGTTTCAACTAAACTAGTCAAAGATGTAACAAAATTTAATGAAGCAATATTTGCTAATTTAACATACTAATTTGCTACTAATATTTTTCAAAAAGAAACCTTTTATACAATGTTTTGAACGCGTATACGGTTTTAACTTTCACAATGTAACATGGAATCTTGTTAAAGAGTTGAACACCGTAAATACTGAGACATCTTGCTTTTAATGTTGTACGTGCATAAGTAGATTTTAATTTATTTTTATCGCGTAAATTATACTCAAAAGTTTTAGTAGTAAATCTTTGCTGAACATTTCCAGGTAATAATGAATTATAAGCTTTGTACATAGTTAACGCCACCTTAAGCTCAACTAGATCTTCAAACTTTAATATATTTAGACTTTTAAATAGCGGAGCAGTATGATCAAGTTTTCCAACTTTACCTATAATTCTGATAACTTTCTTTTGTGATTTAACAATACAATCTATAATACTTTTGCTAGCTAAGCCCCATACCTCTGAACAGTAGCTTAAGTAGGGTAGGAACAGGCTACAATATAGAGTGCGTAAGCTTCTCGTATCTAGGATTAAACTGGCTTTATATATGACAGATATACATTTTGATAATTTTTTATTTATAGCCAGGACATGACTTTTCCAGTTAAGTTTGCTGTCAACGAGAACACCTAAAGATTTTGTAACATAAACACGCTCTATTGGACTGCCATTAATAGCCTGTTTGAAGTCAGTGAAAAGCGCTACATTTGAAAATATCATGAAATTAGTTTTTTTTTGACATTAAGTGACAATCGGTTAACTCTAAACCACACGTCTAATTTAACAAGTTCTTCATTTATCTTAGCACATAATACATCAATATCGGCACCAGAAGAAAAAATGCTAGTGTCATCGGCAAAGAGAACAATTTTAATAACTTTGACACGTTACAAAATATCATTTATACACAATATAAAAAGCAATGGTCCAAGAATTGATCCTTGCGGAACTCCACATGAAACCGTTAATTTGTCTGAAGTAACATTATTATATTTTACATATTGTAAACGATTTGATAAGTAACTTGAAATCCAAAAATGAGGTACACCACGGACTCCATAATAATATAACTTTCTAAGCAAAAGATTATGATCAATGGTATCAAACGCTTTTTTTAGGTCTATAAAAATACCAACGGTTGACATTTTCTTATCGATTGAATCAGTTATATTTTCGAGAAGTTCTATTTAGGCCAAAGAGGTTGAACGATTGTTTCTAAATCCGTACTGGCTTTCCGATAACAGGTTATTTACATTAATAAACTTGTTTATTCGAATATAAAACAATTTTTCTAAAATCTTTGAAAATTGTGATAAGAGTGACACAGGGCGATAATTATTAAATGACTCTTTAACCCCAGACTTAAACAGAGGAACAACCTTGGCTATTTTCATTTCATTTGGAAAGACACCACAAGAAAAAGAAAGGTTACATATATAAGAAAATGGTTTCACAATGAGATGTATTATTTGTTTAACTATTGACATGTCTAAATTATCGCTATCTAGTGAAGTTTTACTTTTAAAATTATTAACAATATTTACAATTTCTGGCTCCTCTACAGCTCTCAAAAACATAGAATTGCTATTAGTTTTGCTCATAAAGTCATAAATACATTTATCATTAACACCCTCGATATTTTGAGCAAGTTTCGGACCAACATTCACAAAAAATTTATTGAAATTATTTGCAATCGTTTTTTTATCACTGACATTAAATCCATGATCGTCAACAAAATGATCTGGGAGAGTAGAACACACAGAATTCTTTTTAACAATTTTGTTCAACACACGCCAAGTTTCCTTCATGTTTGAACTGTTTTTATTTAACAAATTACAGTAATATTGTTTTTCGCAAAACCTTTTAAGAGATGTCAGCCTGTTTCTATAAGATTTATACTTTTGCTCGTTTTTTACTGTACGGTTAATGACAAAACTTTTGTGTAGATTATTTTTCCTACGAATACATTTCAATATCCCTTTCGTTATCCAAGGCTTATGAGGTCTTTTGCTAACAATGCGAACTTTTTTAAGTGTGCAATGTTTATCATACAGCTTTTTAACAGTTGATATAAAGATCCGGTATGCTACACTTACATCAGAACAGTTATATATATTTGACCAATCATACAGAAGTAGCTCATTTTTAAGATTAGAGAGATTATTTTCATTCACAACACGAATATATTTAAACATTTTCTTTGGCGATTTAGTTGGGTCATCACAATCAATTACTGCGAAAACAGGGAGATGATCACTAATGGTATCATCCAATAAAACTCCATTTGTGCTTTTTTTTAGAACATTTGTGAAGACATTATCAATAAGTGTGGCTGAGTTTATTGTTGCCCTAGTCGGTCTATATACTAAAGGGTAAAAGCCATAACCTAACATAAGATCAGCAAAGTTTGTAGTTGGAACATGTTATTATTATTATTATTAAAATTCTTCAAAATTATTATTATTCTTCAAAATTAGATCTAATACGTCTGCAATTTAAATTTATAATACTGAAACCTTGTACAAAAGAAAATTTGTGCGTAAATTGCTCAATGGTATAATATTCACATTGTGTGTTCAATGTATTAAAAAAATTGTTATCAGGATCTATGTTACCTTCGTATTCGCAATCTTTAAATTCGGTAAATTTGTAGGAATCAAAAGATATATCTTTACACTTATTGTACATGCTTATCACATCTTCACTTAAATCAAGGTTTGAGTTCAGAAATTTAAATTCTTCTTCTGTGACATATTTAAATGGAAAGAATTCTGAGCATGACAGACAATACCAGTACACGTGATTAGAGTCCTTGGATTTTAATTCTTTCCTGGATAGCTTTGCACATATGCGGTGACACCACTTTAGACATAACGAGCATTCAATAGCATCATTTAATACATTTTCATTGCATTTAAGACAAGGAAATAATGTAACGTCACACATTAAGAGGAAGAGAAGGAACAGCAGGGTATAAGCATATTAACATATTTACAGAGGGTTTTACACTCGTGACATTTGTACGGATCTCCATTGAATCCAACGTCAGCACAGACCGGCAAGTGGAGAAAATAGTAACACGAATACCAAAAACACAGCCGAAACAACAAAACTCCCCCTAAACAAGTAGACTGTGCAAGTAATACATGCACCAGAACTACTACAGCAATGAGAGACACAGGAGCTATTGAAGGTGGTCACCAAAGCCTAACTTCACAAAGTCACTTAAGTCATGGATTGCGTGTACTTTTCCCCCATTTGTTTTGATGAAAATTTTACAGTTTCGGGTCCATGTCCCTTGTATCGCATTCTTTCTTCTCAAAAATCTTCCCTTGCTTGCTATGAGCTGGTTTTTGGCTGTCAAGTGTTCGTTTATAAACACATTTGTTCCCTTTAATTGCTTTCCCATCTTTAAGATGCGTTGCTTAGACTTGCGGTTTACAAAGCGTAAAATGATGCTCGGCTTGGCACCATCTTTCCTGGCTTTCAATAACTCGGAGCTAATTTAGAATTTAGAGCTGATTGCAGCGATTTCTTTCGCTGCAGTAAAATTAAAAGCGTTTTAAATTGAATACCTTCGACCAAATGCAGTACTTGATGGATTTTCACCGTGTCCAGAGTTGCTAAATATTCGAGGCCAGGGGGTGGGGCCATCCCTGACATCGGTTGCATGCCAAAAACTTGGTTAGCTTCAAAGCCCTTGTTGCCATATCCGGGTTGTACCACAACTGGAGTTTGGGCCATTCTATATGATATGCACTTTGCCTTTCACACAAAACAGAAGTCTTCCTATTTCTTAAAAAAAGACAAATCTTCCTGCATCCAAAACCGGATGTAAATAACAAGTACTTTTTACTCTAGCTGTAAGCATAACCTGTGCTGTCACGTTTCCTCTAAAATAAATAAAATAAAATATAATCAATCCATTCTGAAAATAGCAGAGAGAATAGAAATCTGTATTATTTTGAAGCTTCACAGTTACATTGCAATTATTTTCATAGCTGTAAGTAATGAAACAAAATTACTTCTGTTGTTAAAATAATTGAAATATAACGTAACTAAAATTTACTGTTTCAAGACAAATAAAATTGAAATGCCTAACTTAAATAGAAGTGACTCAAACTTACTTTCCTATCTATGTCAGATAAGTTATTTATCACAAGTACAATGTGATGAAACTAGTCAGTCATTTTGATTTTTCAAAGCGAAGTGTTACACTTGAAAACGAAAAAAAAACAACTTTTCTACACTGTTAGCATTAGCATTAACAATACAATCTATAATACTTTTGCTAGCTAAGCCCCATACCTCTGAACAGTAGCTTAAGTAGGGTAGGAACAGGCTACAATATAGAGTGCGTAAGCTTCTCGTATCTAGGATTAAACTGGCTTTATATATGACAGATATACATTTTGATAATTTTTTATTTATAGCCAGGACATGACTTTTCCAGTTAAGTTTGCTGTCAATGAGAACACCTAAAGATTTTGTAACATAAACACGCTCTATTGGACTGCCATTAATAGCCAGTTTGACGTCAGTGAAAAGCGCTACATTTGAAAATATCATGAAATTAGTTTTTTGACATTAAGTGACAATCGGTTAACTCTAAACCACACGTCTAATTTAACAAGTTCTTCATTTATCTTAGCACATAATACATCAATATCGGCACCAGAAGAAAAAATGTTAGTGTCACCGGCAAAGAGAACAAACTTTAATAACTTTGACACGTTACAAATATCATTTATATACAATATAAAAAGCAATGGTCCAAGAATTGATCCTTGCGGAACTCCACATGAAACCGTTAATTTGTCTGAAGTAACATTATTATATTTTACATATTGTAAACGATTTGATAAGTAACTTGAAATTCAAAAATGAGGTACACCACGGACTCCATAATGATATAACTTTTTAAGCAAAAGATTATGATCAATGGTATCAAACGCTTCTTTTAGGTCTATAAAAATACCAACGGTTGACATTTTCTTATCGATTGAATCAGTTATATTTTCGAGAAGTTCTATTAAGGCCAAAGAGGTTGAACGATTGTTTCTAAATCCGCACTGGCTTTCCGATAACAGGTTATTTACATTAATAAACTTGTTTATTCGAATATAAAACAATTTTTCTAAAATCTTTGAAAATTGTGATAAGAGTGACACAGGGCGATAATTATTAAATGACTCTTTAACCCCAGACTTAAACAGAGGAACAACCTTGGCTATTTTCATTTCATTTGGAAAGACACCACAAGAAAAAGAAAGGTTACATATATAAGAAAATGGTTTTACAATGAGATGTATTATTTGTTTAACTATTGACATGTCTAAATTATCGCTATCTAGTGAAGTTTTACTTTTAAAATTATTAACAATATTTACAATTTCTGGCTCCTCCACAGCTCTCAAAAACATAGAATTGCTATTAGTTTTGCTCATAAAGTCATAAATACATTTATCATTTACACTCTCGATATTTTGAGCAAGTTTCGGACCAACATTCACAAAAAAATTATTGAAATTATTTGAAATTATTTTTAACAATTTTGTTCAACACACGCCAAGTTTCCTTCATGTTTGAACTGTTTTTATTTAACAAATTACAGTAATATTGTTTTTCGCAAAACCTTTTAAGAGATGTCAGCCTGTTTCTATAAGATTTATACTTTTGCTCGTTTTCTACTGTACGGTTAATGACAAAACTTTTGTGTAGATTATTTTTCCTACGAATACATTTCAATATCCCTTTCGTTATCCAAGGCTTATGAGGTCTTTTGCTAACAATGCGAACTTTTTTAAGTGTGCAATGTTTATCATACAGCTTTTTAACAGTTGATATAAAGATCCGGTATGCTACACTTACATCAGAACAGTTATGTATATTTGACCAATCATACAGAAGCAGCTCATTTTTAAGATTAGAGAGATTATTTTCATTCACAACACGAATATATTTAAACATTTTCTTTGGCGATTTAGTTGGGTCATCACAATCAATTACTGCGAAAACAGGGAGATGATCACTAATGTTATCATCCAATAAAACTCCATTTGTGCTTTTTTTTAGAACATTTGTAAAGACATTATCAATAAGTGTGGCTGAGTTTATTGTTGCCCTAGTCGGTCTATTTACTAAAGGGTAAAAGCCATAACTTAACATAAGATCAGCAAAGTTTGTAGTTGGAACATGTGAACTATAGTTTAACAAATTTATATTAAAATCGCCACATATAAAAACAGATTTTGTAGGTTTAAATTGAGTAAGCATGGTGTTAATTTTATCACAAAAAAATGTCAATGCAACTACCGGGCGTCCTATATATACAGCTAATGACTCTACATTTACTATCTTTATCAGTTATTTCTACTGAGACACATTCCATAATATTGTCGACAGCAAATGACAAATTGTTCAGAACTTTAAACTTGTGACACTCCAAGATATATATGAGTACACCTCCTCCTGTTTTGGTAACACGATTGACATGTGCAAAATTATAGTTTTCTAAGTTATAACAATCTATATTATCTGTGTTTTGAAGCCATGTTTCACTTATGGCAATTACGTCGAAAGTATAGTTAAGACTTGACAAGAACAATTTTAATTCTTCAAAATTAGATCTAATACTTCTGCAATTTAAATTTATAATACTGAAACCTTGTACAAAAGAAAATTTGTGCGTAAATTGCTCACTGGTGTAATATTCATATTGTGTGTTCAATGTATTAAAAAAATTGTTATCAAGATCTATGTTACCTTCCTATTCGCAATCTTTAAATTCGGTAAATTTGTAGGAATGAAAAGATATATCTTTACACTTATTGTACATGCTTATCACATCTTCACTTAAATCAAGGTTTGAGTTCAGAAATTTAAATTCTTCTTCTGTGACATATTTAAATGGAAAGAATTCTGAGCATGACAGACAATACCAGTACACGTGATTAGAGTCCTTGGATTTCAATTCTTTCCTGGATAGCTTTGCACATATGCGGTGACACCACTTTAGACATAACGAGCATTCAATAGCATCATTTAATACATTTTTATTGCATTTAAGACAAGGAAATAATGTAACGTCACACATTAAGAGGAAGAGAAGGAACAGCAGGGTATAAGCATATTAACAAATTTACAGAGGGTTTTACACTCGTGATATTTGTACGGATCTCCATTGAATCCAACGTCAGCACAGCTATTTGCCCGGCAAGTGGAGAAAATAGCAACACGAATACCAAAAACACAGCCGAAACAACAAAACTCCCCCTAAACAAGTAGACTGTGCAAGTAATACATGCACCAGGACTACTACAGCAATGAGAGACACAGAAGCTATTGAAGGTGGTCACCAAAGCCTTGTATCGCATTCTTTCTTCTCAAAAATCTTGCCTTGCTTGCTATGAGCTGGTTTTTGGCTGTCAAGTGTTCGTTTATAAACACATTTGTTCCCTTTAATTGCTTTCCCATCTTTAAGATGCGTTGCTTAGACTTGCGGTTTACAAAGCGTAAAATGATGCTCGGCTTGGCACCATCTTTCCTGGCTTTCAATAACTCGGAGCTAATTTAGAATTTAGAGCTGATTGCAGCAATTTCTTTCGCTGCAGTAAAATTAAAAGCGTTTTTAATTGAATACCTTCGACCAAATGCAGTACTTGATGGATTTTCACCGTGTCCAGAGTTGCTAAATATTCGAGGCCAGGGGGTGGGGCCATCCCTGACATCGGTTGCATGCCAAAAACTTGGTTAGCTTCAAAGCCCTTGTTGCCATATCCGGGTTGTACCACAACTGGAGTTTGGGCCATTCTATATGATATGCACTTTGCCTTTCACACAAAACAGAAGTCTTCCTATTTCTTAAAAAAAGACAAATCTTCCTGCATCCAAAACCGGATGTAAATAACAAGTACTTTTTACTCTAGCTGTAAGCATAACCTGTGCTGTCACGTTTCCTCTAAAATAAATAAAATAAAATATAATCAATCCATTCTGAAAATAGCAGAGAGAATAGAAATCTGTATTATTTTGAAGCTTCACAGTTACATTGCAATAATTTTCATAGCTGTAAGTAATGAAACAAAATTACTTCTGTTGTTAAAATAATTGAAATATAACGTAACTAAAATTTACTGTTTCAAGACAAATAAAATTGAAATGCCTAACTTAAATAGAAGTGACTCAAACTTACTTTCCTATCTATGTCAGATAAGTTATTTCTCACAAGTACAATGTGATGAAACTAGTCAGTCATTTTGATTTTTCAAAGCGAAGTGTTACACTTGAAAACGAAAAAAAAAAAAAACTTTTCTACACTGTTAGCATTAGCATTAACAATACAATCTATAATACTTTTGCTAGCTAAGCCCCATACCTCTGAACAGTAGCTTAAGTAGGGTAGGAACAGGCTACAATATAGAGTGCGTAAGCTTCTCGTATCTAGGATTAAACTGGCTTTATATATGACAGATATACATTTTGATAATTTTTTATTTATAGCCAGGACATGACTTTTCCAGTTAAGTTTGCTGTCAACGAGAACACCTAAAGATTTTGTAACATAAACACGCTCTATTGGACTGCCATTAATAGCCAGTTTGAAGTCAGTGAAAAGCGCTACATTTGAAAATATCATGAAATTAGTTTTTTTGACATTAAGTGACAATCGGTTAACTCTAAACCAAACGTCTAATTTAACAAGTTCTTCATTTATCTTAGCACATAATACATCAATATCGGCACCAGAAGAAAAATGCTAGTGTCATCGGCAAAGAGAACAAACTTTAATAACTTTGACACGTTACAAAATATCATTTATACACAATATAAAAAGCAATGGTCCAAGAATTGATCCTTGCGGAACTCCATATGAAACCGTTAATTTGTCTGAAGTAACATTATTATATTTTACATATTGTAAACGATTTGATAAGTAACTTGAAAGCCAAAAATGAGGTACACCACGGACTCCATAATGATATAACTTTTTAAGCAAAAGATTATGATCAATGGTATCAAACGCTTTTTTTAGGTCTATAAAAATACCAACGGTTGACATTTTCTTATCGATTGAATCAGTTATATTTTCGAGAAGTTCTATTTAGGCCAAAGAGGTTGAACGATTGTTTCTAAATCCGCACTGGCTTTCCGATAACAGGTTATTTACATTGATAAACTTGTTTATTCGAATATAAAACAATTTTTCTAAAATCTTTGAAAATTGTGATAAGAGTGACACAGGGCGATAATTATTAAATGACTCTTTAACCCCAGACTTAAACAGAGGAACAACCTTGGCTATTTTCATTTCATTTGGAAAGACACCACAAGAAAAAGAAAGGTTACATATATAAGAAAATGGTTTTACATTGAGATGTATTATTTGTTTAACTATTGACATGTCTAAATTATCGCTATCTAGTGAAGTTTTACTTTTAAAATTATTAACAATATTTACAATTTCTGGCTCCTCCACAGCTCTCAAAAACATAGAATTGCTATTAGTTTTGCTCATAAAGTCATAAATACATTTATCATTTACACTCTCGATATTTTGAGCAAGTTTCGGACCAACATTCACAAAAAAATTATTGAAATTATTTGAAATTATTTTTAACAATTTTGTTCAACACACGCCAAGTTTCCTTCATGTTTGAACTGTTTTTATTTAACAAATTACAGTAATATTGTTTTTCGCAAAACCTTTAAGGGGATGTCGGCCTGTTTCTATAAGATTTATACTTTTGCTCGTTTTTTACTGTACGGTTAATGACAAAACTTTTGTGTAGATTATTTTTCCTACGAATACATTTCAATATCCCTTTCGTTATCCAAGGCTTATGAGGTTCTTTGCTAACAATGCGAACTTTTTTAAGTGTGCAATGTTTATCATACAGCTTTTTAACAGTTGATATAAAGATCCGGTATGCTACACTTACATCAGAACAGTTATATATATTTGACCAATCATACAGAAGTAGCTCATTTTTAAGATTAGAGAGATTATTTTCATTCACAACACGAATATATTAAAACATTTTCTTTGGCGATTTAGTTGGGTCATCACATTCAATTACTGCGAAAACAGGGAGATGATCACTAATGGTATCATCCAATAAAACTCCATTTGTGCTTTTTTAGAACATTTGTGAAGACATTATCAATAAGTGTGGCTGAGTTTATTGTTGCCCTAGTCGGTCTATATACTAAAGGGTAAAAGCCATAACTTAACATAAGATCAGCAAAGTTTGTAGTTGGAACATGTAAATTATAGTTTTACAAATTTATATTAAAATCGACACATATAAAAACAGATTTTGTAGGTTTAAATTGAGTAAGCATGGCGTTAATTTTATCACAAAAAATGTCAATGCAACTACCGGGCGTCCTATATATACAGCTAATGACTCTATATTTACTATCTTTATCAGTTATTTCTACTGAGACACATTCCATAATATTGTCGACAGCAAATGACAAATTGTTCAGAACTTTAAACTTGTGACACTCCAAGATATATATGAGTACACCTCCTCCTGTTTTGGTAACACGATTGACATGTGCAAAATTATAGTTTTCTAAGTTATAACAATCTATATTATCTGTGTTTTGAAGCCATGTTTCACTTATGGCAATTACGTCGAAAGTATAGTTAAGACTTGACAAGAACAATTTTAATTCTTCAAAATTAGATCTAATACGTCTGCAATTTAAATTTATAATACTGAAACCTTGTACAAAAGAAAATTTGTGCGTAAATTGCTCACTGGTATAATATTCACATTGTGTGTTCAATGTATTAAAAAATTGTTATCAGGATCTATGTTACCTTCGTATTCGCAATCTTTAAATTCGGTAAATTTGTAGGAATGAAAAGATATATCTTTACACTTATTGTACATGCTTATCACATCTTCACTTAAATCAAGGTTTGAGTTCAGAAATTTAAATTCTTCTTCTGTGACATATTTAAATGGAAAGAATTCTGAGCATGACAGACAATACCAGTACACGTGATTAGAGTCCTTGGATTTCAATTCTTTCCTGGATAGCTTTGCACATATGCGGTGACACCACTTTAGACATAACGAGCATTCAATAGCATCATTTAATACATTTTTATTGCATTTAAGACAAGGAAATAATGTAACGTCACACATTAAGAGGAAGAGAAGGAACAGCAGGGTATAAGCATATTAACAAATTTAACAAATTTGCCCGGCAAGTGGAGAAAATAGCAACACGAATACCAAAAACACAGCCGAAACAACAAAACTCCCCCTAAACAAGTAGACTGTGCAAGTAATACATGCGCCAGGACTACTACAGCAATGAGAGACACAGGAGCTATTGAAGGTGGTCACCAAAGCCTAACTTCACAAAGTCACTTATGTCATGGATTGCGTGTACTTTTCCCCCATTTGTTTTGATGAAAATTTTACACTTTCGGGTCCATGTCCCTTGTATCGCATTCTTTCTTCTCAAAAATCTTGCCTTGCTTGCTATGAGCTGGTTTTTGGCTGTCAAGTGTTCGTTTATAAACACATTTGTTCCCTTAAATTGCTTTCCCATCTTTAAGATGCGTTGCTTAGACTTGCGGTTTACAAAGTGTAAAATGATGCTCGGCTTGGCACCATCTTTCCTGGCTTTCAATAACTCGGAGCTAATTTAGAATTTAGAGCTGATTGCAGCAATTTCTTTCGCTGCAGTAAAATTAAAAGCGTTTTAATTGAATACCTTCGACCAAATGCAGTACTTGATGGATTTTCACCGTGTCCAGAGTTGCTAAATATTCGAGACCAGGGGGTGGGGCCATCCCTGACATCGGTTGCATGCCAAAAACTTGGTTAGCTTCAAAGCCCTTGTTGCCATATCCGGGTTGTACCACAACTGGAGTTTGGGCCATTCTATATGATATGCACTTTGCCTTTCACACAAAACAGAAGTCTTCCTATTTCTTAAAAAAAGACAAATCTTCCTGCATCCAAAACCGGATGTAAATAACAAGTACTTTTTACTCTAGCTGTAAGCATAACCTGTGCTGTCACGTTTCCTCTAAAATAAATAAAATAAAATATAATCAATCCATTCTGAAAATAGCAGAGAGAATAGAAATCTGTATTATTTTGAAGCTTCACAGTTACATTGCAATTATTTTCATAGCTGTAAGTAATGAAACAAAATTACTTCTGTTGTTAAAATAATTGAAATATAACGTAACTAAAATTTACTGTTTCAAGACAAATAAAATTGAAATGCCTAACTTAAATAGAAGTGACTCAAACTTACTTTCCTATCTATGTCAGATAAGTTATTTATCACAAGTACAATGTGATGAAACTAGTCAGTCATTTTGATTTTTCAAAGCGAAGTGTTACACTTGAAAACGAAAAAAAAACAAACTTTTCTACACTGTTAGCATTAGCATTAACAATACAATCTATAATACTTTTGCTAGCTAAGCCCCATACCTCTGAACAGTAGCTTAAGTAGGGTAGGAACAGGCTACAATATAGAGTGTGTAAGCTTCTCGTATCTAGGATTAAACTGGCTTTATATATGACAGATATATATTTTGATAATTTTTTATTTATAGCCAGGACATGACTTTTCCAGTTAAGTTTGCTGTCAATGAGAACACCTAAAGATTTTGTAACATAAACACGCTCTATTGGACTGCCATTAATAGCCAGTTTGACGTCAGTGAAAAGCGCTACATTTGAAAATATTATGAAATTAGTTTTTTTGACATTAAGTGACAATCGGTTAACTCTAAACCACACGTCTAATTTAACAAGTTCTTCATTTATCTTAGCACATAATACATCAATATCGGCACCAGAAGAAAAAATGTTAGTGTCACCGGCAAAGAGAACAAACTTTAATAACTTTGACACGTTACAAATATCATTTATATACAATATAAAAAGCAATGGTCCAAGAATTGATCCTTGCGGAACTCCACATGAAACCGTTAATTTGTCTGAAGTAACATTATTATATTTTACATATTGTAAACGATTTGATAAGTAACTTGAAATCCAAAAATGAGGTACACCACGGACTCCATAATGATATAACTTTTTAAGTAAAAGATTATGATCAATGGTATCAAACGCTTTTTTTAGGTCTATAAAAATACCAACGGTTGACATTTTCTTATCGATTGAATCAGTTATATTTTCGAGAAGTTCTATTAAGGCCAAAGAGGTTGAACGATTGTTTCTAAATCCGCACTGGCTTTCCGATAACAGGTTATTTACATTGATAAACTTGTTTATTCGAATATAAAACAATTTTTCTAAAATCTTTGAAAATTGTGATAAGAGTGACACAGGGCGATAATTATTAAATGACTCTTTAACCCCAGACTTAAACAGAGGAACAACCTTGGCTATTTTCATTTCATTTGGAAAGACACCACAAGAAAAAGAAAGGTTACATATATAAGAAAATGGTTTTACATTGAGATGTATTATTTGTTTAACTATTGACATGTCTAAATTATCGCTATCTAGTGAAGTTTTACTTTTAAAATTATTAACAATATTTACAATTTCTGGCTCCTCCACAGCTCTCAAAAACATAGAATTGCTATTAGTTTTGCTCATAAAGTCATAAATACATTTATCATTTACACTCTCGATATTTTGAGCAAGTTTCGGACCAACATTCACAAAAAAATTATTGAAATTATTTGAAATTATTTTTAACAATTTTGTTCAACACACGCCAAGTTTCCTTCATGTTTGAACTGTTTTTATTTAACAAATTACAGTAATATTGTTTTTCGCAAAACTTTTTAAGAGATGTCGGCCTGTTTCTATAAGATTTATACTTTTGCTCGTTTTCTACTGTACGGTTAATGACAAAACTTTTGTGTAGATTATTTTTCCTACGAATACATTTCAATATCCCTTTTGTTATCCAAGGCTTATGAGGTCTTTTGCTAACAATGCGAACTTTTTTAAGTGTGCAATGTTTATCATACAGCTTTTTAACAGTTTATATAAAGATCCGGTATGCTACACTTACATCAGAACAGTTATATATATTTGACCGATCATACAGAAGCAGCTCATTTTTAAGATTAGAGAGATTATTTTCATTCACAACACGAATATATTTAAACATTTTCTTTGGCGATTTAGTTGGGTCATCACAATCAATTACTGCGAAAACAGGGAGATGATCACTAATGGTATCATCCAATAAAACTCCATTTGTGCTTTTTTTTTAGAACATTTGTAAAGACATTATCAATAAGTGTGGCTGAGTTTATTGTTGCCCTAGTCGGTCTATTTACTAAAGGGTAAAAGCCATAACTTAACATAAGATCAGCAAAGTTTGTAGTTGGAACATGTAAATTATAGTTTTACAAATTTATATTAAAATCGACACATATAAAAACAGATTTTGTAGGTTTAAATTGAGTAAGCATGGTGTTAATTTTATCACAAAAAATGTCAATGCAACTACCGGGCGTCCTATATATACAGCTAATGACTCTATATTTACTATCTTTATCAGTTATTTCTACTGAGACACATTCCATAATATTGTCGACAGCAAATGACAAATTGTTCAGAACTTTAAACTTGTGACACTCCAAGATATATATGAGTACACCTCCTCCTGTTTTGGTAACACGATTGACATGTGCAAAATTATAGTTTTCTAAGTTATAACAATCTATATTATCTGTGTTTTGAAGCCATGTTTCACTTATGGCAATTACGTCGAAAGTATAGTTAAGACTTGACAAGAACAATTTTAATTCTTCAAAATTAGATCTAATACTTCTGCAATTTAAATTTATAATACTGAAACCTTGTACAAAAGAAAATTTGTGCGTAAATTGCTCACTGGTGTAATATTCATATTGTGTGTTCAATGTATTAAAAAAATTGTTATCAAGATCTATGTTACCTTCCTATTCGCAATCTTTAAATTCGGTAAATTTGTAGGAATGAAAAGATATATCTTTACACTTATTGTACATGCTTATCACATCTTCACTTAAATCAAGGTTTGAGTTCAGAAATTTAAATTCTTCTTCTGTGACATATTTAAATGGAAAGAATTCTGAGCATGACAGACAATACCAGTACACGTGATTAGAGTCCTTGGATTTTAATTCTTTCCTGGATAGCTTTGCACATATGCGGTGACACCACTTTAGACATAACGAGCATTCAATAGCATCATTTAATACATTTTTATTGCATTTAAGACAAGGAAATAATGTAACGTCACACATTAAGAGGAAGAGAAGGAACAGCAGGGTATAAGCATATTAACAAATTTACAGAGGGTTTTACACTCGTGATATTTGTACGGATCTCCATTGAATCCAACGTCCGCACAGCTATTTGCCCGGCAAGTGGAGAAAATAGCAACACGAATACCAAAAACACAGCCGAAACAACAAAACTCCCCCTAAACAAGTAGACTGTGCAAGTAATACATGCACCAGGACTACTACAGCAATTAGAGACACAGAAGCTATTGAAGGTGGTCACCAAAGCCTAACTTCACAAAGTCACTTATGTCATGGATTGCGTGTACTTTTCCCCCATTTGTTTTGATGAAAATTTTACACTTTCGGGTCCATGTCCCTTGTATCGCATTCTTTCTTCTCAAAAATCTTGCCTTGCTTGCTATGAGCTGGTTTTTGGCTGTCAAGTGTTCGTTTATAAACACATTTGTTCCCTTAAATTGCTTTCCCATCTTTAAGATGCGTTGCTTAGACTTGCGGTTTACAAAGCGTAAAATGATGCTCGGCTTGGCACCATCTTTCCTGGCTTTCAATAACTCGGAGCTAATTTAGAATTTAGAGCTGATTGCAGCAATTTCTTTCGCTGCAGTAAAATTAAAAGCGTTTTAATTGAATACCTTCGACCAAATGCAGTACTTGATGGATTTTCACCGTGTCCAGAGTTGCTAAATTTTCGAGGCCAGGGGGTGGGGCCATCCCTGACATCGGTTGCATGCCAAAAACTTGGTTAGCTTCAAAGCTCTTGTTGCCATATCCGGGTTGTACCACAACTGGAGTTTGGGCCATTCTATATGATATGCACTTTGCCTTTCACACAAAACAGAAGTCTTCCTATTTCTTAAAAAAAGACAAATCTTCCTGCATCCAAAACCGGATGTAAATAACAAGTACTTTTTACTCTAGCTGTAAGCATAACCTGTGCTGTCACGTTTCCTCTAAAATAAATAAAATAAAATATAATCAATCCATTCTGAAAATAGCAGAGAGAATAGAAATCTGTATTATTTTGAAGCTTCACAGTTACATTGCAATTATTTTCATAGCTGTAAGTAATGAAACAAAATTACTTCTGTTGTTAAAATAATTGAAATATAACGTAACTAAAATTTACTGTTTCAAGACAAATAAAATTGAAATGCCTAACTTAAATAGAAGTGACTCAAACTTACTTTCCTATCTATGTCAGATAAGTTATTTATCACAAGTACAATGTGATGAAACTAGTCAGTCATTTTGATTTTTCAAAGCGAAGTGTTACACTTGAAAACGAAAAAAAAAAAGAAAATTTTCTACACTGTTAGCATTAGCATTAACAATACAATCTATAATACTTTTGCTAGCTAAGCCCAATACCTCTGAACAGTAGCTTAAGTAGGGTAGGAACAGGCTACAATATAGAGTGCGTAAGCTTCTCGTATCTAGGATTAAACTGGCTTTATATATGACAGATATACATTTTGATAATTTTTTATTTTATAGCCAGGACATGACTTTTCCAGTTAAGTTTGCTGTCAACGAGAACACCTAAAAATTTTATAACATAAACACGCTCTATTGGACTGCCATTAACAGCCAGTTTGACGTCAGTGAAAAGCGCTACATTTGAAAATATCATGAAATTAGTTTTTTTGGCATTAAGTGACAATCGGTTAACTCTAAACCACACGTCTAATTTAACAAGTTCTTCATTTATCTTAGCACATCAATATCGGCACCAGAAGAAAAAATGTTAGTGTCACCGGCAAAGAGAACAAACTTTAATAACTTTGACACGTTACAAATATCATTTATATACAATATAAATAGCAATGGTCCAAGAATTGATCCTTGCGGAACTCCACATGAAACCGTTAATTTGTCTGAAGTAACATTATTATATTTTACATATTGTAAACGATTTGATAAGTAACTTGAAAGTTAAAATATTTCTAAAAAATATTGAGTAGAGCTAACTAGATATCCTACAGAATGTCTCTGCCAAATGTTGTGGTCCTAGCCCAAGCCTATCCCTCTCAGAGGAGTTCGTGTGACAAGGAAAGGGGAATCATAATATCATAATATCATAATACTTACCAAGTGAAGCTATGTCGTCTAATTCCGCTGCTGAATCATGACCCTGGCTATTTATACCCATTTGTACACCTGGTCTTTTTTCTGTAATACTTACCCTATATTCCAACGGTGCTATAATATTTGTATCCACTCCGATTGCGTTTTCATTGTTTTTGTATTCATCACTACTTGTCCTAGATGTGTGGGCACTAAAAGATTGATGTTGTACATTTAAGGTCTTACACTTCCCAACATGTTAACCATTTGGTCGATTCTGATGATCGGTGACATTGTTAATTTCAGGTAGTGTAGAAAATTCTGAATTGTCCCAGTTGTCATCAAAGAATACTACCCCAGTGTGTGCTGCAGCTTTATGTACCAAATGATTGCAGAACAACTCATCGTAGATCATAGAGGAGACGTGCTTACTTCTCAAGGCAGGGTAGCAAGAGCATGGCAGACCAGAGTTTTCATTGCTGTTATTGCTGTAATCTGAATTCCAAACATGCGAACAACTTTGTGATATGCGTAAATAAGTCGAGCTAAAGTTACACTGTGCTTCCCCAATGCAACGATAAATAAGTGGGTTTTTAATATTAAATTAATGGACAAAGTTGTCAATTTAAAGTCGATCTGTACTCAGACATTTGAATAACATAGTCAAGTATTTGTTCATCCTCATCCCAATATTATCAACACTGCTTTTGTATTTTGCTTTCTTAAAAATAGTACTCGAAATGCAGTTTAAAAAATGTTAATAGATGAAATAAATATACTTAAACAAAACATAAAATATAATTTTCTGGACTTACCTTGGTTTTGTAAAGCCTCTCAATATTCTTCCATGTTTATATCCGTTCTCGTGCAAGTATTTTTCTGTTCGTTTTTAATTATGCCATAATAATATAATATATCTAAACAGCTTCTGAACTTTTTCCTTCGACTATTTTTCCTCAATTTTGTGGCAGCGAAAAACATACAAAACATGCAAAAAAAGTTTTAAATTTGTGACAAGTTGGTCAAGCAGACTTGATAAAGACAAGACAAGCACGACCATAACCGACAGATTATAATAACCGATGCATTTGACATGAGGCTAAGACAGTAAGAAAGGACCGACCCATGAACAGAATGGAGGATATTCACGTAAGACTGGATAAAAGGCTTTCTGTATTTTGTTAATAGATTGCGGAATATTTTGTGAAGAAGAGTTGGTAAGAAATTTCGATTAAAAAAAAAAGAAATATCGATTATGCATGACATATCTGCATGCATTGATGGTTGATATAACAGCGTTGTAGATTTTTTTATACAAAACATAAAAACGAGCTGCCTGTTTCCTCAACCACTAGTACAAAACGAATTGTTTTTATTAAATCTAAATTACTTCCGTCGCAACAATAAAAAGCAAATCTAACGTACGCAGATAAAAAAATTAGTAAAATCTTAAATGAAAGATAAACTTTTTGGATTCATTTGCTTAGCTACTGTTGTCGTTTAAAACATACGAAAGGAAAACGGTGAGGAATTACGAAGTTTGGGCTATGACGGGTGCAATCTGTTTACAGTAAACGATACCATTACACGAAACAACAGTTTAATCTATTCTAATCTATTCTATTCTAATGGTTTTTGTGGGTAGATATCTTATAAGAACCCACTACTCTTCCTTACCAGATGTTGTCTTGATAAATATTATGCAAAAGTACATATATATATACAAGTCAATTTTGCGTTATATAACTGCGCACATGACTTCGTTCGCCACATTTACTCGAACGTCATAGACTTAAAGGCCCAACGAGGACTATAAAAGCAGCCCTTAGCTCCTCCCATTTATATTATGATTCTGGAGCTCAACGAGACAACATCAGTTCCTCGCGTATTTTTTTTAGCGTTTTTGCTAAACATTGTGACAAATTTTGTTAAAATAAACTGGTCGATGACTTAACAATGACTTTCTAACCATATTAAAAATATTTTTTTGTTTGAAAAGCTTTTACATCAAAATTTAAGTTTAAATCATATCACAGCTTTTAAAACGGCCCAACCTCATTGTAAATTCCACGTGTTTTACATTGACCCATTGATGCTCATTGAACAGCATGTTATAGGGAGCCACTCCAAGCAAAACCGATTTCACACATTTTTGCTTTCAACTCCTTTGTCTAAGCTGGACTCACAGTGTGGATACAAATATGCTGCATAAATAAACTGTTATCTTCAGTTGATCAGTTCGCACATCGCACAAAGACATTTATCTTAAGGTTGTAAAATCTGTATAAAATTGATTGATCGCCTTATCTACGAAAGTGAGAAAAGGGGCGAACTCGGTGCCATGGCTAAAAGCAGCGTTTTCAGTTGGGCTTTGTGACAAAATCCTGTTTGTTTCGCTTAGCGAAAGTTTACTTGCAACATAGCTACTTGTGTCACGGTACATAAGAATGTCCGAGAGGTAAAAGGGGTTCATTTCTGGTCTGTTCTGACCATCTGAGGCATGATTATGCGTGTTTGTGTTATAACAGCGATAGACTACAGTGTAGAGTGAAGTTCTGCTGCGCTGTTCGTGCATACGCCTTCCACAAGTGTCCATAACACATACAAATAATCAAGCCCAATGATCTATGCCTATAATAATATACTTTAAACACCGATGTATTGACAGTCATTGACAGTGACAACGCCTATATTAAAATCATATCACATATAACTGTTTTTAAGGATGACAAAATAGGTTTTAGTCCTTGAGTGATGTGCGCTTTTGTGTGGAAGGACAACACGTGTAATTTATTTCCAGAGAAACCTTTTATTAGCAACCATACATTAGAGTCAATTGCTGTCATGTGCATTTAATTTCAGCCGTCCTATCATTTCGTTTCAATGCGATTTATAGAAAATGAAGCAAAATAAACGTGCTATCAGTTATTAATTTTCGTTTTTTAAATCATGCCGTTGAATGATAAAAACAACGCAATTTTTTGGTATCTTAGGACGAAAATCTTGCGTTACCTATCAAGAAAAATACTTCTCAGTCTGATATTCCTAATAAAACTACAGACGCCGGTGCACACAAAACATAAGAGCACAGGCTTATATCACACACTTCTATCGACATCTTTGTAAACAAAAACAAATACCTCCCCGACTAAACCCATAATTCACTAGTAACCATTTTCCAGTTTTCTGTTTCCCCCGATAGGGCTGTCACAAAGTTTTATTTGAACAACTACATATTATTTTTAGCATGATAAGAAATTTTACCCTATATCAATGAATCGCATGCGCTCAGTAGTCGGGAGTGGGTCTGGGAGGTGGTCACTAAACAGATTTTACTTTACGTCTTTTTGTCCGGTTCCAGACGGTGGTCGCTAAAACAGATTTTACTATACATCCTTTTTATCCTGGTTTTAAAGTTGGTTATTACAGCAGTTTTACTGCACGTACTTTGTTTATCCGGGTCTGGAAGGTGGTCAAGACAGGCGGCTTTTACCGTAGGTCTTGTTATCCGAAACTGGTAGTTGGCCACTACAAACAAGTTTTACTTTACGTCTTTTCATCCTGATCTTGAAGATGGCACTTACAAATAGGTTTACCATAAATTTTTTTATTTATTTTAACCATCTCCTCCCCAGTTTTCTAATGTAACCCTAACCATTTTAGCAAACGTTACGGTAAGGGTTTATACACTAAGTGCAGTTATAGTTAAAATGTATACCTTGTCTTCGTACATTTCCACCGACCAAAGAGCGCTAGAAAGAATTATCAAAAGTGTGCCACACATCACCCTCCTGTCAAAATAGTGCGCTGTTTGTCATAACACAATTTGTGTTAGATCAATCACTTTAAAAATGAAAGCTAGTTCAAGTACTGCACAAACCGTTACGTAATTACACCCCCACGTGGAACAGCTTGGTAGCCGAATGAAAACAAGCTAATAGCTGTGGATGTGTAACGCTCAAAAAGATCCATCACACGAAATACAAGAAATGATTGAGAAATGTTCTGCTGATGTTTTCAAGTATGTCTAAAGAATGCAGGAACATTGGAGAAACTTCTGCAACACACTGAAATCCCAAGCGTAGTTAATAACTATGCGAAATCTTACATACAAGACTTTTAAGTAACATCATATCCCTTCCCTTAAAATGCAACATGCGTCAAAATTTGGAGGAATTCTCCGACTGAACCAGGGAATATGCAGATAAAATTTGAAGTCGATACCACTTTCCATTACCGAAATATTTTTCAAACAAGATCTTGTTCAATATATATATATATATATATATATATATATATATATATATATATATATATATATATATATATATATATATATATATATATATATATATATATATATATATATATATATATATTTATATATATATATATATTACGCGGTGACGTCATACGCCGCACTCGTTCGTTATACTCGCGACAAAAACAGAATTTTTCGGACCTATCAAGCAACAATCCCACCAAGTTTCCACTTTCTCGGATGTTCAACGGGCTGAGAAATTTCGCAAACAAGATTTTCACGTAATGACGTCATATGCCTTCCACAATAACATAATGTGCATCAAAAGTTGACAGAACTGCCCGACCAACCCAAGGAATAAACAGGCCACGTTTAAAGTTGATCCGGTTTTCGTTCTCGAGATATCTTGCACACATTTTGTTCACAACAGCCTGACACAAACACACACACAGAACGTACAAACAGTATATGTCTCCCCTCGGTCGGGGAGATATAATTCTCCACATAAAATTGTTCATGCAAATATAATAACTTACGTGCACTGCAGATTTGATTCAGCAATGCCAATTTTCTTCACTACGAAGTATTAAAATACTGTACAATTCAGCTTTTTATTCATTATTAGGTCTGAATCGAATAAGCCCAAGAGTTGTTGAAGTTCAGGATGCAATCGTAAACTCGTATACAATCAGAATAAGAACCAGTCTGGCGAAGTACCACAACATTTGGAGGATCTCCAGTCGCGTCACAAATGCACAACTACAAACGGTGAAGGATCGGACTGAATCTGTCAAAAAGTTCTGACGCGGAATGGCTAAATCAGATTTGGTGAAGTCCCACAGGTGCAAATTTTGGGTAACCCAAATACACATATATAATACAGTCGGATCCACTTAATATGAACACGGTTAATGTGAAGTTCGCGTAATATGAGGTGATTTGCTTGGTCCCAATGTAAAATACATTGGTTTTTATGCACAGAAATTCACATAACATGAACACGTCTAGTATGAAGTTTACGTAATATCAGTGTTGCCACGGAGTCGTCAAGAAAAAAAGGATAAAAAAAAGGATAAAAAAGGATAAATTTGAGAAAAAAAAGTATGAAAAAAAGGATAATTCATATTTTGCTGAAGATCGAGAAAACATTAATGTTAATCATATTGTATAATTTTTTTGTAATTTCAAGATTCGCGCTGGGTTCTCAGGAAAGTAAGTCAAAAAGGGAAAGTGTGACTCAGGTCCAGAAAAACTCGGTGGATTCCGAAAAAGTGAGTCATTTCGTAAAAAATTCCCAAAAAGTGGACAAAAAGCCCGCCAACGCGAACCCTGAATTTATAATGCTCGTTTTCACTGCAATTTAAAAAATATTTGCATACCTGATTGTACTTCACAAATTCATAAAGAAATCCGGTCAAATTGTGCCAAAAGAAGAGTTTTGAAAATTGGTACTAAATATTTTTTAAATACCCCCATTTAGTCAATTTTTAGCGGGTCACCAAAAAATTACTTTTTCAAGACAAGCCTACCTAGAGAATAAATGTTCAAAATTGGAGAGGAATCCGATCAAAATTGTGGGAGAAGAACCATTTTGAAAATTGGCAACCGAAAAATTTTAAATGCCCCCCATTTAGCCAATTTTTGGCGGATCGCCAAAAAATTTTTTTTTAAGAGAGGCCTACCTGGAGAACATTCGTTTAAAATTTAAGAGGAATCCGATCAAAACTGAGGGAGAAGAAGCATTTCAATTTAAGTAAAAGTTTACACACGTACACACGTACATACAGAAGACGGATACCCCTCTATTGATGTGATAAGACCAAAGGTGCGTACGTACTTTATCGATGGTCCCTAGGGACATGCAACTCAAACTTACAGAATGAAGTTATTGAAAATCATTCAAGAAATAACAAGTTTGTCCAAGGACAAAGTCCCAGCTTCGAAAAGAAATAAGACCAAAACCAGCGTGCATGAGCAAGGGAATTTCCCTGAAAATTTGGGCGTTGATGAGCAGTTCGAATTTCGGACCATTGCGCATGTTTATTTAAGTTGCGTTGATGCGCGGTGCTTATTTTGGACCAGTTCGCATGTTTATTTGTCTTCCGTCGATGCGCGGTTCACATTTCGGATCAATACGCACGTCTATTTAACTTGCATCAATGCACAGTGCTTATCTTGAACTACTGCGCATGTTTATGTAACTTGCGTCGATGTCCGGTTGTTAAATCTGACCACTGCGCAAGTTCATTTAACTTCTGTTTACGCGCTGTAGGAGGAGATTCATTTAATTTTTTTTCAAAAATTCCGAAAAAAAACTTCAAAAGTTTTCCAATTCTCTCAAAAAGTACAAGCCGTATGCATGACCCCCTAGAAACGGCTCATATTAAAAATAAATGAAATCTGTAAAAACCGCAGGAGGAAATGCAGTTTGAATTTTTTTCTTCAAAAATTCCTTGATCGACGCAAAAAGCACAGGCCGTATTCACGATTCCCTAAGCATGCCTCAACCCCAAAATAAATGATGTCTGATCAAAACTGTAGGAGAAGATACACTTTGAGGTATTTTCATCAAAAATTCCCCCCAAATCAAAAATTTCCAAGTTGAGTCAAATAGCACATACCGTATGCCCGACCCACCTTTTTTCAAAAATTCCCTAAAAATACAAAAATTGTCGGATCGACTAAAAAGTGCAAGCCGTATGCTCAACCCCTTAGGGACGCCTCATATCAAAAGAAAAAAAACGAAATCCGTTCAAAACTGTAGGGGGGAAATACATTTTGAAGTTTTTTCTTCATAAACTCCCTAAAAATACAAAAATTGTCCGATCGACTAAAAAAAAGCACAAGCCGTACGCACGACCCTTTAGAGGTGCCTCATACCAAAACTAAATGACATCGGATCAAAAATGAAGGAAGAGATACATTTTAATTTTTATTTTTAATTCCCCAAAAATTCAAAAATCACTCGATGGACTAAAAAAAGCACACGGCGTATACATGGCGCGCTTAGGGATGCCTCACACCAAAAATAAATACATCGACTCAAAATTGTAGGAGTAGATGCATTTCGAATTATTTTCGAGATTTTTGCTTAAAAAATTTGCCAAAAATTTCAAAAATCGCCCGATCGACTAAAAAAGCACAAGCCGTATGTATGACCCTTTAGGGGTGCTTCATATATCGGGAAATAAATGACATCGGGTCAAAAATGTAGGAGGTGATACATTTTAAATTTTTTCTTCAAAAATTCGCCAAAAATTCCAAAATCACCTGATCGAATAGAGAAGCACAAGCCATATGCATGACCGCTTAGAGATGACTCACACCAAAAATAGGAGTATATGCAGTTTGAATTATTTTCGAGATTTTTGCCTAAAACATTCCCCAAAAATAGAAAAATTGTCCGATTGACTAAAAAAGCACAAGCCGTATGCACGACCCTTTAGGGTGCCTCACATCAACAATAAGTGACATAGGGTCAAAAATGTAGGAGGAGATTCATTTTAAATTTTTTTCTTCAGAAATTCGCAAAAAAATAAAAATTCATCGGATAGACTAGAAAAGCACAAGCCGTAGGCACGACCCCTTAGCGATGCCTCACACCAAAAATAAATGACATCGGATCAAAATTGTAGGAGGGGATGCATTTTGAAAGAAAGTTCACTAAATAAACAACTAACTAACTAACTAACGGACGCCATCCGCAAACCGATAGGAATACCCCAGCGTACGTGTAACATCATTTAGAATACTGGATATTTTACAGTGAGATAAGACATTGAATACGTTTACAGAATGTATGTTTCAATTCCATGAAAAAATACCCTTTCTCTACAGACGTATTGATTTTAACAATAGACGCTGCAAAAAAGTTGGAAATTACATACATATACAGTGTAAGAGAGGTTAATATTATGGCCAAATCATGACTAGGGTGAGAAAAAATTGTATTTTAAACGAAAAAAGAAAATGCAAAAAAGTACCAAAATAAAAAAAGGATGAAAAGCGAAAAAAAGTATAAAAAAAGGATGAAAATTAAAAAAAAGTATTTAAGGATAAAAAAAGGATAAAATCGGGCTTTTTTTTAAAACAAAAAGGATAATCCTTTTAAAAAAGGATGATGTGGCAACACTGTAATATGAAGTCCAGCATAAGGTCCCGTAGGCCATATTTACTGCATAATCGGTTCGCGTAATATGAACTACATAAAAGGCTAAGAACAAAAAGACAAAGAACACAAGTACACAGAAGACTGAGTAAGTGTCAACATTGAATGCTATTGTTTATAAAAGGCATTATTGTGGGGCGATCAAGGAAGGGTCGCAATTGCAATTTGGTAGTCTTTAAGCAGACAAAACAGTCGTTTGATCCAAAGCTATTGCGTACCAATACCATAATCAAACACTTGGGTATTGGATGTTGTATTGCATTCCAGGGATTTTATGTCTTGCTCCGGCCATTGATCTATTAATTGCGTTCGGGAGTAGTGGTTAACTGCACTTCGTTTGAGTCAAAGCTATTGGGTTTCAATTGATTGTATGGGTGATTGAAAGTGTGATGTGTAAAAGTTCGTGTACTATGAAGTTCGCGTAATATGAAGTATTTTGCTCGGTCCCGACGACTTCATATTACGCGGGTTCGATTGTATATATTCTTTCAAATGTTGAAGCTTTGAACTGTATCCGTTTTTTTCGTGATCTACGAGTACTCTCCCAGCTGCAGACGAACAGAAGTACGGCCACATGGATGCGCAGAACCCGTTCCTACAGGCCTCAACATAGTTAAGAGTGGTCGGACAACAGGTACCATAGTGTGGGCGTGGCTAGAACCACACCATGTGATCAACGCAAAAATAAATACATAAAGAGGCTCAATACCTTTCGTTTCAATTAATTTTATATACAATGTTATAAAATCAATCAATGTAACAGACAATGTAAAACAACGAAAAAACAAATCACATTACGCCCTTACGAAACAAAATAACAACTACTTGGCTTTTTTACCTCCAACAGTCATGCTTAAAGATTGGTACAGTAGCAAATGCTTCATTGTTTTCATTGTTTTCATATTTCATTGTTTATTATGTATACGTGAGTATTTTTGTGTAATACATAGTACACCAGTCATGCTTAAAAGATTTGTAGAGAAATAAAAGCTTCGTGAACATATGTCTTATCTATTATGTATACGCGAGTATTTTTGTGTAATACATAGTACACCAGTCATGCTTAAAAGATTTGTAGAGAAATAAAAGCTTCGTGAACATATGTCTTATCTATTATGTATACGCGAGTATTTTTGGGTAATACGTAGTACACTGCTTACATTAGTGTGTACAAAATGCTCCGAGTGCCAAATGTCACTGAAATCGCACCTAAGGACTGCGACAATTTAGTTCGGTCAGCGGGCGGCATACTGACGGAAACAACACAAAGCAAAGAAATTCGGTTTGCGGGTCGGGAATTCGAGTTTTAACGATGGGCTGTTCCATCTCTTCTCTGTGCGGTGTACGCCGTGAATTAATGTACTGAATCGCAATAAAATAACGCGCATTTCTCTCGCGTGCTCTATGGGGATGCCAGCGCGGAATAGGCATGTGCCTGCTCATGGAAGGTATGTGCGCGCCAATGGGCCAATAGAAAAATCTTGTAAAAATGTGCGCGACATGGACCTGACTAAATTCAGGCTCGAAACTGGAAAATAAAACCATTGAGTATATAAGTTTGGCCGACATTTGTCTCAGAAGCCTTAGGCCAATTAGATATCGAGATAATCATTTTGAAAAAAAAAGTGTGAAGCAATAAAACGCAGATAAGTTATTGCGAAACTCCGCACGAAAAAAGTAGTACCTCAATATCGGAGCTCGGCACCAAAAAAAGTAGTACCTCAATGTCGAGAGCTCCGCACCGAAAACAAGTAGTAGTTCAATGTCTGAGCTCAATGTCTGACCTACCAGAAAAAGTAGTTCTGTTTGAGTACAGTGTACTGAATGTGAACATTTTAATACCTTTATCGGGACAAACCGAACTAGCAACTAAATAATTTAACTCTGTCCAACTTTATTTTATACGCACTGCGGAACTAAAATATAGAATTGGCCAAAAAAAGTATAAACCATCACCCGAACGTTAAACCAATCGTATAATCTGTGCATGTTCTTTATAATTGGTGTAGTGCTTCAATCGTGAGAAACACAGTGATGTTTTCCAACGACGGTGGAGCACACACCTTGTGACATTGTAAACTTATCGTACAAAGAAATCCAATCAATTGATAGGTCGAAGCTTACTAATATACACACAACAATTACAACCAAAACTACAAATATAACACTCAGACAAGATATGACGTAGGCGTTTTTTTTTAATAAAATTTCGATGCAAACAAAACAATTCAACTACACAAGGGCAAAGTTACAAAAAAATGTTTACAAATAAGCAAACGAATGACTTTGCCGAGAAAAAAGAGAGTGAAATAAACTGCGTAATGCCAGCATGAACACTGAATTGATAAAATGCAAACTGAATAAACATCCTACAATATAGACCAACAAAGCACACCTCCTGGAGTATTTATTATAAGTGTATTCAATATTTTCTTAAAGAATATAAGCCTAATCACAATTAGCGCAAGAACTTTAAATTTCCACTTTCAATTAAACTTAAAACTTTTTGTTAAAACTTTTAATAAATTTTCAAAATAGAATACGGTTGTTAAAAAACATGATTGCTCTTTGATGCAGAAAAATTTAGCATTTAGGCTGAATATCTGTCTTTTTTTTTTCATTTTTACCCGGTTAGTTTGCATTCAAAACGCAGAATTTTTGCGCATTTTATTCGGAACGCCCAAAATATGAGCTGGTTTATATAAAGCCTTTGAATACCCGTTGCAATATGGCTTCACATCAAGCTAGACGAACAATTAAAAAAAATAATGTGAACCAAAAATATGCACAACCATCTTCCCACATGTGAAGATAAGAAGACTTGGGGGAGGGGGGAGGGGGAGGGAGGGGAGGGCGGGAGTTGTATTCTAGTACTGCGTTGCAACCACATAAATAAAAAAGTCGTGTCTATTGACTTGTAGGACCAAAATAATCGGTACTGATCACAGTCATTGGCTAGAATCAGGTCATGGTTATGACGAAATGCTATGGGTATGATCAGATCTTCAGTTGGGATTTAATTCCTGAAATACGGTACCCACTAAAAATAAAGGAGTTTGTCTGTTTCTTTGTTTATTAAATCAACGGTAAATAAAAACTTCTCCTTTCAAAAGGTTCAAATTAAGAATAGCATTTGCACAAATGAACGCAACTTGTAACCTGCAGGGTATATAATGGTAAATTTAAAAAAATATATTTTAGAACCTAACATAAAATTATGCGAAGCAATAACACAATAAAAACTAGAACTGGGCTTCAAATAAATGCTTTCCAAAACGACTCGATAATCAACGCCAAATCTGTGAAGATCTCAACCCACTGGGCCCACCGGTAAGGTGGTTTGAACCCACCCTCCCTCCCCCCATCGTCACCCCCCCCCCGCCACCACTAGTCACAGAGACAGTCTCCTGCTACGCAAATTCCAGTCACTTCTTCGGGTTGTCAGAAGTTAGTCCACGAATGGGTCATTGACGAATAAGTCATTGACAAATGAGTCACTGACGAATAAATCATTGACGAATGAGTCACTGACGAATAAGTCATTGACGAACGGGTCACTGACGAAGTTTTACAGCAGAAGTACGTCTGAAAATGAACTACTAAAATCTTTACAAAAATACTTTGCTAAATTTAGACAAGTACAATTTGAAACGAAACTGAGGTACCGGTGCATGAAGAAGAATTAAAAACAACAGTCAACCATGCCCAGCAGCAAAAATATTTATGCTCTTTGACAGTGTAATTTCAGGCAAAAATGGGTCAAAGTATCAGACTTGGCAAAACAATTAAAACAATAGGGTGCTTTTGTTTTTGTTTTTGTTTTTTTTTTGTTTTTTTTTTGTTTGTTTGTTTGTTTGTTTTTTGGATGGCGCCGGTCCAATAGGTATACGTCTTTACTTTATAAGAACATCAGATTGTCCGACACAGAACATTGAGTTATTGTTCAAAACCATTCCGCCTTCACTTCGTCTTATAGTGAGAGAGGGGAAAAAAGATTCCACTCCAAAACTAAATAACATCTTGTATAAAAAGCCGTTGTTATAAAACGGTTGACCTCTGGAACGATCTAGCTGTTATGCATAAACACAAAGCTTATGTAGGCAAAAATTGGTTCCGCGCTTTCAATAAGAATACGTTTTCGCGTATCCGATGAACAAAAAGGTCTTATACAAAACAGACCAAACAGAGACGCCGTAGAGGTTATCTGTTGGACAACAACGATAAAAACCAGATCTGTAAATTGAACAAAAACATAAAATACATACAAACAGCTGTTAGCGGCCTATCTAATTGTACACAGCTGTTAGCGGCTTATATTATTTTTACTCAGCTGTCAGCAACTTATCTCATTTTTACACAGCTGTTGGTGGTTTATCTCGCACACAGAAAATAAAGGCTTATCTAACTTTTGCACAGCTGATAACAATGTCACTTGTAATACTCAACAATAGTCAGATCTAAGTATATACAACAGCGCATCAAAATATCACCCAGAGGTCATCCAGCAAACGTGTCACCACACAAAGCGTAGGTACGGAGGGCCCACTAGTTTTCTCACATTCTTTACGGATGACCCTTGTGGTGCTCCATATACATTAGTAAACTTCCGGGTAGTGTATTTTATGGCGTTTTCCAAGAAAATGCGGAATTCTAGTGTTTTCTGATCGTAAAAAAAGCTAAATTCATTTTATACGTAAAATTTTCTGCTGTTTTCGCGTCTTCTGTTCTAGAAACTTTGAATGAACTTGTTGAAAATGAGTGCCGCACTTATGACGTATGTCGTGACACGTGGTGTGACGCACGCCATAGTAAATCGTGTGATGCCAGCCATCATATTATATACATCACACTGCGTCACCTGACGCACGTCACATCAAAGTCGTATGACGCACGAGATATCAGCTACAAATCCGCGACGTACGTCATACTGCGTCACATGAGGTACGTCATGTGACGTCAAATGACTCCCTCATTGACGACACTCACAACACACTATAAAAAACGATACATTATCTGAACAATTATCAACCAGTTTTTGGATTCAGAAGATTCAGTCTCCTCTTGAATCTTCCGGGTTGTATTTTTTTCTCTCTTTTTTCTTCTCTTTCACAATGCCGCGTAGTTCATTGGTTAGTTTTCAAATTGTGACCGGGATCACGGCATTTTAGTTGTTGTTTTTCTCGAAGTACATGAAGTCGACCAGGAATGTGGCACCGACCAGGATGGCTTTGTTCAGCACGGGCTCGTTTGCACCGACTGCAACGACAACAAAAGATAAATAATCTGCAACATGAAACCAATAATTTTCAACCTTTCCCATTATCCTTTTTTCTCAAGACATAAAAGTCCATTTCTTGTATGAACATACATAGAATAAAATGTTTTATAGTTGTTATCGTTCAAATGAGAAAACTGTTCTGATCTTTTTTAATGTAATTTTTTTTTAGTTTTTATGTTCTTGCAATTTGAGTAAGTTCGTTACAATATTTTGCCCACGAATACTGCATCCAAATTGTTCAACAGACTATAACTAGAGATCAAGTTCCAGTTAGACTTTTCATCTCTCTCTCTCTCTCTCTCTCTCACACACACACACACACACACACACACACACACAGACAGACACACACACTGGACAGCTTAGAGAGCCTAAGGCTTACGAGTGTGGGGGTACCACGTGTCCTCCCCCACCCCACTCCTTCTTCAGAAAAAATCGACGACATGGAATGGGCGGGGTGGGGGGGGGAGTAACACCACAACCCAGCCGAATCGGCCATCGCAATCTTTCAACAGTAACCCTCCTTGTACTAGCGGAAACTGCCCTCTCCAAAGTACGTTCAACCAACACCACCCCCCCCTCCAAAAAAAAATAAATAAAATAACATAAAATAAAATAAAAAAAACTAGACGCAAAAAGGTCGCATAACACCCCTGAAACAACCCTAGAAAAAAAGCTGATACGAATTGTTTTCTTCATCTTCTTTTTTGTATTTCTTCTTCTTTCTTTTTTTCCTTCTTCTTTTGCTGCGCATAAAAGGATAGGTTTCGTATCCGAGGAGGCCTCCAGGCGTCCTATTAATAGAAGCCTACTTGCAAGGCCAGGGTAATTAGCCGTTATCAGGATATGGATGAAACTGAATCAGACCCCATTAGAAAGAGGCTTTTGACACATGCTGAAAATCACATTTGCCACCATTTTCTCTCGGTCTTGTGCTATCGGCTGGAGCAAAAAAAGCTAAGCTCGGAAAAAGCATTAGGAAATTGCTTATGTTTTTAGAAGAATCCCCAAGTCACTGGTGCAATTACTCATTGGAATAAACATACTTTCTGGGTCAACACCGAGGTCTCCGAGAAATACGCACCCGCCAACGTTCTGCTTCCGAGCGCAGGAAGCAGCGCGAGAGACCTTTCATTTTAGGTCTCTTATTTCACCTTTAGTCTGTTTGTTTGTTCGTTTCTTTTTGGTGTTTAACGTCCCGTTGATCAATTTTGATGGGTATATAGGGACACACTTGCTAAAAGAGCAAGTGGAGAAAAAAAGAAGAAATAGCAAAGAGGAATTAGAAAGAGACAAATTCCGATTAGCCGCCTCTTACGCCACGGAACAGAAAGCAGTGGGCGTATTCTTAAGATTCCTCCCAACCCACAGATGTACAGCATAATTTCAGGATCTGAACACCTCGCCAATGGGATCAACTCGGGAACAGGATCACTTTTCATGACTGCCAAAAATGAAGTTGCATACAACAAGTTGTATACAAACAGAATTACATAAATACGACCATTCTGGAAAAGGCAGCAATTTGGCACAGTCCCTTAGCTTGGTCACTTTCCGAGACTCCACTATTTATTGCCCCCCCCCCCCACCAATCCAAAAGCAACTTGTTCTAACGTCCAATAGTTGCTGGTAAAGCAGGGAAAAACTTGACACCGGGAGAGTGTAGCATCCCGGATTCCGTGGCGCTCAAGATTCCGCATATCATAATCCTGCTGCTGGGCACGTGGCATTCTGGTTTTCGCTTAATGCCAGGGAACGTGGCGTTCGGGTTTCTGCATCAGACCAGTTATTGTTGCGTTTCACACGACGTTTAAACCCCGGATGTGTGGCCTTTTGGGGGCTTGGCGTTCCGCAGTACGCCGAGTTTCAGGTGTGTGGCGATCCGGAGTATGCTCAGTATCAATGCGTGGTGTTCCGGAGTACGGTCAGTACGAGGTGTGTGACGTTCCGGAGTACGCTCGGTACCAGGTACATGGCATTTCGCAGTACGCTCAGTACCGGGTGTGTGACATCCCGGAGTACCTTCAGTACTTGGTGCTTAGCGTTCCGGAGTGCGCTTGAGGCGAGGTGTATGGCGTTCCGGAGTACGGTCAGTACTTGCTGCTTGGCGTTCCGGAGTACGTTCAGCACTTGTTGCTTGGCGTTTCGGAGAACGTTTAGTACTTGGTGATTGGCGGTCCGGAGTGCGCTTGAGGCGAGGTGTGTCGCTTCCTTTTGTGGATTTCGCTGCTACTCACGCTTCGATTCATGTAACCGTCCCTGTAATAGCGCGGTGAGAATTGCCGTGTCAAAGCGATGGTTTTGAAACAGAGATGTTATAATATGTTTGAGCTGGGGGAGGGGGGAGTCAGTGTGAAGAGGGGGCCTGACAGTTATTTTAGGGTCAACCAAAACATTGCCAGATTGACAAAAAAATCTCGGTAATCTCTGGAGAGAAAACGCTGTATGAGACTTATCAACAAAACTGCTGTGAATGAGTCAGCGCTTGCTGATAGAGTTATCACAGTACTTTATAAGGTGGCCGTGAAGTACTGTGAGGTGCATATAAGTAGTGGTTTGTGTACCTAAAACTACATAACCGCAACGACTACTAAACTAGGCTGATATGAAGTAGACCGTTTCAAAACGAATCTCGCCCACTGAATAGCAAGCATGCGTGCCTTGGAGTAAAATGTATTCATGCGCGTCCCACAGTAAATTATATTCATGAGCGTTTAGAAATACACTATACTCAGTAGCGTACAGAGCAAATTGTGTTTATGTGCATTCCAGAGTAGCTATAATCATCCGGCACCATGCTAAATGTCATTTTAATATGCCTCGGAGTTTGGGCAGTTCAAACGGGACACTGTGGTAACCGAAAAGAAAAAGTTCCTTGAAAATTGAATAGGGGTAAAATAAAGACCCACGTTCGAAAACCGCAAATGACTATGGCATCGCGCATGAATGTTACTTCGTATGCCCGCAATGGCCTCACTTGCAATGTTTGCAACACGAGGAGATGAAGACGTCATTCTCATCACGTTTATGGATTTACACTTTATTCTACGGTGGCAAAAAAAGGCACTCCAAACAGCACAATGTCATAAACAAAGCAAGCAGACGACAGCTGCCGTAAAAAAATAAAGAAGCGCCATCTGGAGGGTTGTTTGATAAAGTACAGCAGAAGAGAGTCAGTCCGGAAAAGTCCCACGGAAAAAAGTACCCCAGAAAAGTGGGGAAAAAAGGTCTCCAGGAGCCAAATTCTCCGGAACGCCCTGTTGTGTGAGTGGTCCATTTAACGAACTCAGTTAGCGTCAGCATTTAATCGGGATTCTGTTTACGGCATTCGTTACACAGGGCTGCCCAATGCCTTCAATTTTTAATCGATTCCAAAAAAAAGCGTGGTTTCGATCCATTGTTAGTAGTCTGTTGATTGGTGTTCAAACAGAGGAATCGATTTCGATCACAAATTTCGCAAAGCCACGCTTGATGACAAGTCACATGACCACCGCAAAAACTGGGTTACCGCACTTCTCTTTCAGGACCAGAATGTTATGAAATGCCATGACGGCAAAAAAAAAAATCAAGCAAAGTTTTAGTTGAAAGCTTCATTCAAATTCAGCGCTCGTGACTAATGCATGTTTGGGAGTTCATTTGTGCAGGCATTGGTAACGCTCCCACACAGAACGTGCCCGTCTGAGACCGGAAGTTGTCGATTTTACGAGCCAGTAAACCAAGTGTGTCTTAAGATACACTTCAATTAGCACGATCTGGAGGTCGGGAGGAGGGGAGGGGGTGGAGGGGGAGGGGGAGATAATAGCACGCCATGGTCACGTCATCATCACTTAGTGCTTCACGAGATTAGCTGTTCTTGTTATCTGTCAATTAATTCCTACACCGTTCATACCCGCTGAACTCCGCAATTGTGCAACAGACAGGAGGGATACCAAAATGCTCAGAAATTAACCCTCCACAGATGAATTAACATTCTCATTACTGAATTAACATTCTCATTACTACCCCATCACTGCATCACACCGATTATTTTCATGGTAACTCCCTACAATACCACAGCTCCCTACCCCCTCCTTCACCCCTCTGTTCGCAACATTTGTGACGTCACTCTTTGCCTATCATATCATAAGCGTACACACAGCCTTCGACTCCACCGCCAGAGTCAGACATTTTTTGTCATGGGTGAACTAACGCATTTTACGACTACGGTAGTCTATTTCGGAATAGACTACCGACCTTCAAATACTTTTAAATGGAACGTTTTTCTGTAATTTTAAATTTAGATATTATAAAACCTGTAATTAATATATACTACAATGTAATATGTATGAAAAATTTAAAACGTTCTATTCCAGAGAACTTTTAACTTCGGTAGTCTATTCCAGAATAGACGTTTTATTATTATTATTATTGTTATTGTTGTTGTTGTTTATCACTAACTTAATTAGCAGCGTCGCTAAAAGACAACGCCGTGTCATAATTAGCTGACTACATGGGTAATCGCCTCTTTCACGTATTCACCTCAAGCATGGCATCACCACGCACATCAATACTTGAAGTCAGACCCAGAATTTAGTGAGAGCTATAGCACTGCTCAAACAGAAAGTTAATTACAACAGTAATAAAACGCAGAATGCAACTGCCTACGCGATAGGTTTTTTTATGTCACAGAAGAGAATAGCTACCTTCTTTTATGATGTTTTGAGATCCATGTATGGCGGGTGACACTTATGTAATGCGGGTGACACCTATGTATGACGGGTGACAGTTATGCATTGCGGGTGACACCTATATATTGCGGGTGACACCCATGTATGGCGGGTGACACCTATGAATGGCGGGTGACACCTATGAATGGCGGGTGACACCTATGAATGGCGGGTGACACCTTCGTATGGCGTGTGACACCTGTGTACGCTCGGCAATAACTTAGTACGCCGGGCAATTCATGTCATGTGGCGTTCAGACACATCAGTACCTTAGCTTGTAGAATCAAAATATATCTGGAGATTATTCTTAAGCCCCTAAGCCCTGTCAACACACACATAGCTATAAATGCCTAAAAAGAAGAAAATAAATCCCCCCTTGTAATCGACTGCGAGCTTCCGGTGCCACCTTTACTGGAGCATTCACACACCAAAGTATTTCATGGACTCAAAAATTTGGCGCAAGGTAAAAAGGGAGGGAAGACAAGAATATGGGCGTGCAGAACGGAAGAATACGGGCCCTACAGAACAGAAATGTGCGGGACCTGCATAACGGAAGAATACGGGTCCTGCAGAACGGAAGAATACAGGCCCTGCAGAACGGAAGACTATGGGCCCTGCAAAAGGGAAGAATACGGGCCCTGAAGAAAGGAAGAATACGGGTCCTGCAGAAAGGAATAATACAGGCCCTGCAGAACGGAAGAATCTGGGTCCTACAGAAGGGAAGAGCACGAGCCTTAAAGAACGAAAGAATACGGGCCCTGCAGAAGGGAAGAATACGGGCCCTACAGAACGGAAGAATACAGGCCCTGCAGAAGGAAGAATAAGTGCCCTGCAGAACGGAAGAATACAGGCCCTGTAGAAAGGAAGAATACAGGTCCTGCAGAAAGGAAGAATACATGCACTGTAGAAAGGAAGAATACGGGCCCTGCAGAACGGAGGAATACGTGCCCTGCAGAGCGGAACAATACGGGCCTTGCAGAACCGAAGAATACGGGCCCTGAGAACGGAGGAATACGTGCCCTGCAGAGCGGAAGAATACGGGCCCTGTAGAGCCGAAGAATACGGGCCTTGTAGAGCGGAAGCCGCTTAAGACAAGTGAGCACAAGAGTGCTGTAAAAGGGCACGGGGCTGTTACTTAAATGGGTATTCATGACGCATTCAGACACTTGTGTAGCGGATATTACCTGAATTCCAAGTGGAGAGATAGCGAAAACCAAATCAAAAAGTGTAAATACGGACTCGATCGATAACCGAAACTTGTCCCCTCGAATAACACCATTGGAAAAACAGGATTACGATACAAGAGAGTAGTAATAATGTGATATCAGGTGAGTTTATATCGAAGGATACCGATATTAAAACGTTTGAAATTATGAAAGGATAATAGTCAGGTGAACCTTAAATATCTATTTTGTTTTCGCCAAGAAATGCTACAAGGCAGGAAAGTAGCAACGGCATTGATTACAGCAAATTGTTGTCATCACTACAAGCCGGAATGATTTTAACATCACCTTAAAATGGTTACATCTATTTTTCAGTAAGCAAGATTGAGTCCATTCCCTATGTGCACTGGTGTTCAAAGAGTTTTTTTCTTTTCTTTTAATTTTCGCTGGCCTACCCATTGAACCAGTGAGAACTGTAGTGTTGCAGGGCTTTCCATCTGTGGGTGGGGGTGGGGGGAGTTCAGTGGTTCACGTGAATCGCCAGTGACGGGTTGTTGAACCGCCTATCATTTAAATAAGCCATAAGAACCAATGGTATAATAAGTTTCTGTCGAAACGAACCGCCGGTTTCGGTCCACTGAACCGCCGGTTTCGGTCCACTGAACCGCCTGTGGCCAGCCAAATGGATAGCCCTGGTGTTCGCCTTTCCTCACCTTTCAGACCCGTTAAAATGGTCATTCTACAGAGTTGTTCACTAAACAGGGCTGAAGTTTTATAATGGAAATGCAAAAATCTTATAATAATGTAATAATGAGTATTTAATGCATAAACATTTTCTAATTACACTAGAGGGTTGTTCCATAAGAGGAGATGTATAAAATAAGCGGTCAGGCACGGCGTCTGGTTCACGACACTTTACAAATACTTCGCCTAAAAGAAGAGAGTGGCGACCGCAAAACCGAGTTCTTGGTTGTAACTTATGTGGCAGTTTCACAACGAGCCCCTTCCGCCATTTTTTTAACTCCATGTGCTTCCGGTATTGGGTAAAACGACTTATCGTGACTCAAGCTCCTGATATGTAATGAGGGGAATCCACGGTGCATCAGAATTGACAAGGCGGCAATAATGAGTCTGGAGTTTTTTTGTCCCCTAATGAGCATCTGATACCTCTTGGATCACAACTCGACAATCGCCTTGAAAAACACACCCTTGTGACGTCACGCTTCCAAGACTCCTCTGATGCAGTATTGATCTTTTTTTAAGCACGGAAATGGTTAAATACCTACAGATTTCTCGATTTTACCGCAGACCGGCGTAATCGAATCCAAGAATAAACGCCAATCAATTAACTGGGTCATTTAAAATGAAAGTGTCACGTGATTTTTCGACAGCCAATAGGATATCACCAAGGACTACGCCGCACAAACATGACATTGTTTTTTTTTAAATTTTTGTCTTAACATAGCCCTAACCCCCAAGACTCAAAACATGGCGAACTCTTTAGCTCAGTTTTTTTTGGCGCATTAATCAGACCATTTGTACATCTCATTTATTTTAAAATAATTAAATTGATTTATTTACTTTTTGTACAAGGGATGTAAGTGGGCTACCATCAGTATTTGCTGCTATTATTACTACTATTTTTATTTATTTTTTCGTGGCGAAACCAATTTTCTGTTCCTTTTTTTGTTTCATTTAGTCTTGTCTCAAGAACTATCATAAAAGTTGCACTTCTGTCAAGACTGTTGGCTGCTGCGCCCGCCTTGCATATTATAAAACTTCTTTTTTCTCCTTTACAATCGTCGCAATGCTACACACTTATCAGAAAGCTATGACGGATCCACAAATTGCGCCCACTTATCTCCCCCTTGTCTAAGAGAACAGAACAAGGAGGCTAAGATAAGAAAAAGTGTTCGGATAAAGACAAGCGGAAAAGATAAGGTCACGCTAAGATGAACAAGCCTGTCAAAGGGGAAAAAGTAGACGCCGGAGTAACAAGCAAGGTGTTAGCTTGCCGCCTCAACTTTTACAATCAAACTAAAATGTGTGGTTGAAAAGTGACCCTGCCTGTCTACAATGTTCCAGAATATAAATAAGACTAAATAAGAACGATTAAGAACGTGGGGCAAAAAACTTTGCTGACGTAATTTTATTCATCTTGCAAAGGAAATTAACTGGAATGGTCTTGATTAGTTGAAAGCAAAATTAACAGACGATGCAATACATTCTTTGGAATAGAAAGAGATCACAGGCGTTCTTTTTCTTAAATGCAGGTTTCAGGATTGCACAGAAAAACAAAGGGAAACAGCTGTAAATTTATTCTGAGTACAACTCTGAGATCGAGAAATGGCTACTTGTTCGTAAGGTACACATTTATCCCTTCCGAAATCTTGTTCACGGCAGGCTGTGTGCAGCTGCTGACAGTTGGACCAAAATATGTGGTTCAAAATCAGCTCTATACCCTTTTTTTGCAAAAACGTTGAAGTGCCACAAATCCAAGTTTCTATTTTGCTTTGTTTTTTTTTGTTTTTTTAAATCAAAACTTGAAAGGGAATTCCCACCGTTGTTATTTAACAGCTGACCTCTGGACAAATCAAACCGCTTAATAAAACATGTACTCAATAGCCGATGGATTTAAAAAGTTACCATCTTCAAATGCGAGGACCATTTCTGAGGAGTGTCTCAGGGCGGGTTAAACGCAACAAAACGGTGTTATACACACCATACCGAACAGACTAGAGGTTTTCTTTTGGGCAACAACGGAATTCAACCTAGAAAACAATTCCCACGTTGTTTCGTTGTTTGAAAAGATAATCTTCCTAGTACCGTAGTTCGACATAAATTGAGCAAAAAAAAAAAGCTACGAGACCACGATCTCAAAATAGCCAGCTGCTTAGAAACTACACGCTGATAAGTTTTGTGGTTAGCTGTTTTCCAACAGGCAAAGTGGTGTTTTCATGCAATGTGGAAAGAATATAAGCTTGGATTTTTTGAAGTACAGCTGTATATAAAGGCGAACCGCTTCCTGAGACATCTCCTGGCGTTACAGCAATCAATGCTGCGATGAACCAGAAATGCACGACACCGGTTATGGAAAATCGGTCTGTTGTCCGTGATTTTACAGAAAGTGTTGAGTGGCGTTTTTGCCATGTTTTACTGTTATTTTTTATTTATTTTTTTTGTCAATATTATTTATTATTGTTGTTATGCTCCTTCTTCTTCCTTCTCCTTTTTCTTCTTCTTCTTCTTCTTCTTCTTCTTCTTCTTCTTCTTCTTCTTCTAAATGACACCAATAAAGAAGCTCTTAATGCACAAACAGTTTCTGTGTAGGTGGAATTTTTCATGACAAGAATATTAAAATAGTGAATGATCAACTAAACCGATCTTGCTTTAAAATATTAAGACAAAATATGAATAAATACGACGAACAGTAACTGTAAACTGGAGCGTAATTATGGCTATTGTATACTTATCTTTTTTTTCTTTTTTTTTCCAGCCCATTTTAATACCGCAAAACAGTGACACTGAAATAGGAGACCGTTTGGCAAGTCCACAGCGTCTTTTAAGATGAAAAGTGTGGATAATTCACGCAATGATGGAAGTCATCGGCAGAGCCGTCATGTTGATAAGTTCACTGAGGCTTCTGGCGAGCCTTATTTGCCTGCTGAACAATCACGTGACCTGCTCGTCGGTGAAACCAACCAGATTTGAAAACGCATCAACTGAGCTCACAACCGAAGACCCGCCATTGGGAACAGAACAAAACAATCGTGAAAACTGGACAAGTTGTTTAGAGACATGCATATGTCAGTGTTCGTTGGACTTTAAAATTGTGAACTGTTCTGGACAAGGAATATTCTCATTCACTCCGCTTTCTAGTCAGTTTGACGATAACGTTGAGATTTTGGATTTATCTTCAAACTTAATCACGAAAATGGAAGGAAATGCAATAAACGGATACAGACATTTGCAAATTTTAAATCTAAGTTTTAACAATTTATCATCCATTACAAATATTGGATCATTTACCAGTTTAAGGGAACTTAATTGTGCCAACAACCAGCTACGGTATTTTGAAGTCAATGCATTTGAAAAGTTGAAAACACTGGAAATTTTAAATTTGAGTGTGAACATTCTGTCAACCCTTCCACCGGGTCTACTCGCTAATACAACACAATTGAAATGGTTGGATTTAAGCCAAAATAGTATAATGAATATTCATAAGGAAACATTTTCAAACTTAAAACACATGGAATATTTAGACCTAAGCCAAAACAAGTTACTGAGAATGGATAAAGATCTATTGTCAGACATCATTCGTTTAAAAATACTAAACCTTAGTCAAAATTATTTAACCCAATTACCAGCCATTATTTTTCATAATAATAGAAAACTTGAAGTATTAAATCTAGCCGAGAATCCATTTTCTTCAATCCAAGAGGATGTGTTCGAAAATTTGCCAAATTTGCGTATTTTCAACATGTCTTTTGCTAATCTAACAGCTGTTCCATCTACAGTCCTTTCTCCCTTGACAGGGCTAGAAATCCTGGATTTATCTAACAACTGGATAGCGACATTACATCCGGATACATTGATAACACTGGTGGAACTCAAACGCTTGGAATCCATCCGTTTATTCGGGAATCCTGTCATCTGCGACTGCAGTTTTGTTGTGTTACAAAAACACCTTGGTGACGTTGTGGAGGTAGCAAATAGTGAATACTATCACAACGAATGTGACTATCTCGTGAATCCATCAAATTATACCTTAATCAACATCTCAGGCTTGAACATAACATGTGATCAAAGTGATTTTACTATCTCCATGCCAAATGCCACGTTAGATGTGGAAACTCGGTTAGGAAAAAGCCGTCGTCGGAGCAATACCCTGGAGCTGATTGCTCTAAAATATAACCCTAGATTAGGCTGGTACACGGCCGGGGTACTCTTTGGAATGCTGATGGTATTCATGGCTGGGTTAGTCGTAGACAAATTCAAGCGCATGTACCACAAGTATTTGAGGCGGAAGTTGCGCGAACTGGAAAGGGCAGAGCAGCAAACTGCTTCCGGTAGTGCTGCTACAGACCCGAGCTTAACCGCGGATATCCGATCCAGGGATTACCACCAGCTTGATTATCGCCCACATGACGATGCATTCCAGGCGAATCCCCGCAGGAAAAGCACATGTTCTGCGCTTCTACAGGATTACAGCAGTTCCACGCGGAACAGAAGTGACGTCAGAGACGACTACGGAACTGGAACAAGTATTCTTCTAGGCCAAGCAGAGGTAAGGATAATAGCTTGTTTCCTTCACAACGGTATATAAAGCTATATATCAAATCTGTTTTATCATGACGACGATATGTGCTGGATATATTTTTCGACGAGGCTGATTTTCATTGTGCAACTTTCAAGGGAAAATCTCATAGATCAACTGATACTTCTTGTTCTTGTTCTTTTCATTTTTTAATTTTTAAGTGTCCGTTTTGTGTTTTGAATCTTTCAAAACAAACCTTTGAAGATTTGGTAATTCAAAATATACTATATATAATATCGAACATGGTAAATTTATTGAATGCATTGCTCCGAGGATATCACTTCAACCACTGCTTAGCATTTTGCTATCTAAAAATAGTTCTGTCTTTTAGCTGCAGGAAGAAAACAGCCTCGCCACGGACGACACAAGTAAACAGGTAGAGCTGGCCAGAGCGAACGCGCTCCGAAATAAAACATTGTCCAATCTCCAAGCAGACGGAGAAGAAGTGCTCGAAGTCATCCCGGGAATCCAGATCGTGAGGGTTAATCCCGAGTGCCCTCTACACGGCTTGCATAACAACGACCGGGGCTAGGTGACCCCCTTGACAACAGCCGACTGGCTCGTTATTTTGATACTACTGATTTACAAATTGAAACCCGGTATCCGTGGCTAAGAGCACCCCGGCAAATCACGTGACCGCCCGGGGCCCGTCGGGGCCATATTCCAATATATTTCGTACATTTATGCCGCTAAAGAGTTTTGTTAAAAGCACTGTCACTCTCAAATCAAAAACGCAGCTGTCACTCTCAAATCAAAAACGCAGCTATGGTGTAACTAAGCGGTTTTCTGAATATCAAGAACTTCATAAAAGAGATAAACTGCCTGAAGCAAACTTACATAAGTGGCAAGGAATACAAATTAAACCGACACTATCGGGTATTTTTCTTATTTAACATAACATAGCATTTGTACCCCACGGTATTACTTTTTTTTGGATGGGGTGGGATGGGGGGAGGGGAGGGAAGGGCCCGAAGTCAATGTGACATTTCTAGGTTGCCATAGTAGCCCTGGATTGCTTGGCAATGCCGCTCTATCTTTAAACCCTGAACTATAATTTATGGGAAGCAGGTACTGCTCATCTTTGTAGATTTTCCAGGATTCATTTCTCTCGCGAAGTTTCATGCAGTCTTGTACTGTACGACAAAAATTATTCCAAGCATATCACGCAGACCCTGCCTTCCTGCCACTCCCCTCCCCCTCCCAACCCCCCCCCCCCCGCCCCACGAGAAAACTATTCCATGCATATCCCGCAGCTAACTGTGAAGACACACATGTTCACTCGGGGCCAGGCACGCATGCAATCTCTCACTGTCACACAGCAGAGTCGCAGCACTGCTCACCCTCCCCTCCTAATCCCCACCCCATCTCCCCCCGCCCCACGAGAAAACTGTTCCAAGCTTACTGTGAAGGAATACACGTTTACCCGGGACCAGGCATGCATACAGCACTGCAGACCCCCCTCCTCATCCCCCCACCCTACCACAAGAAACCGCAGACCCCTCCCCTCCCCCACCCCCCCCCCCCACCACCTGATATTAAAAGCGTTATTTCGAGCATAGTGAACTGGATTCTATTTCTAACGACGACCGTTTTCTTTTCGTGTCATTCAGCAATAACTCAGCATATTCCACAGACTTCCAAATTATTCAGCGACAAACATAACAAATACATTACGCAGACTGCCGAATCACAAACTAATGGCTATTCACTGCATATTCGAGCAGGGTGGCTGGGGTGGGGGGTGGGGGTGCAAAAACATTCTGAGACCTTTGTGTGGATAATGCTCAGAAAACACGCAGAGTCGCAGTACAATTTTTAATACTGCAAAGCAGGCAGCAGAGAGGAATCAAGAATATTAGGCAAGAAGCGGAAGTACGTCACTACCGATGCTACCTGTGCGCACAACATAACACGCGTCTCTTCGCCTGAGCAATGGCCCATGAATTTGTTTTTCTCTTCAAACGACCAACAGACCCTAGGTTGCCAAATAAGACCCCGATTATTGAGAAATCTAGTAATGCATGTGTGATGTTGCTTGGCTATGCCTACGTTGACAGGAACCCCACTGTATTCTCAAGCCGAACTTGCAAAGGAACACTCGATTGGAGCTGACGCCCCCCCCCCCCCGCCAAATTTGGCCCCAGCCCCATTTTTATTGCTATAGAGGGACAGCAATGCTCCTAGTTTTCGACCAAAATAGTAGAATTTACAAAAAAAGGGCAGTAAAATCAATTACCACCCCCACTCCCTCCCCCCGGCCAAGGCGGGTCTTGTAGTGTTCTTTACATTCCACGGAGAAGTCGTTTGCGCCTCCAAACACCTCACGGCAGCCTCCCCAGTGCTTCACGATCCTGCCCACCTCCTGTCCATCCGGACGTGTGATCTACAAAAACATAACATGTCCAGAAAGAGGGAGGGGGGACCTGCCCCCCTCTCCTGTCCATCCGGACGTGTGATCTGTAAAAACATAATATGTCCAGGAGGAGGGAAGGAGGGGATCCTGCCCACCTCCTGTCCATCCGGACGTGTGATCTGTAAAAACATAACATGTCCAGAAGGGGATAGAGGGGATCCTGCCCACCTCCTGTCCATCCGGACGTGTGATCTGTAAAAATATAACATGTCCAGAAGGGGGATAGAGGGGATCCTGCCCACCTCCTGTCCATCCGGACGTGTGATCTGTAAAGACAGATCCATCCTGCGAAATACAGCTCTTGGGCTTGAGTTTTCGAACCCTTGTCTCATTTTGACGTCACACCAGAGCCCGTGTCTATGACTTAAAATAAAAGTAAACTTCCATATGAAGCTAGTAACGTTTCATTTCTCATAAAAGTATGCTTGTACTTTATTTTGCTACTTTAAATTCTACACCCAAACATTTCCACCCGCCGCCCACCCAAAACCTTCCGAACTGATTTCCATGCGAAATAATTCAAACTTTGAGCCAAAGCTTAAGTGAGTGTGAAACCCAAGCTTCAAAATGATTCTGAGTACGAGTTTGAGCCAAGTTACTGAATGAGTGCACCAGCTTATTCCCATTTAATACAGCACCAAGTACCACGAATTCCACAGCCAACACTCACTGACTTAAAAGAGATTTTCGAATCCCTATGGAAATTCCAACAATCCTCCCACGTTCCGAGGTGACATTTGCAGTTCTTTGAATTTTGTTCTTCCCCATAACTATGATTCATCGGTGAGGACCCTCCTTTGCAAATGCCAAGTGCTGTTAAAATTTATTTATAGTTTTTGTTCCCTTTCAGGTTTTAAACTTGTACTTGACGCTAAGGCATGTACTGTCTTATTCTGATCTCAAGTCCACAATGTACCCATTTAGTTTCAAAACACTACAGAACTGAAACGGGCTTGCACACTGACTGTCACAATCAACAGTCACTTGCGAGGGATGTCTATAATCTAAGCAGTTTTAACGACAACCGTCCTGTAATATTCGCTGTAAAAAATCAAATCGTCGATACGACACTTACGTTGAATATGACATCTTCAAAACACTTGCAGAAGCAAAAATCACCCACAATTCTGAAGAGTTCCTGCCCCTGATTGTCCTCAATCACATACTTGGGCTGCCAACACGTCCACCTAAAAAATCAACGCTAGATTATTTACAATACATGCATAACACACGGGAGTCATGGAACGAGCTGTGGAGGGGCTTGTACGTCACTGACGGAACAATTACACTGAAATCTCAAAACTGACAATCTGCAGGAAGAGTTAGTGTAAATACAGTGAAAAAGTGCCGCCGGTGATACCTCAACTCAAGTGGGTCTCATTTCCGGGCTGGTCCCATTGGTCGGGTTCTTGATAATAGTAGGCACCTAGAACGAGACTATTTATGAGGTGGTCCCTTTTACGGGGTGGAGGTAGGGGGAAGGGGAGGGGGGGTTCTACTGTGGGATTCCAAGCCGGATCATTATCAGGTTATGATTATTTTAATACAAAAACACACTTACAGTTCCTTGATGGTGGCGATTTTTTGTCCCGGTGGACAGAAAATGTCCATTTCCTGATACGAAGAAAATCAAAACAAGGCGTGTTACATTATTTAACAGATTACTTAGAAAGTTTACTTCCGGATGTTACCTAATGCCTGCATAGAACTGACAACAGCTTACGTCTCGGTGTCTTTTTTTCCCTTCTTCTTTTTTCATTAAAGTAAAATCCGAAAGAAAGCTGTATATTATTCAAAATTGAACTTTGTCTTTAGCTTCTTTTATTTATTTCGAGCCAGGGGGGGGGGGCAATACTTGATGACAGGCCGGGTGGGTGGGCGATTGCCGGGTGTACCTGCAAACAGCAGGGGTAGCAGCAGCCTTGGCAGTGGTAGTCGCGATGCAAGTCAATGACGCCTTGGTCCTGCATATTGGTCAGGTGTATGTCAAACGGGCGCATGTTGCCGCAGTATTGTCTCGTGCAACAGTCCGTGTCTGTCGTGCAGAATGAGAAAAAATACAAAATCCACAAATGGCGGCCATTGTGACCTTAAATGTGGCTCAAGGTCAAAACAGAAACGTTCTCCTGCCAACTACTACGGGCTCTCCATATACCAAATATCCTCGGAAACGGATTACCAGGGTTTGAGCAACAGTCACAGATGGACAGTAGGACGATCAAAAACCAAACCTACAATCCCCTTCAAGGGCCCAAAGTCCCATTTGGGGGCTTAAGACGACGGAGAGCTATTCATAGCACAAGATTTAAACTAATTTTCTTTTAGCCCTTTTGTATATAAACATATTTATCTCTACCAATACACGATTACATCACCGGCTTACACTAACTGAAGAATGCTAACTTCTTTAAAACACTTTTTTGCCTTGTTGTAACGATTTCAAGAAGACAAAGTTTTGCATTATTTAGTGTAAATTATACTGAAAATACTGAAGAACCACGGATATTACTCAGTTCCCTATCCAATTTACATTTTTTCATCATGTTCAGTTTATTCTGATTTTTACTGCATACACAGAGTATCACTTACTTTCTTTGGCTGTAAGAAACTGCTCGTCTTGTTTATTGCACAGATTGTACACATTGTTTCTTTCCCATCCAACCAACACTACAAACAAAGCACAATGGGTCATTTCCCTTTGTATTCTCACTTAAAACTGTATATAACTTCGCTGTTCAATAAGTGAACAAAGACTGAAATTTTAGAGCCGGTCAGAGACTTCTGGGGTTGTAGATCTCTATGAAGCATGACAATGTCCAACATTTACACTGACACTTTTTCTATTCGGTAATTCTGGTCAGCACATTTCGAAGAAGGCAACACAAAATCGAACAGTATATCGAAATTAGGTCTCAGTGAAAATGATGTATGCCAACTGAATATGAAAAACAAAGTTTATGCTTTTTATAAGGAAAACTACACTTTCAAAATCCGGGGAGGTCACATGGTATACACAGCGAACAAAATAGCTGGCCAGTGTGCACTTCATCGTACCTTTGTCCGAACTCTAGCATCTACAGTGTACTTTATTGCATAAAAATTAGAAATAAGTTTTGCAATTACATCCCAAAAACTAATGAAGATGAATCAGAACTCACACTGTCCGGGGAACACAAAATCAATGTAATGCTTCTTTCTTCATCTCTCAGATATGTCGAGATATTTTTACAGTCAATACACAATAACTAGATATATTTAAAATTTTAGTCATCTGACTTAAGTCATGCGATGTTGATAACCTTAAAATAAAATAAACAAGAATTTTACAGCGGGTTGGGGAAACTTTGGTGACTACAAAGCAGTTTCAATCCTCACAACACACAAATTGATCACTTTGAGCTTAACAATGAAATGCTCTGCAGTCTTGACAGACAGACATACGCAAGGCCACCAAGATGATTCTAACTCTCCTCCTATGATAGCACGTCCGATAATATAATTTGCACTAGAAGTCAAATTTGCTAATCTGGGCGCACGACACAGAAAAGATGCGTAACATAATGACTTCATTATAAATTTGGCGCACAATTGTTGTAGCCGAATTAAAATTTTGTACTGAGAAAAACATGATTTCTCTTGGATGCCGAAATCCCAACAACAATGAATAAAGCAGTTAGAGTCAGTAAGGGCACGCATACATTCAATTAGACCCCAGATGTAAAAATACATGTGCCTGAGAAGAAAATGATAGCCTGGCGGAAAAAATTACAAGTCAACCATTTGAAATGACCAGAAATGTCAAACCTCTATGCTATGAATCTAAAAATTACAAAATTGTAATTTGACTATAAAAATTGTGCGTCATAATTTATAACAGAGTCAATTCTGTTATGCACCTTTTCTAGAAATCGTTTTTCTGTGTCCGAACTTGAACCAGTCACTAGTCACCAGCAGATACACTAATCATGTAGCAGAAAGCAATATGGCGACGTCAACAATAAAAAAAACACCCAATCAGCCTAACCAATGTTTTTTTACTTGTTTTTCTTAAACAACACATGATATTTTCAATTTTATTCTTTACAACACATGTCTTTGATCTTCGTCAAATTCCAAACCAGAACAGATGATAAAATTAGTGACAACTGGAAAATTAGTCTCTCCCCGATACTATTACAAAACTAGTTTTTTTTCAGTAAGCAGAATTTGAAATTTGTGCGTAGATCTGCAAAGAAAGAGTGATGAAAGTGGGTTTCTTTCCCAAACAATTTTGTTACCAGGGGAAGTCCTTCGCAGCTGATCGGCTGATCTGCTCGTGACGTCAGCGCGTGAGAAGGAATATTACAATATTATGAGATACATTTTCCCTTAGTATACGGTGCGGACGATATACAACAGAAAAGTAAGCAGAGTAGGTTTCAGTCTATCTATCTACCACAAACATTCCATTCTACCATCCTTCTCAATTTCCAGAAAATATTTCTTGCTTTTGTCAGGAGTAGCTCCATGAAGCAGTTTGCTGATGTTGTTCGGCGTACTGCTTAAATTCATGCAAGCCAACTGAGCTCACTTTGAGGCACGTCTGTGCAGGATTTAACGACACAAAAGTATTCGCCACAGACCCTCAAAGTACATCGGCAATGATATACAACTTCTGTGACACGCTTTCTCTAAAGAAAAGAATATGGAAATAACCACAAATCTCCCGCAATAACTGGCATTTGTTTACATTCAAGGAGCAGTGAAAAGTGACAGGAAATTTTCTAATCATTAACCAAAAATTTTTGAACTGGTATAGATGAAATTAAAAGTTTAACATATTGGGTGTTCAGAATAAATTTATGCCTAATTCTGCATCTCTCCATTTTGTCAGTATACATTCTACAGATAATCTATATCCCTTCATTTAAATTTCTGGTCACTTGACTGTAGTTACATGATATTTAATGGCTGGAACACAAAAAAACATTTGGCTGGTGAGTGCGGAAGCCAACTGCTCTGCACTTCAACGAAGAAATAAAATACATGCAGGATATGGAAACTTATGCCCGTTTAGGCACAAAATATCTGTACATGTTGAACAGGGGCTGGTATGCAGCAATCGTGGCTCAGATCAGGTGAAGTTGGCCCCTATTAGCGAAACAATGGAAGGCTCCACAGCTCAGATAACTGTCTTCAAGGTTAATTGTTCATTTCTGGAGCGATCGGTACAACAAAACGCCAGTTTCCAGCCTTTTTCACTCCGAGGTTTGTTCAATTAACAATTGAAAAAGCAGTGATATGGGGGGGCGGATTTAAATAACCTCGCTTGACGTGTAACACTAAAACTTTGTTTAAAACACACGGCTGAGAGAAAGTCCGGACTACGTCACAGACATCGATGTTACTAGGAGTTTCTGAAGATTAGTTGTGCGATTACATACCCACTCCAGAGTACTTGCCCAAACAGTCATAATACTATGAGACTCAAGGGTTTCTTTTCGAACACCACAGGCAGTTATCTGCTTAAAGCGTGCTGCCCCTAGCTAAACCCCTTCTCCCAACTTCGGAGACTCATGCGCACTAATAAGCGTACCATATGAAATGCCTTGCTTAAACAAAGGCGTCCCCAAGTACCTTCAGTGAACATTGTATGAATGACACACATTTTAATTAGAAAAAAAAATAAAAAATCGTGATTTTTTTTACGTTCATTTAAATCAGGATTTGAATTAACTGATTTAAGTCATTCAAGCCCTGCGTGGCTGGTATGCAGGATTCGTGTCTCAAAACATATGAAGTTGACCCCTATTAGTGGAGCAATGGAAGGCTTCGTAGCTCTGACAGAGATATATACGATGTTATACAAGCCAGAGCTGACACGAGCTAACTATTATTATTATTATTATTATTATTATTATTATTATTATTATTATTTGGTTTATTTATCTGCAAAATACTTTCGCATTTACAAATTTGCAATGAAATATTTTTAAAAATTTTTATGGAAAGAAAAGATAAATCAGCAAGTTACAAACTTATATAAAGATTTACCTGTATGCTATTACTAATAATTAAACAGGCACAAACCAATAATCCAGAATTAAATAAAAAAAGTAGTAAACATAATGAGGAAAAAATCTATAGCCTAATCTGGCACCACACCGTTTCGTTACAACTAAACTAGTCAAAGATGTAACCAAATTTAATGAAGCAATATTTGCTAATTTAACATACTAATTTGCTACTAATATTTTTCAAAAAGAACCCTTTTATACAATGTTTTGAACGCGTATACGGTTTTAACTTTCACAATGTAACATGGAATCTTGTTAACGAGTTGAACACCGCAAATACTGAGACATCTTGCTTTTAATGTTGTACGTGCATGAGTACATTTTAATTTATTTTTATCGCATAAATTATACTCAAAAGTTTTAGTAGTAAATCTTTGCTGAACATTTCCAGGTAATAATGAATTATAAGCTTTGTACATAGTTAACGCCACCTTAAGCTCAACTAGATCTTCAAACTTTAATATATTGAGACTTTTAAATAGCGGAGCAGTATGATCAAGTTTTCCAACTTTACCTATAATTCTGATAACTTTCTTTTGTGATTTAACAATACAATCTATAATACTTTTGCTAGCTAAGCCCCATACCTATGAACAGTAGCTTAAGTAGGGTAGGAACAGGCTACAATATAGAGTGCGTAAGCTTCTCGTATCTAGGATTAAACTGGCTTTATACATGACAGATATACATTTTGATAATTTTTTATTTATAGCCAGGACATGACTTTTCCAGTTAAGTTTGCTGTCAACGAGAACACCTAAAAATTTTGTAACATAAACACGCTCTATTGGACTGTCATTAATAGCCAGTTTGACGTCAATGAAAAGCGCTACATTTGAAAATATCATGAAATTAGTTTTTTTGACATTAAGTGACAATGGGTTAACTCTAAACCACACGTCTAATTTAACAAGTTCTTCATTTATCTTAGCACATAATACATCAATATCGGCACCAGAAGAAATAATGTTAGTGTCATCGGCAAAGAGAACAAACTTTAATAACTTTGACACGTTACAAATATCATTTATATACAATATAAAAAGCAATGGTCAAAGAATTGATCCTTACGGAACTCCACATGAAACCGTTAATTTGTCTGAAGTAACATTATTATATTTTACATATTGTAAACGATTTGATAAGTAACTTGAAAGCCAAACATGAGGTACACCACGGACTCCATAATGATATAACTTTTTAAGCAAAAGATTATGATCAATGGTATCAAACGCTTTTTTTAGGTCTATAAAAATACCAACGGTTGACATTTTCTTGTCGATTGAATCAGTTATATTTTCGAGAAGTTCTATTAAGGCCAAAGAGGTTGAACGATTGTTTCTAAATCCGTACTGGCTTTCCGATAACAGGTTATTTACATTAATAAACTTGTTTATTCGAATATAAAACAATTTTTCTAAAATCTTTGAAAATTGTGATAAGAGTGACACAGGGCGATAATTATTAAATGACTCTTTAACCCCAGACTTAAACAGAGGAACAACCTTGGCTATTTTCATTTCATTTGGAAAGACACCACAAGAAAAAGAAAGGTTACATATATAAGAAAATGGTTTTACAATGAGCTGTATTATTTATTTAACTATTGACATGTCTAAATTATCGCTATCTAGTGAAGTTTTACTTTTAAAATTATTTACAATATTTACAATTTCTGGCTCCTCTACAGCTCTCAAAAACATAGAATTGCTATTAGTTTTGCTCATAAAGTCATTAATACATTTATCATTTACACCCTCGATATTTTGAGCAAGTTTCGGACCAACATTCACAAAAAATTTATTGAAATTATTTGCAATCGTTTTTTATCACTGACATTAAATCCATGATCGTCAACAAAATGATCTGGGAGAGAAGAACACACAGAATTCTTTTTAGCAATTTTGTTCAACACACGCCAAGTTTCCTTCATGTTTGAACTGTTTTTATTTAACAAATTACAGTAATGTTGTTTTTCGCAAAACCTTTTAAGAGATGTCAGCCTGTTTCTATAAGATTTATACTTTTGCTCGTTTTCTACTGTACGGTTAATGACAAAACTTTTGTGTAGATTATTTTTCCTACGAATACATTTCAATATCCCTTTCGTTATCCAAGGCTTATGAGGTTCTTTGCTAACAATGCGAACTTTTTTAAGTGTGCAATGTTTATCATACAGCCTTTTAACAGGTGATATAAAGATCCGGTATGCTACACTTACATCAGAACAGTTATATATATTTGACCAATCATACAGAAGTAGCTCATTTTTAAGATTAGAGAGATTATTTTCATTCACAACACGAATATATTTAAACATTTTCTTTGGCGATTTAGATGGGTCATTACAATCAATTACTGCGAAAACAGGGAAATGATCACTAATGGTATCATCCAATAAAAGTGTGGCTGAGTTTATTGTTGCCCTAGTCGGTCTATTTACTAAAGGGTAAAAGCCATAACTTAACATAAGATCAGCAAAGTTTGTAGTTGGAACATGTGAACTATAGTTTAACAAATTTATATTAAAATCGCCACATATAAAAACAGATTTTGTAGGTTTAAATTGAGTAAGCATGGCGTTAATTTTATAAAAAAAAATGTCAATGCAACTACCGGGCGTCCTATATATACAGCTAATGACTCTATATTTACTATCTTTATCAGTTATTTCTACTGAGACACATTCCATAATATTGTCGACAGCAAATGACAAATTGTTCAGAACTTTAAACTTGTGACACTCCAAGATATATATGAGTACACCTCCTCCTGTTCTGGTAACACGATTCACATGTGCAAAATTATAGTTTTCTAAGTTATAACAATCTATATTATCTGTGTTTTGAAGCCATGTTTCACTAATAGCAATTACGTCGAAAGTATAGTTAAGACTTGACAAGAACAATTTTAATTCTTCAAAATTAGATCTAATACTTCTGCAATTAAAATTTATAATACTGAAACCTTGTACAAAAGAAAAATTATGCATAAATTGCTCACTGGTATAATATTCACATTGTGTGTTCAATGTATTAAAAAAATTGTTATCAGGATCTATGTTACCTTCGTATTCGCAATCTTTAAATTCGGTAAATTTGTAGGAATCAAAAGATATATCTTTACACTTATTGTACATGCTTATCACATCTTCACTTAAATCAAGGTTTGAGTTCAGAAATTTAAATTCTTCTTCTGTGACATTTTTAAATGGAAAGAATTCTGAGCATGACAGACAATACCAGTACACGTGATTAGAGTCCTTGGATTTTAATTCTTTCCTGGATAGCTTTGCACATATGCGGTGACACCACTTTAGACATAACGAGCATTCAATAGCATCATTTAATACATTTTTATTGCATTTAAGACAAGGAAATAATGTAACGTCACACATTAAGAGGAAGAGAAGGAACAGCAGGGTATAAGCATATTAACAAATTTACAGAGGGTTTTACACTCGTGACATTTGTACGGATCTCCATTGAATCCAACGTCAGCACAGCCCGGCAAGTGGAGAAAATAGTAACACGAATACCAAAAACACAGCCGAAACAACAAAACTCCCCCTAAACAAGTAGACTGTGCAAGTAATACATGCACCAGAACTACTACAGCAATGAGAGACACAGGAGCTATTGAAGGTGGTTACCAAAGCCTAACTTCACAAAGTCACTTATGTCATGGATTGCGTGTACTTTTCCCCCATTTGTTTTGATGAAAATTTTACAGTTTCGGGTCCATGTCCCTTGTATCGCATTCTTTCTTCTCAAAAATCTTGCCTTGCTTGCTATGAGCTGGTTTTTGGCTGTCAAGTGTTCGTTTATAAACACATTTGTTCCCTTTAATTGCTTTCCCATCTTTAAGATGCGTTGCTTAGACTTGCGGTATGGCACCATCTTTCCTGGCTTTCAATAACTCGGAGCTAATTTAGAATTTAGAGCTGATGGCAGCAATTTCTTTCGCTGCAGTAAAATTAAAAGCGTTTCAATTGAATACCTTCGACCAAATGCAGTACTTGATGGATTTTCACCGTGTCCAGAGTTGCTAAATATTCGAGGCCAGGGGGTGGGGCCATCCCTGACATCGGTTGCATGCCAAAAACTTGGTTAGCTTCAAAGCCCTTGTTGCCATATCCGGGTTGTACAACAACTGGAGTTTGGGCCATTCTATATGATATGCACTTTGCCTTTCACACAAAACAGAAGTCTTCCTATTTCTTTAAAAAAGAAAAATCTTCCTGCATCCAAAACCGGATGTAAATAACAAGTACTTTTTACTCTAGCTGTAAGCATAACCTGTGCTGTCACGTTTCCTCTAAAATAAATAAAATAAAATATAATCAATCCATTCTGAAAATAGCAGAGAGAATAGAAATCTGTATTATTTTGAAGCTTCACAGTTACATTGCAATTATTTTCATAGCTGTAAGTAATGAAACAAAATTACTTCTGTTGTTAAAATAATTGAAATATAACGTAACTAAAATTTACTGTTTCAAGACAAATAAAATTGAAATGCCTAACTTAAATAGAAGTGACTCAAACTTACTTTCTTATCTATGTCATCTAAGTTATTTTTCACAAGTACAATGTGATGAAACTAGTCAGTCATTTTTGGTTTTTCAAAGCGAAGTGTTACACTTGAAAACGAAAAAAAGAACAAACTTTTCTACACTATTAGCATTAGCATAAACAATACAATCTATAATACTTTTGCTAGCTAAGCCCCATACCTCTGAACAGTAGCTTAAGTAGGGTAGGAACAGGCTACAATATAGAGTGCGTAAGCTTCTCGTATCTAGGATTAAACTGGCTTTATATATTACAGATATACATTTTGATAATTTTTTATTTATAGCCAGGACATGACTTTTCCAGTTAAGTTTGCTGTCAACGAGAACACCTAAAAATTTTGTAACATAAACACGCTCTATTGGAATGCCATTAATAGCCAGTTTGACGTCAATGAAAAGCGCTACATTTAAAAATATCATGAAATTAGTTTTTTTGATATTAAGTGACAATCGGTTAACTCTAAACCACACGTCTAATTTAACAAGTTCTTCATTTATCTTAGCACATAATACATCAATATCGGCACCAGAAGAAAAAATGTTAGTGTCATCGGCAAAGAGAACAAACTTTAATAACTTTGACACGTTACAAATATCATTTATATACAATATAAAAAGCAATGGTCAAAGAATTGATCCTTGCGGAACTCCACATGAAACCGTTAATTTGTCTGAAGTAACATTATTATATTTTACATATTGTTAACGATTTGATAAGTAACTTGAAAGCCAAACATGAGGTACACAACGGACTCCATAATGATATAACTTTTTAGGCAAAAGATTATGATCAATGGTATCAAAGGCTTTTTTTAGGTCTATAAAAATACCAACGGTTGACATTTTCTTATCGATTGAATCAGTTATATTTTCGAGAAGTTCTATTAAGGCCAAAGAGGTTGAACGATTGTTTCTAAATCCGCACTGGCTTTCCGATAACAGGTTATTTACATTAATAAACTTGTTTATTCGAATATAAAACAATTTTTCTAAAATCTTTGAAAATTGTGATAAGAGTGACACAGGGCGATAATTATTAAATGACTCTTTAATCCCAGACTTAAACAGAGGAACAACCTTGGCTATTTTCATTTCATTTGGAAAGACACCACAAGAAAAAGAAAGGTTACATATATAAGAAAATGGTTTCACAATGAGATGTATTATTTGTTTAACTATTGACATGTCTAAATTATCGCTATCTAGTGAAGTTTTACTTTTAAAATTATTAACAATATTTACAATTTCTGGCTCCTCTACAGTTCTCAAAAACATAGAATTGCTATTAGTTTTGCTCATAAAGTCATTAATACATTTATCATTTACACCCTCGATATTTTGAGCAAGTTTCGGACCAACATTCACAAAAAATTTATTGAAATTATTTGCAATCGTTTTTTTTATCACTGACATTAAATCCATGATCGTCAACAAAATGATCTGGGAGAGAAGAACACACAGAATTCTTTTTAGCAATTTTGTTCAACACACGCCAAGTTTCCTTCATGTTTGAACTGTTTTTATTTAACAAATTACAGTAATATTGTTTTTCGCAAAACCTTTTAAGAGATGTCAGCCTGTTTCTATAAGATTTATACTTTTGCTCGTTTTCTACTGTACGGTTAATGACAAAACTTTTTTGTAGATTATTTTTCCTACGAATACATTTCAATATCCCTTTCAATATTCAAGGCTTATGAGGTTTTTTGCTAACAATGCGAACTTTTTTAAGTGTGCAATGTTTATCATACAGCCTTTTAACAGTTGATATATAGATCCGGTATGCTACACTTACATCAGAACAGTTATATATATTTGACCAATCATACAGAAGTAGCTCATTTTTAAGATTAGAGAGATTATTTTCATTCACAACACGAATATATTTAAACATTTTCTTTGGCGATTTAGATGGGTCATCACAATCAATTACTGCGAAGACATTATCAATAAGTGTGGCTGAGTTTATTGTTGCCCTAGTCGGTCTATTTACTAAAGGGTAAAAGCCATAACTTAACATAAGATCAGCAAAGTTTGTAGTTGGAACATGTGAACTATAGTTTAACAAATTTATATTAAAATCGCCACATATAAAAACAGATTTTGTAGGTTTAAATTGAGTAAGCATGGCGTTAATTTTATTAAAAAAAATGTCAATGCAACTACCGGGCGTCCTACATATACAGCTAATGACTCTATATTTACTATCTTTATCAGTTATTTCTACTGAGACACATTCCATAATATTGTCGACAGCAAATGACAAATTGTTCAGAACTTTAAACTTGTGACACTCCAAGATATATATGAATACACCTCCTCATGTTTCGTTAACACGATTCACATGTGCAAAATTATAGTTTTCTAAGTTATAACAATCTATATTATCTGTGTTTTGAAGCCATGTTTCACTAATAGCAATCAAGTCGAAAGTATAGTTAAGACTTGACAAGAACAATTTTAATTCATCAAAATTAGATCTAATACTTCTGCAATTAAAATTTATAATACTGAAACCTTGTACAAAAGAAAATTTGTGCGTAAATTGCTCACTGGTATAATATTCACATTGTGTGTTCAATGTATTTAAAAAATGGTTATCAGGATCTATGTTACCTTCGTATTCGCAATCTTTAAATTCGGTAAATTTGTAGGAATCAAAAGATATATCTTTACACTTATTGTACATGCTTATCACATCTTCACTTAAATCAAGGTTTGAGTTCAGAAATTTAAATTCTTCTTCTGTGACATTTTTAAATGGAAAGAATCCTGAGCATGACAGACAATACCAGTACACGTGATTAGAGTCCTTGGATTTTAATTCTTTCCTGGATAGCTTTGCACATATGCGGTGACACCACTTTAGACATAACGAGCATTCAGTAGCATCATTTAATACATTTTTATTGCATTTAAGACTAGGAAATAATGTAACGTCACACATTAAGAGGAAGAGAAGGAACAGCAGGGTATAAGCATATTAACAAATTTACAGAGGGTTTTACACTCGTGACATTTGTACGGATCTCCATTGAATCCAACGTCAGCACAGCTTTTTGCCCGGCAAGTGGAGAAAATAGTAACACGAATACCAAAAACACAGCCGAAACAACAAAACTCCCCCTAAACAAGTAGACTGTGCAAGTAATACATGCACCAGGACTACAACAGCAATGAGAGACACAGGAGCTATTGAAGGTGGTCACAAAAGCCTAACTTCACAAAGTCACTTAAGTCATGGATTGCGTGTACTTTTCCCCCATTTGTTTTGATGAAAATTATACAGTTTCGGATCCATGTCCCTTGTATCGCATTCTTTCTTCTCAAAAATCTTGCCTTGCTTGCTATGAGCTGGTTTTTGGCTGTCAAGTGTTCGTTTATAAACACATTTGTTCCCTTTAATTGCTTTCCCATCTTTAAGATGCGTTGCTTAGACTTGCGGTTTACAAAGCGTAAAATGATGCTCGGCTTGGCACCATCTTTCCTGGCTTTCAATAACTCGGAGCTAATTTAGAATTTAGAGCTGATTGCAGCAATTTCTTTCGCTGCAGTAAAATTAAAAGCGTTTTAATTGAATACCTTCGACCAAATGCAGTACTTGATGGATTTTCACCGTGTCCAGAGTTGCTAAATATTCGAGGCCAGGGGGTGGGGCCATCCCTGACATCGGTTGCATGCCAAAAACTTGGTTAGCTTCACAGCCCTTGTTGCCATATCCGGGTTGTACCACAACTGGAGTTTGGGCCATTCTTTATGATATGCACTTTGCCTTTCACACAAAACAGAATTCTTCCTGTTTCTTTAAAAAAGAAAAATCTTCCTGCATCCAAAACCGGATGTAAATAACAAGTACTTTTTATTCTAGCTGTAAGCATAACCTGTGCTGTCACGTTTCCTCTAAAATAAATAAAATGAAATATAATCAATCCATTCTGAAAATAGCAGAGAGAATAGAAATCTGTATTATTTTGAAGCTTCACAGTTACATTGCAATTATTTTCATAGCTGTAAGTAATGAAACAAAATTACTTCTGTTGTTAAAATAATTGAAATATACCGTTACTAAAATTTACTGTTTCAAGACAAATAAAATTGAAATGCCTAACTTAAATAGAAGTGACTCAAACTTACTTTCCTATCTATGTCATCTAAGTTATTTATCACAAGTACAATGTGATGAAACTAGTCAGTCATTTTGGTTTTTCAAAGCGAAGTATTACACTTTAAAACGAAAAAAAGAACAAACTTTTCTACACTGTTAGCATTAGCATTAACAATACAATCTATAATACTTTTGCTAGCTAAGCCCCATACCTCTGAACGGTAGCTTAAGTAGGGTAGGAACAGGCTACAATATAGAGTGCGTAAGCTTCTCGTATCTAGGATTAAACTGGCTTTATATATGACACATATACATTTTGATAATTTTTTATTTATAGCCAGGACATGACTTTTCCAGTTAAGTTTGCTGTCAACGAGAACACCTAAAAATTTTGTAATATAAACACGCTCTATTGGACTGTCATTAATAGCCAGTTTGACGTCAATGAAAAGCGCTACATTTGAAAATATCATGAAATTAGTTTTTTTGACATTAAGTGACAATGGGTTAACTCTAAACCACACGTCTAATTTAACAAGTTCTTCATTTATCTTAGCACATAATACATCAATATCGGCACCAGAAGAAATAATGTTAGTGTCATCGGCAAAGAGAACAAACTTTAATAACTTTGACACGTTACAAATATCATTTATATACAATATAAAAAGCAATGGTCAAAGAATTGATCCTTACGGAACTCCACATGAAACCGTTAATTTGTCTGAAGTAACATTATTATATTTTACATATTGTAAACGATTTGATAAGTAACTTGAAAGCCAAACATGAGGTACACCACGGACTCCATAATGATATAACTTTTTAAGCAAAAGATTATGATCAATGGTATCAAACGCTTTTTTTAGGTCTATAAAAATACCAACGGTTGACATTTTCTTATCGATTGAATCAGTTATATTTTCGAGAAGTTCTATTAAGGCCAAAGAGGTTGAACGATTGTTTCTAAATCCGTACTGGCTTTCCGATAACAGGTTATTTACATTAATAAACTTGTTTATTCGAATATAAAACAATTTTTCTAAAATCTTTGAAAATTGTGATAAGAGTGACACAGGGCGATAATTATTAAATGACTCTTTAACCCCAGACTTAAACAGAGGAACAACCTTGGCTATTTTCATTTCATTTGGAAAGACACCACAAGAAAAAGAAAGGTTACATATATAAGAAAATGGTTTTACAATGAGCTGTATTATTTATTTAACTATTGACATGTCTAAATTATCGCTATCTAGTGAAGTTTTACTTTTAAAATTATTTACAATATTTACAATTTCTGGCTCCTCTACAGCTCTCAAAAACATAGAATTGCTATTAATTTTGCTCATAAAGTCATTAATACATTTATCATTTACACCCTCGATATTTTGAGCAAGTTTCGGACCAACATTCACAAAAAATTTATTGAAATTATTTGCAATCGTTTTTTATCACTGACATTAAATCCATGATCGTCAACAAAATGATCTGGGAGAGAAGAACACACAGAATTCTTTTTAGCAATTTTGTTCAACACACGCCAAGTTTCCTTCATGTTTGAACTGTTTTTATTTAACAAATTACAGTAATGTTGTTTTTCGCAAAACCTTTTAAGAGATGTCAGCCTGTTTCTATAAGATTTATACTTTTGCTCGTTTTCTACTGTACGGTTAATGACAAAACTTTTGTGTAGATTATTTTTCCTACGAATACATTTCAATATCCCTTTCGTTATCCAAGGCTTATGAGGTTCTTTGCTAACAATGCGAACTTTTTTAAGTGTGCAATGTTTATCATACAGCCTTTTAACAGTTGATATAAAGATCCGGTATGCTACACTTACATCAGAACAGTTATATATATTTGACCAATCATACAGAAGTAGCTCATTTTTAAGATTAGAGAGATTATTTTCATTCACAACACGAATATATTTAAACATTTTCTTTGGCGATTTAGATGGGTCATCACAATCAATTACTGCGAAAACAGGGAAATGATCACTAATGGTATCATCCAATAAAACTCCATTTGTGTTTTTTTTTAGAACATTTGTGAAGACATTATCAATAAGTGTGGCTGAGTTTATTGTTGCCCTAGTCGGTCTATTTACTAAAGGGTAAAAGCCATAACTTAACATAAGATCAGCAAAGTTTGTAGTTGGAACATGTGAACTATAGTTTAACAAATTTATATTAAAATCGCCACATATAAAAACAGATTTTGTAGGTTTAAATTGAGTAAGCATGGCGTTAATTTTATCACAAAAAATGTCAATGCAACTACCGGGCGTCCTATATATACAGCTAATGACTCTATATTTACTATCTTTATCAGTTATTTCTACTGAGACACATTCCATAATATTGTCGACAGCAAATGACAAATTGTTCAGAACTTTAAACTTGTGACACTCCAAGATATATATGAATACACCTCCTCATGTTTCGTTAACACGATTCACATGTGCAAAATTATAGTTTTCTAAGTTATAACAATCTATATTATCTGTGTTTTGAAGCCATGTTTCACTAATAGCAATCAAGTCGAAAGTATAGTTAAGACTTGACAAGAACAATTTTAATTCTTCAAAATTAGATCTAATACTTCTGCAATTAAAATTTATAATACTGAAACCTTGTACAAAAGAAAATTTGTGCGTAAATTGCTCACTGGTATAATATCCACATTGTGTGTTCAATGTATTTAAAAAATGGTTATCAGGATCTATGTTACCTTCGTATTCGCAATCTTTAAATTCGGTAAATTTGTAGGATTCAAAAGATATATCTTTACACTTATTGTACATGCTTATCACATCTTCACTTAAATCAAGGTTTGAGTTCAGAAATTTAAATTCTTCTTCTGTGACATTTTTAAATGGAAAGAATCCTGAGCATGACAGACAATACCAGTACACGTGATTAGAGTCCTTGGATTTTAATTCTTTCCTGGATAGCTTTGCACATATGCGGTGACACCACTTTAGACATAATGAGCATTCAGTAGCATCATTTAATACAGTTTTATTGCATTTAAGACTAGGAAATAATGTAACGTCACACATTAAGAGGAAGAGAAGGAACAGCAGGGTATAAGCATATTAACAAATTTACAGAGGGTTTTACACTCGTGACATTTGTACGGATCTCCATTGAATCCAACGTCAGCACAGCTATTTGCCCGGCAAGTGGAGAAAATAGTAACACGAATACCAAAAACACAGCCGAAACAACAAAACTCCCCCTAAACAAGTAGACTGTGCAAGTAATACATGCACCAGGACTACAACAGCAATGAGAGACACAGGAGCTATTGAAGGTGGTCACCAAAGCCTAACTTCACAAAGTCACTTAAGTCATGGATTACGTGTACTTTTCCCCCATTTGTTTTGATGAAAATTTTACAGTTTCGGGTCCATGTCCCTTGTATCGCATTCTTTCTTCTCAAAAATCTTGCCTTGCTTGCTATGAGCTGGTTTTTGGCTGTCAAGTGTTCGTTTATAAATACATTTGTTCCCTTTAATTGCTTTCCCATCTTTAAGATGCGTTGCTTAGACTTGCGGTTTACAAAGCGTAAAATGATGCTCGGCTTGGCACCATCTTTCCTGGCTTTCAATAACTCGGAGCTAATTTAGAATTTAGAGCTGATTGCAGCAATTTCTTTCGCTGCAGTAAAATTAAAAGCGTTTTAATTGAATACCTTCGACCAAATGCAGTACTTGATGGATTTTCACCGTGTCCAGAGTTGCTAAATATTCGAGGCCAGGGGGTGGGGCCATCCCTGACATCGGTTGCATGCCAAAAACTTGGTTAGCTTCACAGCCCTTGTTGCCATATCCGGGTTGTACCACAACTGGAGTTTGGGCCATTCTTTATGATATGCACTTTGCCTTTCACACAAAACAGAAGTCTTCCTGTTTCTTTAAAAAAGAAAAATCTTCCTGCATCCAAAACCGGATGTAAATAACAAGTACTTTTTATTCTAGCTGTAAGCATAACCTGTGCTGTCACGTTTCCTCTAAAATAAATAAAATAAAATATAATCAATCCATTCTGAAAATAGCAGAGAGAATAGAAATCTGTATTATTTTGAAGCTTCACAGTTACATTGCAATTATTTTCATAGATGTAAGTAATGAAACAAAATTACTTCTGTTGTTACAATAATTGAAATATAACGTAACTAAAATTTACTGTTTCAAGACAAATAAAATTGAAATGCCTAACTTAAATAGAAGTGACTCAAACTTACTTTCCTATCTATGTCATCTAAGTTATTTATCACAAGTACAATGTGATGAAACTAGTCAGTCATTCTGATTTTTCAAAGCGAAGTGTTACACTTGAAAACGAAAAAAAAACTTTTCTACACTGTTAGCATTTACAAAACCTATTTACAAAACCAATTGCATTACTAATGCAATTGAAGTATTTCACTGCAATAAATTAATCGAGAGGAGGAACAGGCTTTTTATCTGGAACATCAAGGGATGTTCGACTGAAGACGGCACAGAATATTTCTCAATCAATTTATTTGCAACGTTTTAGTTTGACGATTCAAAAACTTTCCGCTTTTTCAGCTAAAAAAGAAATAATGCGTGTAAATGGATTTAAATCAAGTCAAAACGCGCAAGGAGGGAGGATTTTTAACAAATTAAACAACCACCTACATATATTTTTGGTAGTTTTTGCCTTTGAAAGTGATATTAACAGCAAAACTCGCTACCACAAAGAACCTCTCCGTTTACCTGCATTGCTACGAAAAGCACCCACCTTGATATTGCTTACCTCATACTTATAATAAATAGCTTTTCAGCTACTTATACACTATGTTATATCAAATGCGTGAAAAAATCTTACTGTGAACAAAGTATAACATCTTCACTTTCCAAGTGCAATAAATGGAACTCTAGTGTATTTAATTGTATTGAAACTGGCAAGAAAGTTCGTATAACCAAAGGCGAAAACACTTTGAAACTACTGGTGAAACCATAAAGTTGGGGAACTGGCTGTAATGTATTGGTAGTTGGATTTGGTATAAAAACCTGCCGAGAGTACAAAATGAGATTAAACACCACCTAGAAACTGTTGGGTCTGATTGATAAATAATCATTACGTCATTGATGACGTCGCCAACTTTGAAAAATGCTCAGGAATTTTAAAAAGTGCGCCTGAAATAAACTGTGCAATGCATTTTCAATGTCAGCAAGGTATTTTTATCCAGAAAGGAAATGCACTCTATTTTGTAATGAGTAATATTTAGCAGAATATACTCACACCATCATTTTAGAAACCAATCCACAAAATCCTTTTCAGTATGGCTTCAAGAATATTAAACAGTAAGCTGAAATTGAGCAAACATGTTTGAACATGTTTAAAGTCAACAAGTTTTTAACCAATCGTAAGTGGGCAAGTCGTGAATATGAATGGCAACAATAAAAGGGTATTTCTTAATACACCTTAAGATAACGGGTCAGTCCGGTAATCAGGAGAGTGTACTTGTAAGGGCTTTATAAGAATTAAGAACAAGTATGATATTAAACTCAGTTTTTTGCTAATACTGTCAAAATGTAATTTGTAAACCACTATTCCACTAGTAATTATTGGACTTGTCAAACAATAAAGATTTTTGTGTGGTATGAAAACTAAAATGCATTTTTTGTTGAGTGCATAAAAGTCACTGATAGCTGAAATGTACGCAGTGAATGCTTGTGTTGAGTATCTGTTTAAAAGAAATGTAACAAGAAAAATCCACGGAAAATGAAGATAGAATGGTCAATGGCATTGAATTTTACACGTGGAACTCTCCACATTATTTGAAACTAAATAGAAAATTAGTTTTGTTTTCGTCATCAACGATTGGAAATCAACAATAAAACACATGTGTTGTTAAGATGCTTAAGTCCAGCAACATTATTTCTATTGAAAAAATATATATATTAAAAAGTTTTACAATATTTAACTTATTCCATTTGGACTTAACAATGTGATGTAATGGGTGGTTGGCATAATATCTTAAGAAAATTGGTTCAGATGTAATAAGGCATGCAAGAAAGACAGGAACTTAGAACAAAATAGGAGTTCAGCGTCATCGTGAAATGACTTGGGTTTGAATCATTTGACCGTAATTGCTTAATTTGGAAATTTAAATAATGGACGGGAAAGAAACTGTGTGGCCACCGCCTCGAGTCGTTACTTGTTTGACCATGTTTAAGATCAACAAGGTATTATGGATTCGAAACTGGGACTTAACGCTTACCACGCCAGCGCCATAACTGTCTCCAGTGATACGTACAAAATAAAACAATACGAAAGGAAAATATCACTCTTTCATTTGCTTTCGGTTAATTGTGTTGTTTTTTATGTTAAGAATTAATAATCAAACTATATATAGGCTGCTATAGGCATTATCGGAACCAGGCATATATAAAAATATATTGCATATATGGCATTAGCGGGACCAAATATATTTTGCACATTTTTAATTTTCTTATGCATCTAATTGAATTTTTGGGCGTTTTTTTATTATAAGTTTATTATAAAGATATAACATCATGACAAAATAAAAATAAAAAATATTTGGTTATATAATACTCTATAAGTAAAAATTTTCGCGAGTCGAAATTTTCGCGAATCGGCCTTTTTAGACATTTTCGCTAGTTTTTATTTTCGCGAATTTAATATCAGTGTAAAAAAATTTTTATACGTAGAAATCTACAATAAAAGAGAGTTCTTTGCATGTCTGCTGCGGTGATCAATTTGACCGTCTCTTATGGCATTAACACAATATAAACAAGATGCATTGCCCGCTGCTGCTCAACCCCTTTCACATCTACTCAGCATTATTTAGTCTTAGCTTGTGGTCTGTTTGCTTACTTGCTATGTGGCCGTCTCGTGTCTTCAGGGAACATGTTATCTAAGTTTGCGCCCCATAATGCGCCCCAATTAAAGGCCCCTTTATTCTTTGCTACTTTAGTAAGAAAACTGATCGCAAAATAACAAAAAACTAACAGAAAAGTCAAAATGAGCATTCATAATTGGCTTACGAAGCCGCTCTTGCCAATTACACCTACAACTATACCTACATAAGACCATACTGATCTCCGATGTGAAAGGTAATAAAATGTATATATCGAAATTATTGTGCAATTTTATCTTATTATTTGGAACAAAATGTCACGGGGAATTAATTTTTGCGAATTGGCCTTGCTTTTCGAAAAAAGCGAAAATAAGTTCCTCCCGAAAATTTCCACTTATACATTATTATTTGCACAGTCGAAATTTTAAGGCGATCTCGCTAGTGCCTATAGTTTACAATATGTACTATATACAACACAAAATAATAAACTAAAAATGTACCAAAAATAACAAAAATTTTTAAAATATTGGATTGGAAATGGTATTCCAATATTAATTCTGTACAACAGCATCAAAATTTAATGCTTTCAAGAAATATGTCACATGATGCACCGAAGTTAAACAGTATCGAGACTGGCTTCGATAACGCCTATTTTTAAAGGACATTCGGTCCCGATAATTCCTAAATAAAAGATATGTATATAGTCATCTCCGTAGTGATCTCTTAAAATATTCTTCTGAAAGTGTAATTGAAGATCTGGATACTTGTTACAAAGAAGGACCAGCAGTATGGCAGATTACTTAGAATCGAGACGATTTCTACTGAACTTTTGCCACTATAAACTGACCATTTCCTTGATATTTACCACAGCTGTTTTGACTCCTTAAGCACTTATCGGTGACAGAAACCAATAAATACTTCATAGATTTGGTCCTTCATATTACTACAGATATGATTTAAATCGGAGAGGATCATTTGATGTTTCATTACTAGTTTAAGCTATCCGTTACCATAAATCTTCCAGTTCGAAAATTCAAATATTTGGAATTGGATGTAAAACTTAACATTTAGAAACCAAACAATTGCGGTAAATAAAATGAAATGGAAATCGCAAACCGCTCTCTTTTTCTTTAATTTTATAAACTTTTAGTGCTTTATGCTAAAGGAACTTATCTTTACACTGAAATTTGGAAAATCCCATGTTTTCAATGTGAATTTCTGTTTATCGGACACAGGTATTTTTTTATAGTGGTTATGATGCATCCTTTAGACTTTGTTGGTTATTAAATACAACCTTAGAAAAAATGTCACTATTCGATAATTCTTCAATTTTTCTTGTTTTGAAATACCGGAAATTTTATTCAATCGAATATAAATTAAACGCAGACAGCAAACACATTTTATTTCTTTAAAATTTTCATATACATTCCTTCACCTGAAGGAATCATAAGCCATTTAGTCATAATTTAGCGATTAGTATGCCTTATCACAAGCCATACTTCTGTAAAGCAGAAGTGTTTAATTCCTTTGTTAGCCACCAAAATGTAGACTGATGTTTTCCTCATTGAGTTATTACTTCCCAAGCCAGGCATGGTAATAAGAATCTTAAACTTTGTGCTAAATAACTTTTCCAGCAGGTTAAGACCAAAAAATTTTGGGTATTGATTAGCTCAACTTCTTAGAACAAAGGTCGATGATAAAATATCTACTTTCTATCTCTGTTCGGGGTCGTAGGCAGAGGATTAACGTTCGCTCTGACTTAACTAAGCGCAATTAATGGATTACTTACCATGGAATTCAAAATTAATGCCCACAGAGTTTTTCCATGGGCGCCTGTTTATTGGTATCCTTATCTTTAAGATCATTTGTGGTATTCACATTGACATCTTCACCATACAGGTTAGTGTGTGAATATAAAGTAATTAAAACATAACTATGATAAAAGATGCAGTACAAAGATACTCAGATAACGTTTTGTCAAAGTTTTGGCATATTTCAGATTAATAACAGACCACGGACATAAAGGCTAGTTAACTGTTTATTTTTCTGCTGTCAAGACAGGGCAGTCAGTTGCTATATACGATATGATTTTCAAAAGTCTATTTCAGTGTTTCATAACAGTAAAACTCGTCCATTTGCTGCTCTGCCACGAAATTGATTTGGCAAGCTATATAATATATATATATATATATATATATATATATATATATATATATATATATATATATATATATATATATATATATATATATATATATATATATATATTTATATATATATATATATATTGAGAAACAGCCAATGTTTTGTCCAAGTTAAAATAGGTGCACCTAACTTTAAATCATCTATCTAGAGCAAAGGATACAGTTAAATTACTAGTTTTTGTGCATGCTTACTGCAATAAACTGTCAAAAATATGATAATTTATCGTCGTCTTATTAATGTGACAAAAACGTGGATAACCATAGAATATAAGAAGTAATTGGATCAACGCAAACAGTACAAAGAAACTTGTCATAGAAACTCACATAAAGGAGACAACGGAAACGGTTCGTGAAAGAATAATTTTTGCATAAGTTAAAGAGTAATCAAATTAAACTGAATAATAGCTTTACTATTTGTATTGATTTGTTTGAGTAAATATTTTAACATAAATCAAAATCATTTTATTATTTTTCTTTTGCAAGTGGATTTATTTAATAAAAAGGACATTCAGTTTTTATACAGAAGAAATTTATAAATAAACTGCTGTTTTATGTTTTCATGTTAATTTCGATAAATGTCGTAACAAACATGAGAAAAAGAAAACAAAAAATCCTACTATGAAATTATTCTTGTCAATGGTGTGATGTCTTGCTTTGGATAATATTGATATGTGTATCTTTTATTGCGTTTGAACACGGGATTACGGTAATGGAGCGGCTTATCTGACAAAATTCTACAGAAAATTGTATTAATGGAAGTTATCAATGGAAGAGGATTCCTAGATATGGCAAAGCGAAGAAAGGAATGAAAGGAGACATAAATTTCTTTGTCTTTTTGTTCGCTATGCCACTGGGCATATGAAATGAATGAACGATATTCATCATATAAAAGCAAACATATAATCAGAAAATTCGTTATGGTCAGTATTAGGAAGCTAAGATCACAAGTTGACACTATATTGTCAATAATAACGCGCATATACAGTAGTTCGTATTAAGCAGGAACATGCGCAAATTATAAATTTTCATAATTTATGAGAAAGAGCTGGATATTAAAGACAAATAATAGCATAATTAGTGAAGGGTTATTTTACCATTAATAGATGAAAGTGAATTTTTCTCAATCGAACATATCCGAAAACTGCTATGATATTGACTTTTTACACATTTGAGTCTATGAGATTGCTGAAGATTTTTGATTTTTCAATTCATATCTGAATCTAAAATTGATAGATATAAGAATCATAAAAATATTATACCTACATTTACTTCTGTGCCCTTTGTGTTATTAATGTGGGTATGAACGTTCATACTATCTGAAAATGAGAAGGCTTTCGTTGTCTTCAGAAACTAAGTCCATTTCAGTGTTTTGGCTTTTAGATTAAAAATTTTGATGATAAATAATTATATTGCAGAGAAAAAAACGGTTTAATTTCAAAATATTAAGGCACATATACATATTGTATGTAGTAATAATAGAAAACTTCGTATAATATCCGAAGATCAGCGCCAATAAGGTATCACTGCAAACAATCACAGAATGCTAAGGAATATAAGAAACAGAAAAATGAGCCTTCAACAGCTCTTGAAAGGCAAACAACTGTTTTTTCTGTACCCCATTGCTGTTTTTATATGTATGCTACCAATAAGAAATATATCTGTTAGCAGGTAAGTTTAAAGCATCTTAGGCGATTCCCGTTATGGCAAAGTTCTACATATTAATGCATATTAATTGTAAAAATATAATTTTACATATGCGCCTATCTTGTTTTTCTGTGCTCACATGTAAGTGCTACAAATCTCATAAAATAAAAAAGCACAACATAAAGGATGTTTCATGGTCTGGAAATGTGTGAAAGCCCCTTGTTTTAAAATTTAACTTTTAACAAGTTAGATAGTAATGTAGGCGAGCTATATAAAATATTCTGTTATTCTTTTTAGGCAATACGGGAAACATGCTCGTTCATTACCTTTAAACATTCAACACACTAGCAATCTATGCATAGAGAGACATATTCGTCCAGATACGCAAAAAAGTGAGCAAAGAAATGTATTAGACGAGGGAGTGCCGGTTTGCACAATGAACGAAAGAATGGAATATTTGAGAAGAAACTGTCACAGACAGAAAAAGATTCCTCGGTAAGCCAAAACCTACACAAACAGAAAACGCAGTGATTTGCTGTGCATTAATGGAACTTTGTTTTCTTTTGCAGCCTTAGTTCAATAGAACATAAAATGTCTGTGGAGAGCATAAAAGAAGGGCACAAATGAAACCGTTGGCCACATAACATATTAACACCCCAGTAAAACAACTTCTTTATTAATATTTTCAATGAATGTGCGACACCTGGTATTACTCATCCTTAACAAATAAAGAAAATGCTTTATTCCTGTGACTAAACACTTTTAGTTAGTCTGAAACCCTTTTTTCAATGACACATTCTGTTTAAATTGCACCCAATAGAAAATTATTAAAAAAAGGTTTTCCAACTCGGGCCTCCTATCTTTAGTTTAGGCTCGATCTTACCATTTAAAATGTGAACAACAGTAAATCGGTAAATATTTGAAAGCAAGTCGCTGTTAATAGTCCAGTGTCTCACATATTGATAATTATATTTCACTATTTCAATAAAATATCCTTATTATATATCCATATTATATATATATGTTATTATCCTTATCTATATACAGTTATTTTTGGAAAAATAAAACCATTTACTGAAGCTCTCACGCTATTTTCAAGTGTACATTGCATGAATGATCCTCCTTAAATGCGTTTAAATAAAAATGCCAACGAATTCATTTCATCATGCTATATTTTTAAGATGAAATAACTTTAAGTTTTTATATTTTATTTATTTTTAATATAGCCTCATAGTGGATCATGACCGGAAACTTGCCTACTGTGCCATAACCAAAGTAGCCAGTACTTCCTTTAAAGTTCTCATGGCAAATAATACGAAGCAACAGTTAATTCCTGTTCTCACTGCGCCAGGCTATATACACAAACCGAGACGTATCGTAAAGTTTGGGTTGAAGTCCGAGAAGTATTCGACTGCAATTAAGAATTATACTAAATTTATAGTTATTCGCCACCCTTTGGATCGCCTCTTATCTGCCTATTACGACAAAGCTTATCCTTACGTGGAATATAAGGAGAAGGAGCCTCACAGTTATTACAAAAATATTCGAGATTTTGCAGTGAAAACGTTTCATTCTTCCTTTAATGAATCAGAGCGGAGTGAATACATCGCTACATTCTGGGAGTTTATTCAATATACAAAGCGCTATAGGGATTTCCATTGGAAACCATATGTGTCTAAATGCAATTTGTGCATGATCAGCTACGACTATGTTTTGCGACTAGAAAGTATTGAACATGATCTGAATAACTTTCTAGCAGCTCAGTATCCTTCCGTATCAGGTATTTCAGCAGCTAATCGTCATCGACAGTCAACATGGTCTGATCAAAGCAATCATATGGTTATCGCTAAAGCTCTTCAAGAATACTCTGGACTCACCTCTAAAGATGTTGAATGGCTGATGGATAGGTATAAATATGATTTAGAGAGTTATGGATATGGTTTTGATTCTAAAAATTTTAAAGCAACGTGCAAAATTACATTGCCGAATAAAAAGATATGTTGTTAAATTCTGCTACATAGTGAAAATCACTCTGTTACTAGTCTATTCAACAACGCTATCTAGATCACTCAATAAATATGATCAGAGTACTTAATGTTTCAGTGAGAAACATTCATTTAAAATTCCTGGTGTGGTGCTTCTTTAGAAACAGACATGACAGAAAAAAACAAATACATTTAGTAAAAAAAAATAATAGAAACTAATTAATTTAAAGGATTAATTTCAGAGAAAATTGTCTTGATTTTTTAAAAAGACTGTTACAAATTATTATGACACATTACTATGCTATTAGAAATTATCATACATCACTATGCTATTAGAAATTATTATTATAAAGCAAAAATAAAAAATAAATCAGTTTAGAATTTATGTAATTAGTTTTGACTACTGATAAAAACTTGAGAAAATAAAAAGGGTTAATTTCAGATAATATTGTCTTGACTTTTTTCCAAAAGAATGTTACAACTTATTATGATACATCACTGTGCTATTAGAAATTATCATACACCACTATGCTATCAAAAATAAAGATAAATCAGTTTAGAATTTATATAATTACTTATGACTACTGATAAAAACTTGAGCAGTTACGTTCGAAGGTTGCTCTCAGAGACTCTTTAGTCAAAATCTGGTTTTATACTTTACACACTGACTTTCAAATTAATACTTTACATTATTAAAATCGTAGCAAATGACCCGCAAGCAATAATGAAACAGACAAACAGCGCTTTCTTGGGATTGTCGGATTTTCATGTTTGTGTCTAAGTATTGTCACCAGCTCAGCATATAAAATGATGTATGTAAAATTAGCAGTCTATAATCCAACCCTACAAACCAGCAATGTATTTTTAATGCAGACTTTTAATGTTTACTTTTTGGAACAAAAAATAGGATTTCATTTAGCGTTCCTTATGGACCCTAATAACTGCTGTAACAAGAACGCGATGCTCTAAAATGTCGCAAGAACTAATCTGGCGGAGACAAAGGTTCTGAGCCACTGCTAGAAGCCCGAGTAGAACAAGAATTGGCGCGCTACGCTGTAAAAGTTACTGCTATTCCGTGGCGTTTCCAGCAATAATTCCTATAATCTACATTAACTCTGTAATCGCGAGTAGGAAACTAACAGTTGTTAATATAACGCAAATGTGTGTGCATCAACAGTATGAGAAATTATTGCACTGTTTGCCAGAGTACCATTTTGTTAAAGTGTTCAGCTTATCATGCATAAAGAACAAGTAATTGTCTCTCATAGTTGCATTTTAAAACTACATTTTAGCGTATTTTAATTTACACATTTATGGTTAAAGATACATTGAAATATAATGGGTGCCGTGACAGACAGCTTGCAATTTTCAGACAAAATGTAGTATAGTAAAAATATAAAAAACTTATGTTAAATTGCAATACATGAAAAGCTATTCTATGCAATATTTTTAAAACATAAATTTATAGCACAAGTATATGAATTGTTTAAGAAATCAATTATATACTTCGAGTTGGTACATGAAGAAACACATCCAAAAGCTAATCAATTGTTTCTTACATTCAAACTACAAACCACCCTATACTAAAATGTAAACTTGCAAAGTTACGACAGGGCTGGTGAGAATCGCATATTACAATAATGCCTCATGGCATGAGAGTAAACCGTGTTTTTACTGTCTTCTACAATCCGAACCGCAAGAGGACGGAGCGTAAGCATAGCCCAGGTGTCTTCAGGTTGCAGAGGGCCGTAAGAACATGGCGCTCCCCCATGCCTTGAAATAATAGTTTTATTGCGTGTATTTAACGATAATATTTATGATAGTTTTTGCTGTAAAATTTTAGAACACTATTTGATGAAACAAGTTATGATGAAATGGGGATAAACATTTCTGAGCGATAGGGTTGTTTCAGACTTTGGATATTTCTTAGCGGACGCTTTATTCATTTTTGTTTTAGCTTCCCAAGTTCTATATATATTGATTGTACACATATCTAAGAGATATGAAAAGTAACATCAAAATCTATCCAATGTTACCTCATTAACACTTAGCGAAAAGAGTATACTAAAGTCGCACAGGAACCATTTTCGGACGTTTCTTTCCTTAAAGATCCGTCTTTTTTATCAACTACTCCTGTCACCACATTGGCCCAAAGACTCTTTATCTGATGTTGCGTACCTCCCTTTTTGTTGCGATCAAACGCGAAGGAAAATACTTTGTCTTGTCTGTAAAGAAAAACAACAAATCAAAATCACGATGAAACTTTTTGAAAATTCTACTCGCAAAGTGTTTAATATTTGGCCTTTCAGAAATCTGAAATATTTAATGTCTTAATTCTCATTTTTATGAGTAAAATGTCTTTTAGACGTAGACGTCATCAGTATGAGTTTTCCAATGCGTTAAACATTTGGTCATCGTGATCCATAATGGTAAAAATGCGTGATTTTACCGCATAATAAATTTGAACGTGTTCTTCTGTCACTATATTTACAATGTGATGTCAAGCTCCCAACAAATTAGTGTCAGTACAGTGTCAGTTATGCGATAGAACCGTACGCAACTTATCGGACACCACGTTCCCAATTGATGCTGAGCTGGGGTGGGTGTGATTCGAGTGCTAGCTTCAACGTCTACAAGATATTTTACTCGTTTAAATGAGTATTAAGAAATTAAATACTTCAGTTTTAATTTCGAAAATATCGACTTGTAGACTACGAAGCCATAACTATGAGGAACTACACCTGCTGGTTGGAATTGTACACCACATGCATACGAACTGGTTGACATACTGTCTACAAGACATTGTGCCAGAAAGGAAGAAGTGAAAGAAATTTAATTCAAAGTTATCTTTTAATTCAGCGAACTGCCAGTTCTATAGCAGTAGCAATGTTAAGTGGTATTTCACCACGAACTGCCATTATTAACAACGTTGCAAGCTCAAACACAAGTACTGAAATACTGATAAGAGCTAATGCCCTCTCTCTCATTTCCTAAAAGAAGTGGCATATAACATCATCAGCCGAATGTGGGCGTAAGAGTGTATACCGACATGTCACAGTGTCGTGCTATACCTCGGGCAAAACTGCACTGTCAAAAAATCCAACCATGGTACAACACATAAATGTGCTGAGTCGACACAGCGTCGGTCACATGAAGGACACAGTTACACTGAGGTCGGTACAGGGATAAACCGCACATCTACAAACACAGAGTCTATTTAGTTGCCTCCTTCTTGGTGAAGATCTTCTTTCAGCCAGATTGGTCAGAATTCCTGCAAGAAGAAAGACTGTTATGCATCACTGTTTCAGCACTAACCAAGACAATGCAAATTAGTCAATGTATCCGTTGTGTATTCTCACAAATAGCGTTATATAAACGTGTTTGGAGAGACGCAACAGCCAATTCGAAATAAATCACACACTGACATGTCTTGACATTGCATTAAGAGTGCGCTACATGTCTAACCTGTTGCATTACATCTTCAGCTTCTTTAAGTATATCATCATATGCTGTCAATTTGGTTTTCTTGATATAATAATAATAATAATAATAATAATAATAATAATATATATATATATATATATATATATATATATATATATATATATATATATATATATATATATATATATATATATATATATATATGCTTCAGAAAGATCTACCGTGATACTACGTATAAAAGGTACGAATAGAGGATGCTGTAACACACTACGGTATGTACTTGATCGCTTAGTATATAGGCGTAGTACGGAGATGGTATATAACGACGCGGGGTCTACACTGCCACGTGATCTCACAACCGACAAGGCTGGTATCATAGTTTGCCTAAAAGTACCAAAGCCTTTAGTCGCAATGTTGCCCAGAAAAGACGGTAATGGTTTAAGGCCACCGCCTGTCATGAACCATTAACTTGACTGATGCGTATTTCCTCGCGACGCTTGTCCGATGCCAGGGCTACGATGAAAACACACTTTAAGGTGAGTAACTTGTATGAAATAATAGAAAAATGGAAGAATGGAGATGTGAGATATTTCAAGACCGGAGACAAATCCCAAACGCACCAGTAGTCTATCGGAGACAGAGCGCTCTATTTGAAAAGACCTGAGCAAATCCGACAACACATCACAGGCAGCAAATCCGACAACACGCTGCAGGATAAAAGTCATGATCGACCCAACCGAAAGCTTCCCACCTTGACTTCGTTAATCCCCTGGTTGAACGGTGCTGTCGACAAGTCAAACGGCAGGGCAAGAAATCAGTAGTTTTGCCCCCTACCCTTAACGACAGATAACGGTGAGAAGTCCGCATAGGACAGATCCACTGAAACGGCCCACATGCCCTAGTTTAACGTGGATTTGATAAATTGTAGACCCGATCTCTCCTTCGGTGTGGGTGTAGGAGGAACTATCAACTGTCGTTGTCTAGTCTTCTGTTGGGGTCAAAGCTTTGCGCATCAGCATGTCCTGCTACTACACCCTCGCTGCTTCAGTGACGCCCTTCAACATTTCAGGCGTGAAGGCTTCTGATTGCCCGTCTATCCGCGCAAATCGAAGTCTGCGACCGTCCTCCGTGTGGCAACACTTGATCACGACGCAGTACTATTAGCGAGGTGATAAGAAAGGCAAACAGTAAGACTGAGTAGATTAGATGATCGGTGCTGCCACGTAGTCGAACACACGATCAATCAAGGCATTTGTTTCCGGTTTCAGGTTTCTGAGTGCTTGAAAAGCTGCATCCTGAATTGCATAATCTCTTCCAGGAGCCTAAAATCATGCTGTGCCAATGGCTTCCATGTTGTAAGGATAGGCTAGCGGTTGTGTCTGTAATACCCCGCCGTTTGAGTTGTGGGTAGATGTCTTGACATGTAACAATTTAGACGGAAGTAGAGGCGACAATTTGCGTCTTGCAGCGACTGAACTTCTTACAGCCTTTCCTGCAACACGTCTACTACGCATGATGCCTTGGATAGTTCCACAAAATCTTCTCTCGGTGTTGGCTGCGACTAGGCTGCCAAACAAGACAAACGCCTCCTGACAGCGTCGACGTAGTGATAAAGGTAGATGAATTGCGGCTGTGAACTTAAGGATATATCTGAAGGCAAGAGTGTGATAAAGGAGATCCTCGTGGAACAGAAAGTGGCAGATAATGTGACACCAAAGTTGTGACCGGTGGCGAGAGTGGCTTATGTGCCGTTATTCCCGTGCATAGAGTAAGAGAATTTGGTCATGTTCTCTTGTCTCCACTCGTTGATCCTCTCCAGAAGAGAAGGATTAACCATATATCGAATCCTCATCTGACTGTTGTTTATTGACCATCAACAGCTGTAGAGAGGTCTTGAGCGGAAGAACAGATGCCTGTGTCTCCTTAGGTGAAGAGGGCTCCGTAGTGATTAGTCGTGGAAACGGTGTTGAGATGAGAAGTCGCCGAAGCCACTGAACCTGATTTTGACGCGAGGCTGCGTAATACTTTAAGTTCTTCGTTTGACACATGTCTTAATGTGATCGGATGTGGGTTAGAGCTAAGTGCAAATTGTTTCAACGGAGATAGTTCCTGTGCTCGACGAGGAAGTCTCTGAGAAAACATGTTTCTCTTCTGTATTAAACACTGGCGTCCGTTTCCGTTGCAATAGACACCTCCGGTATTGGTACATCTGGGCACATTTATTTGTTTCCATCGTTAAGGCGTTGAGTAGAGCCATTGCTACGACTGACTGGATTGATTCCTGTTAGGCGGAGTTGAAGCTTGCAATGCACGTACCCATGGTCGATAAGGGTCAACTTATAAGACTCCTGGTGATGTTAAAGTAACACCAGATAAGGCTTTGGCAAGGTCTGAGGTTCTTCGACTTAAGTGACACTTAAGTGACACTTCCGAATCCGATTTATTCACCATATTTATAGCCGCTGGTGATAAGGTTTGCTGTGAGACTGATGATTTCTCACTTTTGTGACTCCAGCTGTCTCCTGTTGTTGCAACAAGAAGGCGAAAAACTAGTCCTCTAGATGTGCTGTTGAGTATGTACGGTTGTATGCCCCAATGGTTTAGACATGATGTGCATCTAGTGCGGGGATCACCTGCCCACTGGATGTGAGCACAGGAATTCTGGAATGACTGTGTATCTACAAGAGAAGGAAGCTACATGAGTAAGCAGTTACAACTGTTGTTGATGTATACGTTATTAAATAAAACATAATACGAATTAGACGTATCATATTACCTTCTAAAGAGTGAGAAAAATGTACACAATCCCGTTAATACGTAACTGAAAGGCTTGTTAAGCAATCCGTAATATGCACGACTCCACACTGCATCGATATCTGTCGCTGCATCGAGTAAGACTTGACATACTTGCCGCCGACACGACCCGTCACAGTCACTGATGTTGACAAGCACGACCGTTTACATGGACGAGTCGTGGCAACACCGACCAGTGACAGCGACGAGTGGTAATAGTCACAAGTCGCTACACAGCACGTGATGACCACGACCCTTCTTATAACCAACCTGTCACGTGATGGACACATTCACCGGTCGTGACAGTTACAACCCGCTGCAAACCGTGATATCAAAGACTTATCACTGCCAGGGCTATGACAGTGACTACTCGCTGCATACACGACCACTGATGGGCGCGACTAATCATGTGGGCAACCCGTCACAACCATATTATGTGACAGTGGCGACTCGCAGCGTAATAATCTCCTCTTTTTTCTCTCTCTCTCTCTCTCTCTCTCTCTCTCTCTCTCTCTCTCTCTCTCTCTCTTTCTCTCTCTCTCTCTCTCTCTCTCTCTCTCTCTCTCTCTCTCATAATTCAACAATTCCGTACCAGACGTCGCCTCATTAGTAGGGGTAACGGCTTCTCTGCCTGGTCTGTTCTGTGTAATTTAACTAGAACAGACAATCTGTGCTGGATAGGGTTGGTGCAAATGATCGAAAAAATGGTATTGTCGCTGATAGGAAGTGACGTCATGATTAAAAGAGGCATGACGTCATTGATAACGTCATTTGCTAAACATTTCAAACGAGCATAACTTTATTTATTAAATAACAAATTTATTAAATAACAAGATTATTAAGGTGATTTTAGTCATGTTTTCAGCAAAAGATTCAGTAAGACTTTAAATTGTTATTGATACGTCACTGATGACGTCATTGATGTTGCCGTTGTAATTGTTGCCATCGTTGGTTTGCTACCGTTTCCAATTTTAGTGCCGTTGTTGTTGCTGTTGCCGTTGTTGTTGCCATTGATGTTGCTGTTGTTGCCGTTGTTGTCTCCATTGTTGTTTCCATTGCTGTTGTCGTTGTAGTTGCCAATGTTGTTGTTATCGTTGTTGTTGTCATGCATATATTGACATTCAAAGACTTTTTTTATCATTTGAGAACTGGATGTGGAACTGAAAGGATGTATCAATGCAACATTTGTTCGCAATCTTACCATTGGCGACAAAGTCTTAAAAGACACTTAATGCATGCACACACTTATCAAGTGAATGGAGGTGAGCGTGTATAAGGAGAATGGGAGTTAGAAATAGAAAACCCCATAAAAACGCCTGTCAAATTTAGATGAGTATTCTATTGAAAGTGAAAGATTCACCACGGTTGAAAATAATGCACATGCTTGTTTAGAATGTGGAGCGTTATATAGCAGCCAAGAAGCTTTGTTCAAACATATAAAACATTGTGGGGAAGGTGACGATGACAGTAGTTCTGAAAGTGAATCAGAAACAGACTCCGTTTCGTATGATATGGTCCAAGAAGTATATGATGACCATGATGACAAATTTCAGGAAAAGGATTCAGAATATGAAGAACAAGGGCTTGAAAATGCGTGTTAAAAGGCAAATGGTGACCTTCGACCCATTTATAAAGGGCAGCTAAAACAACTGTTTATGATTCTATTCAAATATACCCAAAGTCTAGAACAAAGTGAACATTATAAAAACATTTTAGAAGATTTTCAATTATTTTGTTGATGAAAAACATCACGAGTATTCAAAGGCACTCAAGGCGGCTACGAGAAAAAACGGTGCATTCTTTGAAGAACTTCTAGATGAGTTGGAGAATAATGAAAGTAGTAAGGAAGAAAGCTACGTGGATGAGGTGGAAAAGAGTGAAACAGATGAACAACAATAGACTGATTTGACTAATCTGTATTATAAAGACTTCGTAATTCAACAAATGTTGTAATATTGTTATTGATTTAAGCTCTGTCTTCAAAGTATATTATCAAAACTATTCAATATATGTCTTGCTTTTTGATGTATTAACGCAGTTTCAACGTTCTTCACATATAAAATTGCAACGTTAAGTTACTCCCCATTAAAGACAAAATTATACTGAAAAGTTTGGAAAAATTGTTCAAAACGATCAGCAGTTTTGAAGTTATCCTCTTTAAAATTTTAGTGAGTGACATCAAAGTAAAAATCTTGCTGAATGTTTTGCTGAAAACATGGTTAAAATCGACATAATATTTTTGAAATTATGCTTTAAAATTTAAAAGTTTAAAATTTTAGTAAATAATGTCACCAGTGACGTTATCAGTAAAAATTAAGGTTTTACTGAATACTTTGTTGGAAAAATGGTTAATGGTTTTTCAGTTATACTTGTTTGAAATTTGTTTTTGAATGATATCATCAATGACGTCATCAGTAACGTCATCAATAAAAAACTTAATCTTACTGCATGTTTTGCTGGAAACATGGTTAAATTTAGTCTTATAGGTTTATTAAGTTTATTGATGGGTAGTTATTGGAGATATGATTGCTGAAAGTGGACAAGAAGTGCATGTTTTGAATGCTGCCGGGGTCCTTCTTGGGTTAAAAACACTAAAAAAGTAGTTTTGCCCTGATTTGGTTGTTATGTTAGTCATGTAGAGAACATTAATATTTGAGTATTTTAAGCTGTCATAACTTCTGGGATGTGTAAGATAGGGAAGCTGGTATTTTAGGCAATGCTGTAAAGAAACATATAGTGCATACTGTAGAAGTAAATTAATTGTGGTTTGAAGGATGGATTCTGCCAGAGGTCAGCTGTTTTATAACAACTATAAATGAACGCTTGCAGCCCTTGCTTCAACTCATGGAAGCCCGTTTACTTCCTTTTCTGTGGTTTCCGGTCAAAACATGTAAGTTCTTTGACTGTCTTCGAGATATTAAGCAATTTCTCCACAACTATAAAACGAAGTATGCTGTGAGAAGTAATTTATCCAAGACCATCACAATTGCTTAATATTTTCTTGTTTATGAGTTGTGTGTTGCTCAGTACAAAGCTTTTGAGGTTGAAAAGTTCACAACCGAAGGGTTTAGCCTCGGCAACGTGATTCCATTTTTTACAGTTTGAATGGATATTTTTCTTTAGAAAAGGTAGCATGTGTTTCTGGAGTTCTGTAACCAGCGTCCCGTCCCTGAAGTTCTATGTACACTATTTATCTGTGCAAAAGTTAACAAAATCCTCCTTTATCGCCCACATGTGTCGAGAATTGCTAGAGACGCACGACTGGGATTAGTCCTAGATGACTCTTGCAGTCTTCCTATGACAGCAAGAGTCACAGTTCCTACAATAGGAAATCTCATTGATGTCAATTTTCAAATCTCGGCGCACCACTAGGGCCAACGGCGTTATTTTAGAAAGGGTGCACCACATAAATGGCCTAATTATAAATTATGGCGCACAAGTTTTATGGTCAGATAACAATTTTTTACTGAAAAAAATATGTGTTTTCTTGAGATCAGGATATCGAATCCCTCATTATCGCCCACAACAACAGTGAATCCACAGTTTCAAAACCACGCTTTACTCTAGTTTGGGACTTTCGCTGAGGTCGAAAATAATGCGCCAGGATACTTTTCAGTGTGCTTCTAAAGAAAAAGCCTGCCAGTTCGAGCCTCGGTGTCCTTGAACGTGCGCCGAAAGATTCAGAGCCTCAAAAATTGAGATCAATGGCCATTTCTTTTGAAGGAACTGTGACCCTTTCTGTCCTAGGAAGATAGAAAGGGTCCGCTGGGACTAGACTGGGATTTAAGTAGAGTTCTATAACCAGCTTCCCGTCCCTGAAGTTCTATGTACACTATTTATCTGTGCAAAAGTTAACCAAATCCTCTTTTATCGCCCACATGTGTCGAGAATTGCGAGATTCTGGGATCTAATAAAGAAATGATACCAGTAACCTAGGACCATTCGCCACTTTTCAATGGTTTTTGCGCAATAACTCGAATGTTTTGGACGCGATCCGGATATGCTCTTGTATGTAGTAAATACAGAATTTTACACAAGTTTTGTGTTATGTGCGAAGTAAAATATCATGATGTACGAAAATGCAAGGCCGATGTATTTTTTTCGGGCAGGATTTTCCAGGTGGAACTCGCCACTTTCTTCTATCATCCCGAAATATAAATTTTAAGTGCAAACTGCAAGACTATCAACTCGCTTTTCAAAATGACTGCTACGGGCTATAATGAACACAAACCTGACTTCTTATGTGTCATACTTACGGTTTACTTATAGCAGCTCAGTATTTTGCATTCGAGAACCAGTGGCAGTAGCCGGGAAGTTCGGCAAAAAATATTATTTCCGGGATAATTGTTGTTTTCGGGAGGTGGCGACGGTACAGGTACATGGCGATTTGACCTAGGTTACTGGTAGGATAAAACTGGCAAAAGTCAACAAAATCCCATTTTGCCAGAAACATATTCACATATTGGCTATTAAAGGGACTGAATAATATGTAAAATAGATTTTAGAAGATCACATGATGGCTTTATAAATTTAAATGTGCGTATGTTGAAAGAAAAATAGAATTTTGATCTTTTCCCCTTGTCATTTCTTTATAATTTATCCCAGAATATTTGCAGTTGAAACAACACCTCCACCGGAAAGACCCGAAAGTGCGAATTTGTTTATATCTCGCCTATATGTAGCCAGTGACTAAAGGCTGAACTCGTTTTCTATCACATCAGTTCAAATCGAAATCTTTTCTTAGATAAGCCAAATCACACTTTGAGAATTCCCAATATAAATGCGCAAAAATACTGAGTTTCGAATAAAAATAACCGGATAATAAATAAAAGGAGTGATAGAGAGATTTCGCCTAAATGTCCAATTTCTCTTGCACCAAAGAGCAATCGGGTTTTTAACATCTGGTATGTTATTTTAAAAATTATTTAAAATGTTAACAAATAGTTTCAAGTTTCAATTTCTTTTATGTTCCCGAGCTGTTTTTGCGATATTTCTCCTGTAGTTTTCTTTCAGTTTTGTACCCGGTTCCCTCGCAGTCGAAATTCAAAATTCTTGCGTATTTTATTCGAGACATCCAAAGTGTGATTTGATTTATTCTCGTGGGCAACATTATTATCCGCCAAAAGAATTTTTTCGAACTGCCGTTCTGTTGGAAAATGTAACCGGTTCCCATCATACATTCTTGTACCAGATTTCACTTCAGTACATGAGTGAATTTTTTTTTTAGATTGAAACATGGCTGAGTCTTGGGACGAGGCTGCCCCAGCCGCCGTGGCTGAGATGCCCGAAATCAAACTGTTCGGAAAGTGGTCGTCGGAAGATGTACAAGTTAGTGATATCAGCTTGAATGTAAGTATTGTGGGCAAAAGATTACAATGTAGATAAAAACCGTTCAGTACGAGTGTTGCACGTGTCTTCGGTATGATTCAGAACAAATGTGGTTTTCAAGGTTAAACTTGAACCTGCAGCATTTGGTAGTACAATTGCAGACAGTGCAAAGTGAAAATGAATATATGCATGTACATTAAAGACGCAAATGTTGAAAATAAATGTTCTTGTACCCAGTGGCCTCGGCGGCTTTTAGAACGCTTGATTTCTAGATTCCTGCAGCTGGTGGCAGAAGACCTGTATTGTGTGGTTACACAGAAAGCCAAGGCGGGCTGGTTCTTTTACAGAAATACAGCAATTTCAAACCAGTAGTTTTCGACGTGTAAATAATAATACTTGCTAGGAAAGAACTCCCAATTTACTAGTTTATGATCGGACTCGTTTTTTTTTTTTTTTTTTTTTTTTGGCGCCGCTATAAATTAATGTCTTTCGTGACCATAGTGGATATAGATATAATACGTGGTATTTTTTCACACACATTTCAGGACTACATCGCGATCAAGGAGAAATATGCGAAGTATCTTCCCCATTCCAGCGGCCGATATCAGGTAATTATCCATATTCACACTATTAATCAGTGTGTATATAGAAAGCAGGGTGTGAGTTCTAAAAATATACCTATTGTAGCGACAGAAACTGCATTATCGTCGACAGTGTCCTAATAGCTGTACAGGATTTTGTTGAGGAAATAATCTCAGTTATAGAGTAATCGCTGTTGAGCGGACCCAGGATTTCATTGGAGTGAGGGAGCTATTGGCATTAGGGAGGGGTCGAGCTCAGTTTTGGACCGAAGTTGTGAAAAGCTGTCTTAAGAGAAAATTTCTTAGGACAAAGGGTGAATGCGGGTGGCGGTTGGACCTTCGACTGTGGATCTGTCCCTAATACGTGTGAAACTTCCTTTTTTTTGTGTGTGTGTGTGTAGGTGAAGCGCTTCAGGAAGGCGCAGTGCCCCATCGTTGAGCGGCTGGCGTCCTCTCTTATGATGCACGGCAGGAACAACGGCAAGAAGCTGATGGCCGTGCGCATCGTCAAGCACGCCTTTGAGATCATCCACCTTCTCACGGGCGAGGTAGGTCACAGACACACGCTCCCGTAAAGGGGGGCACGACAGACGATGTAGCGTCTTACATGCGGGTGTTTCCTGGTTTTCGTGTTTGGGCGTTTCCGAGGGTCAGTGCTGTTGCAATTTGGAAACAAGGCGAATGTGTACATTCTTAGAATATTAGGTGTTACTTAAAAGTTTTGCAGCTCAGTTACTGTTGAGTGCTGCACCTGACATATCGTCTACGTGTGCAGATTTTCAGAAAAAAAAGGTTTCGCGCAGATATTGTTTTATTGGGATCGTGCTGTCTTGTCACTTTCAGAATCCTCTGCAAGTGTTAGTCAATGCAATTATCAACTCGGGCCCCCGGGAAGACTCGACCCGTATCGGCCGCGCGGGTACGGTGAGAAGACAAGCCGTCGACGTATCGCCCTTGCGCCGTGTGAACCAGGTAAACTGTTGGCTGGCAGCGCACATGGTCTCATGTTTATATAGTGCTTCTAAAATAATTCTGCCGGGAAGCACGCATCGGTGTTCACTTGTGTTCTGCATTTTGATAGAAATTTTAACGTCTAAAATAATTAGTAAGATCTGATTAACCCCCCAACCGGGGAACCATCAAATGGCCACTAAACGTTATTAAGGTCACTGAAACGGTGGAGTCCTTGGGCAGCGAACGGTGCGTTGTCAGAATGACGTCATTCAGTGGAGTCACGTGACTATGGTTTGCAGGCGATCTGGCTGCTGTGCACGGGCGCGCGCGAGGCAGCCTTCAGGAACATCAAGACGATTGCGGAGTGCCTCGCTGATGAGCTCATCAACGCTGCAAAGGTACGGGCTACTCCAAATCCTTGAACAACGGTTACTGTTCATACTCATTCTTATCTTGCCTTGGTGCCTGGTTCGCTTTTCCGATATAATTTGTTGGCACATTTTGTTTTCTTTTTATTCAGATTTACCCAGATAATGTTCTTTCTTTGATTTTTTTTTCTTGCAGGGGTCGTCAAATTCTCATGCCATCAAAAAGAAAGATGAGCTGGAGAGAGTTGCGAAATCCAACCGATAAGCAGTTCGGCATGACTTTCAGTGACCATGTGGACAGTTGATAATTATGATTTGAACTCACTCCGATTTTACTGCCTTATCTTTAGGTACGAAATACATTTGCAGTACAAAAGTGAAGAATAAAAAAAGGAAAAAAAAATTGACATCTTTTTATTTGACTGGTTTCACTTATCTTTGACTTATCTTTTACACACTTCTGCAAAGGGAACAAGAACTACAAATGCTTATATAAAATATCCCAAACAATTTCTAAAGTTGAGGTTCGCGATCGAACCCCGAACCGAAACTTCGGCGTTTCGGTTATTTTTGCCCCATTTTAAGGAATGCGTAACATCCATTGCTAAGTAAAAATCCCTATCACTTCTCACAACAGGCCTTAAAGAATTGCAAGTAAGGGCGTGAGGATTAGTTCAGTTGGTTAGCGCGTTTGTCAAGTAATCCCCAGGTGCCTGGTTCGATTCTAGCAAGGGGTGGAAAGCAGGGGATGGACCTTCGCTCGAATATGCCTCAGCTAGGCGAAAGCAAACTGTCGGATCACTTATAACGTAATTAAGAATTATAAGCCTAAATGGATGTCACACCGGTTATAACTTATGAGGGGGGGGGGGGGGGGGGTGGTACAGTTGGGGTACGATAGACTGCTGCACGGAGAGGGCCTTTCAGCCAAGACATCTCCTCGGGCTCCCCGACCGAAGAAAAATTACATGGACCCCGAACCGAAGATTTGGTCGAAATTGCGAACCGTAGTATCATTCAATTAAACTCCATGTTTCTTCAAGAATGGTCTTTGCAATTAATTTCACCGGTTCCACCTGTGGGCAATATATGTGATTGACATGGTCGGTCTGTTGTTCTGTCATCAACAGCTTGTTAACAACATAACTTAAAAACTGCTGCAAGGATTTTACTGAAACTTGGTATGTAGCTTCTATGGGAACACAGATCGGTATTGTAAATGGGCCAGGTTCGTCCAAGGAAAATGCACCAGCTGTTGATTGACTATTGTTACCACGATATCTCAAGAACTGCAAGGATTTTATTGAAACTTGGTGTGTAGCTTCTATGGGCACTAACAAAGATCGGTATTGTAAATCATAAAATGGGTTAGGTTGTCTCAAGGAAAATGAACCAAACTCTACTTTGAAATTTACCAAATCGTGGAAATTATTCAGCATCGGAATGAGTTTGTTAACACGATATCTCAAGAACAACTGCAGGGATTTTAATGAAACTTATTATGTAGCTTCTCTGGGCACTAACAAGGATCGGTATTGTAAATGGGTTAGATTGGCCCAAGGAAAATGAAACTTAGTATGTAGCTTCTGTGGGAACCGACACAGATCGGTGTTGTAAATAGGCCAGGTTCGTCCAAGGAAAATGCACCAACTGGACTTAGAAAATTTCAGCTCTTGATTGAGGATTAATGGCCGTGTTTAACTGATGGGGAGGGGCGGGGCTGTGGATAATATGTGGGCTTTGCACACTGTTCTAGTTGGTTTTGATGGTATTACGTTATAAGCGATGTTCTGTTTGGAATGGTCAAACAATGGGATTTCTGTACGCAATTGTTTGGCGCCTAACTGAATGACGGACAAGTCACGCAAAACAGCCCCAATCCATCGGGAGGAGGGGGGTGGTGGGGATGGACAAAGAGAGGGAGATTCAATAAAACGTACCCATTTGTGGTTATTTTTATCACGAAATGAAAGCATTGTACAATAGAATGGCTAGACAATTATCTGACGTGCGTATTGAATTATGGCCATAACACTGCAAAAAAGATCCTCTTTTTTTTGTTGATCTGTTTCAAACCTCCATGGTGCGGCAGCGTGAGTGAAATAATATGCACATGTCTCGTACAGTACATGGAGAGGTGATTTTTTTTTTTTTTTTTGTGGGGGGGGGGGCGTCTTTATTCACGGAAACGTACTATGATATCAACACATAATTTACACTGTAAACAGGATTTTTAACAACAGGATTAAATTTTGTGCTAACACTTAGAAGAAAACAAAGAAAAAATTATTTTAGCCACACCCTGCTACCGAACACCGGCTCTTACGTTGGCGCCAGTAAAAGAAGCACCAACTCGAATCAGGTGACTCCGAATACAGCCGCGAAATAGCCGATTCCCATGGCAAAGAAAGAAAGAACTAAATGGTGATAAATTTTTAACTACTAACATAACAATCTCTTTATGCGTCACATTTAAGCATTATAACAATTTTACTATAGTGATAATGAAATGTTTTTTTTAAAGGCCAGGTTATAAAAGTAGCAACTGCCTTAAGCGCGAAGTGACTTATTTGTTATTGTGTTTCTAATATGTGAGGTCTAACATTGCCAGAAAGAGGAGCTTAATAAAACGAACACTCTCACAGCAAGCCAATTTATTTACCGCGATCTATTTTTAAAGTTTTATGCAATGACGTGACAGGTGGGACTATTTTTTGTTGTTGCTTCAGTATTCCTCCGCGTCGTCTTCTTCCGCCTCTTCGTACGTATCGACGCCGACTTCCTCGTAATCCTTCTCGAGTGCGGCGAGATCCTCGCGAGCCTCCGAGAACTCCCCCTCCTCCATCCCCTCACCCACGTACCTAAAAAACAACAATAACAAAATAACCATTTACTGCAAGCGGAAAAAATACGGATGACAGATTGAAAGATATTTCCTAAAAGTCGAAGAAAACTATTGACGCGTTTTCCGTGTGTAGGGGTAGGGCAGTTAAAGGGTGGTGTCTTCAAGCACAAAAGGAAATGGCATCCAACTCATAGTGTAACGAAATTTCGTGCCATGACATCCAGTGATATCAGCTCGCTGTCCTCCCACCCCCCCCCCCACCCCCTCCAACCATCGACTTACCAATGCACAAAGGCCCGTTTGGCGTACATCAGATCAAACTTATGATCGAGCCTTGCCCAGGCCTCCGCAATGGCCGTCGTGTTACTCAGCATGCAGACCGCGCGCTGTACCTTAGCCAGATCGCCACCCGGAACGACCGTCGGTGGCTGGTAGTTGATGCCCACCTGTAAAACATTCAACACGAGTGGTACAGGATTTTTTTTTGGGGGGGGGGTGGACAGGGGTGGATAGGGCACGATCTCGAAATAACAGTAAAATTTTTGGGCGGGGCTATAATCGAAATACGCCTCACCCCGCAATGATCACGTACTGCTTCCGCGATGAGATTTTGACTTGATATTTATTTTATATTACTTTTAGCACAAGTAAATTCAGGGCATTTAAGGAGATGACGTCAGGAAAGTACATACTGTTACCATGAAATGGGAGAGCGGTGCTGTTCTAGATGTTAAAACAATAATGATCTGTGTCACAGGTTTGAAGAAGTTGACAGCCCCCGAGAGCTAGAACCCAAACTAAACGACGGCAGAGGTCTGGTACTGAAGAGAGGGAGAGGGTGGGGGGGGGGGGGGGGAGGAATCTAATCTCTTAAAACTGCCTATTGCCCTGAAGATTACATCTGTATAACATACAAAAATAAGGAGATACCTTGAAGCCTGTGGGACACCAGTCTACAAACTGGATGCTTCGTTTTGTTTTAATCGATGCGATCGCCGTGTTGACATCCTTAGGAACGATGCTAAAAGATTAATGATCTGTGTAGAGGTTTAAAAAAATTCGACAGTTCTAGAAGAGAACCCAAACTAAACGGCGAGAGAGGTGGGATGGGGAAAAGAGAGAGAAGGGGTGGGGGCTCTACCCTTCGAAAACTGCCTATTGGGAGGTCAAGAACACCTGTATAACAGACATAAAAAAAACACAAACACACACATACAGGTAGATACCTTGAAGCCTGTAGGACACCAATCCACAAACTGGATGCTTCGTTTTGTTTTGATCGATGCGATCGCCGTATTGACATCCTTGGGAACGACGTCACCACGAAAGAGCAGGCAGCAGGCCATGTACTTGCCGTGACGTGGGTCACACTTCACCATCTGATTGGCGCTTTCGAAGCAGGCGTTAGTGATCTCCGCCACCGTCAGTTGCTCGTGGTAAGCTTTCTCTGCCGATATCACTGGCGCGTAAGTGGCCAATGGGAAATGTATACGCGGGTAAGGTACCTGTCACACAAAACGCTTAACAATTCAATACTTTATTATTTCCATTTTAACACATTTGTGTGTTTAAAAAATATCACAGAAAAACAAACAAAAAATAACACTAATAATTATAATAAATAATTTTATAAAAATAATTTACACCTGAAAAAAAATTTAAGCACCATTGCAATTCACATCATACTGTAAGTTTCTGACAATACACATCATAAGGAAGCATTCTACTACATTGTAAACAGGATTAACACCAGCAAACGTTCCAGACTTTTGGCCGCCCGTCTCTATAAAGGGTACAGAATTTGTGACGCCATCCACCCACTATATGCTATATTCTATAGTGTTAAATTAACATGCGAATAGCCGTCTTTCAAACAGCTCTACCCCCCCCCCCCCCCTCACCCAAGCCCGTCCTCCCGACCGGCTAGCCTCACATACAGTTACAGCTACACTAATGCTCTGTCTCGGATAGCAGCAAAATATCAACGATTCTATCGGCTGTATGATATTGACAGCTTCATTGCTTTAATTTCCCTCTGGCACGTGACCTGGCAGTCTGCCTAATTACCGTGCCATAACCTGACCCTTGAGGTTTCGTTCAGCTGCACAGACTGCATTGTTTTCTTGCGTAAATGTATGAGCTACAAAATTAAATAACCCAGATTAAAAAAAAAAGAAAAAGAAAAGCAATAAATTGAAAACCAGTCAACGCTCACGGTTTAGTGGTTATATCTAACACAGATGTGACACTAGTTTCAACGAAAAATACTGTGGGTATTTATACTGCAGTTATTATTTGGAGTGAGGACTCGCCGAAAATCCACACCCGCCCCTCACCCACCCCCCCTCCCCCACCCCCCACTCCCCTCCCCCTTCCCCGTACAATCAACAGTAACCAAATAAGGCGTGAACGACAGCTAGGCATACAGACTGATATCTGTCTTAATACAGACTAGGGCATGTTTTATTTTTAAAAATTACTCACCAGATTGGTCTGGAACTCGGTCAGATCGACATTGAGCGCGCCATCGAACCGCAGTGAAGCGGTGATTGACGACACGATCTGGCTGATCAGACGGTTCAGGTTTGTGTACGTCGGGCGGGCGATGTCCAGATTTCTCCTGAAATTGAAAAAAAATAATTATCATATTCACAGAGTTCTCCTAATCTATAAATCATCAGATAATAATAATGTCCAGATTTCTCCTAAAATTGAAAAAAAAATTATCATATTTGCAGAGTTCTCCTAATAAATGAATCATCAAATAATAATAAACGATGATGTCATCACGCACCTGCATATGTCGTAAATGGCCTCGTTGTCGACCATGAATGCGCAGTCAGAATGCTCGAGTGTCGTGTGCGTCGTTAGAATGGAATTATACGGCTCCACGACAGCCGTGGACACCTGCGGTGCCGGGTAAATGGAAAATTCCAGCTTCGATTTTTTGCCATAATCAACGCTTAGTCTGAAATTTAAAATCCATCAAAAAAGGATATCACATTTTTTATTCTGACTCCATTCTTTCAAAAATAACGAATCAGTAATTATTTGTCAAATCCAATAGACACTAAAAAGAAAAAAAAAGAAGAAAAACATTTACCCAATCTATATAACAGGCCACTTTTTTCACATAACAGACAGAATGACACAAGCACCAACCTGTTTTTATAACAGTTTCTTATAAATACACAATATACACGCATACATACACACAAAAAACGCACACACACACATACGCCGTATACATAGAGACATAACAGTGTCACCTTTCCATAAGCAGGGACGTAAAGCCCGACCCAGTGCCCCCGCCAAAGGAATGAAAGATCAAAAATCCCTGAAGCCCAGTGCAGTGATCCGCCAACTTTCTCGTCCGATCCAGAACCATATCAATGATCTCCTTGCCGATGGTGTAGTGCCCACGGGCGTAGTTGTTGGCCGCGTCCTCTTTGCCCGTGATCAGCTGCTCGGGGTGGAACAGCTGGCGGTACGTGCCCGTACGCACTTCATCTAACAACACACGCCACAACTAAAGAATAACTTAAGTGAAGAATTTTCCCGACAACACGGAAATTTTCTGCGTTACAAGTAGTTACCAGTGATTTTATTATTACGATTACTATTATTGTCATTGCTATCTAATAATAATATTTATTATTATGTAATGTCTATTCCAGATATAATACACACAGATTAAGAAAGCAAGTAAGTTCAGCATGTTGGAAGTTTGGCTACCGCAGTGGGAATAGGCAAGGCATAAGATCACAAAATCAATAGATAACTTTTGCTTATGTAATTGCATTTATTTTCCAGTTTATAAAGAAACGGGTGTCACGGTAACTGACACGTTCATTTTAATGTGATGTTAAGTCATAAGGAAAAAAGGGTTTATTATTCGGGACAACTAACCAATGACTGTCGGTTCTAGATCGATAAATACAGCCCTGGGCACATGCTTTCCTGAGCCAGTCTCGCTGAAAAACGTGTTGAATGAGTCGTCCCCGCCGCCTATGGTCTTGTCTCCGGGCATCTGGCCGTCGGGTTGGATGCCATGCTCCAGACAGTAGAGCTCCCAGCATGCATTGCCGATCTGAACACCGGCTTGTCCAACGTGGATCGAGATGCACTCACGCTAAAATTCGCATCAAGGCTTTGGATATATATAAAACATTCAATCAGCAAACATAGATCGTCGAGATGCACTCACGCTAAAATGACCATCATCAAGGCATTCAGTATACATAAACATTCAATCCGAAACATCTAGATCATCGAGATGCACTCGCGCTAAAATGACCATCATCAAGGCTTTCAGTATACAAAACATCCAATCAGCAACATATTTAGCAAATTCTAATGACATATAAAAACAATTTTTTCAACAGTTGTTCTGTTTAATTTGTGGAAGTTTAATCCCTTATTTTTACAGCACGGCGCTTAAGTCCTCGTTTCCCCACAAATTCATGGACAACAAAACAACTCACATACAGCATTTATTCCAATAAAATAAACAACAATTTCAAAGCACAGTAAATAAACACTCACCATTGCTCAAAAGTTCAATTATTTATGTGTAATCACAATCTCCTTTCGTAAAATCCTTTTCTGCTATGGAAAATAGTGTGGTCCAATATTTCAGTGCAATAATCCAAATATTTATAAGTAACGACAAATGTGATAAAACGCACTTGAAAAATATTACTAGTAAAAAAAAAACGTTGTCCCCGAGAAAAAATTCTCTTACTTGACACAAAGGGCCTAAAAGAGAGATGCACACGAGCTAAATGTCTCGCAAACACAATTTGCCTTTTATATCCCTAGTAGTGGGCCAAAGAGACCGTTACTATGGCAACCAATTTTCATAATTGAGCTCTTGCTTTCAAGGCGGAATGTGGGTCTGCGGGCACAGAGCGGAAAAATCTATAAATGCAGTTTGATGTTTGGCAGCAGTGTATGTATTGTGCTTTTCAGGATAGCTGTATGCTTGACTGTGCAGGAGGATGAGGGGGTGGGAGGAGTGGAGGGGGGGGGGATGATGGGGTGAGGGCCAGGGGAGGTGGAGATATAGCGACTCCCACCATCAGGCACACTTCAGCCTATTTTTACACAGAGGATGGCATCTGACCACGGATACCGCATATTGCATTATTTTGACCCCGGGAATATAATGGATCCAAATGACTCAGTTATGTGATGGTACCACTTGCCACTATGGCAGTCCTCCTCCCCCCCCCCCCCCCCCCCTCCCCCTTCTCTAAATAATGCGTCACTTGATTTTCGCTGAATATAGCAACGCTGCCATGTTCAACTGCTCTGACGCGTTCGCAAACTCAGTCAATAACCCCTGAAGCAGAGTCTGATAGCTGTCTACAGTACAGGGTTACCCTTTTTAATATGTGCTTAGTTCCAAAAATAACGTTGACCAGCAAATATACCACCCTTCCCCTTCCAACCGCGCATTAACCTCTCTCCTGATCTAACCCCCCGTTCCCCACCCACGCCAGCCTCACCCTAGACTTGATTTCATACCGCAGTACGCCATGGGATCACGCCACTGGTGGCAAAACAAAAGCCTGTAGCATGTTTGGTGTTATTGCATATCAATGACACCGTCTGTGCGCATCTGTTACCGGCGTCATACACCGTTACAGCATCGTTTCTACAGTGGGACCTCGTTATCTGGAACTCGGACCAGCATCGTTTCTACAGTGGGACCTCGTTATCTGGAACTCGGATAAGCATCGTTTCTACAGTGAGACCTCATTATCTGGAACTCGGATCAGCAACTTTCTACAGTGGGACCTCATTATCTGGAACTCGGATCAGCAACTTTCTACAGTTGGGCGTCGTCACCTGGAAGTCGGATAAGCATCGTTTCTACTCTGGAATTTCAGATCAGCATCGTTTCTACAGTTGACACCTCGCCATTTGTAATTCGAATTTCTTGAACACACGGTTAGCTTTAAGCCTTTTTGTCAAGTGTCAAAATACAAAATCATGTTTTATTGCTATCGGTTTTCTCGAACCTCAGATATCTCAAAGTAAACTGTTCCCGACAATGTCAAGGTAACGACGTTCCACTGTGCATTTGTGACACAAAAACAAGGAAACAGATAATTGTCCTTAGTTTCGCTATCTTAAACGAATGCAGATGACGTCAACGAGGGCAGACGTCTATGACCCTTTTATAGGCAGGGTGCCAAATCGGCGGCGACACCGGCCTAAGGCCCTATAGGGCGGTCTAGGCCCTAACTTATACGCAGACTGTATGATGTATGAGCCGGCTACCACGTAAATGAAAAACAAAGACAAGCGACCAGATATTTTTGCAGAAAATGCAGCTTTTTTTTTTCAAGTACATGTATTCTGCCATTACTATTCTGAGCTGTTTCGTATTTTTAAAACAAGATTTTGAAACAGAAAAGAACAGTGCACTCAGACTGCAAAGCTGTGTTGAAATAAAAGTGTCACTGCGGAGTGGTGATTAAGATTATGTGCACCAGCTTTGGTGTTTAAACAGGAGTTACTGCGTTTCATTTTTTGGGACTGAGTCGGGAGTTCTCATTTTTTTCTATCGAAGTCAAACGAATACAGACGGATTCTGCCGATGCAGCGGATGATGAGATCACCTGCCGAGGTTAGTTCAGCAGACCGCCGACGATGCTCTTACCGCTGTCTTAAAACAAAAGAGGCAAGCTATCACTAATTAAACTCATGTGTTAAGAAATTTTTATCTGATTTCACCGGTGGCCAGTTGTCTGGAGGGCATTTTTTTTCTGGTGGCCACTTGTCCAGTGGCCACTACGGCTACTAGCCACTTGTCCGATGGCCAGTTATCCCACACCCGTATAATTCACAACCAGATAACGAAGTCCAACCACCATCCAGTGGCATAAAATATCAAGGCACCCCCACCACCCCCCCCCCCCCACCACCTCCCACACACACACGCACATTCTTTTGCATGTGGTACAGTTTAAATTCTACACACGGACGTTTACATTCAGACCACACTTGAACAACTAATAAAACGCTGCAGATTGCATTGATATAATTTTTAATAAAGCACAATACTTTCGCACTTATGACAACCACTTCACTGGTTCTATCACTTATTTATGTGCTTTAAAACTCAAAGATATTATTCATAAACTCGACAAACGGCTCTGCACAATTTATTCTTATGCGTAGATTGAAAACGGCAGTTTTTAAATCTACGTAGTCTTTATATTTCTGAGGTTCCCACATGAAACATAATGAAACATTTTACTTAGATCTAGCCCTCCCAGTTAACTATTCTGTACGGGAAAGTACACACAGCTGCACACAGGAAATCTCACTGCGTAATGTTCAGTAGATATATATTAATCGGAAGTGCCTCAGCTGTTTTGAATACTCTATTTTTTTTTGTACACAGTTTTAATTCTGATAAAATCAAGATAGATAAAAATTGCTATAAAATAACAACGTCATTGCTACGAAAAATACAAGAGAGCAGACGATTTCTTCTGGGCATGAATTTGAAACCACTTACAGTCAATACGCTTTATTTAATTAATATTCCAATTTTTAATGCAGAAAACACGTCTGAAAGGGGACACAACGTTCTTTATCATATCTAAAATGGTACACCAAATATCTCAAAAGACTTACTTATCACTAAAATATGTTTTATATTTTACATATATATAATTGAGAGTTGCTCAGGAATCAATTTATTTGACCGAGAATTTTCCATTAAACCTCGATTTATGGGTCACATCTTGATTTTCATTCTTCCTCTTTCAACAATATCAAAACGTGTACTCCGAATGGAATTAGGAAGCAAGCTGCCAAACACGTTAATTAATTAATTAATTAATTAATTAAACATAACAAATGAACGCACTGATTGTAAGTCAGTATTCCGGTACAACAATAAGAAATCACGTTTTTTCCAGTTTTTTTTTTTTACTTTACTTTGGAATTTTGACAAAACAAAAATGCTAAAATTTGTCTAAATCAACAACAACATACGTCTCAAAAACAGCAATTAACGCCCATATTTCATACTGCATTGGTAAAACTCATTTCCAATTTTTTTAAATACATTTAAGCTTTTCAATAATGGTTGTACAACCCCCCCCCCCCTCCTGCCCAATACAAAGAGTGCGGGGGGGGGGGGGGGAGGGTTGGATGATGACTGATGACTTAAGGTTCTTATCTCCCACTTATTTCGCTCCCCTCTCGATTTGGGTACTCAGTTTCTTGACATTTTGTACACTGCGCGATTTTGTATACGCGCCTCCCGCGTCGACAATGTGCAAATTTTGACGCTGATACACTGATTGTACGCTAAAGAAAGTAGCGCGTCAAGTAGCTGATTAAGCGCGTGTAGTCACTTCACGCGTATTACAGCTTAAACACGGAACGCCAACACATTATACACATGAATAAACAGCAAATATTTCACCTGAACAGAAAGCCCAGATGGCGTCTCCTTTAACAAATAATCTTACGTAAGCAAACCAAAAACATTCTTTTCATTAAAGACTTGACCAGTATCATCTGTACACACCAGTTACACCTAGAATACTGATTAAGTATAATATTACAGAAAAACATGTGGACGGCGGGGGGTGGGGTGGGGTTGGGAGAGGGGACAGGCAGACTGAGGAAGGGCAATACACTTCCCAGCAGGACGAGAGGGGAGCCCCCTCCACATCTTCACTTGAAATCATTTTCTTATTTACCTTGCGAAAATCAGCGAGTCAGCGATTTTTAATTTTTTTTGGTCAACATTAACTTTTCTTACAAACATATATGATTCCTCCAATATTTGTTGAAATAAACCTTCAAAATTTCAGCCAAAGGTTAACATTTTTCCATTTTTTATTTTCATTTTCACGGTTTGTTTTCCGCACCATCTCCCATATCTAGACACCGAGATCTTTTTTTCTCAATACCACCACAACAGTAATGCAAATATCGCATCAGCTGATTAACGGAACTCGAAAAGGAAGAAAATATGGCGGATATAGTGACATGATGACGCGTGTGAATGACGTCACTGCACGAGGTACTGCCTAGAGAAGCATGGTCCTCACAGAAACGACCAGGGTGGCATGGCAGCCTCGTGGGGTGAGGTCAGAGCAGTGCCAGTGACGTCATTTCCGCCCCCGCTGCCATGACAGCTCCACCAGGTGCGAACCCACACTGTTGGACGGTCTCAGTTTTTCCCTGTTTTTAATGAAAACAAAAAAAGAAACTGACTTTTTACGGGGGTTTAATTTTATTAACCGACAATGTTTTGCAATTCACAACAAAAACATTAATAATAAAAGAATCTATTTAATTCTGTACTTCTGAATCAAATACGTGACTATAAACAGCCACTGAAATACACTAAAAGCAATGGAGCTATATCCATTGCCGTGGTTGGCTTGGAAAGCGATCGTTTAATGCAAAGACTTTGCAGTGACTATGCACCTAATAATTCGCTGAATAAAATGATAAACAAACTAGAGTTATAACGAGGGCAATAGACCTCATGTCCCTCCCCTATACCTCGAGCACTTTGATACACGTCCCCTGCACACAGTCCCACAGCCTCGCGTCATCCTCCTCCGCTACACTCACCAGATACAGACTGTCCGGCGAGAAAGCAATCGCCTGTACCCAGCCTTCGTGCCCTGACAAATAAAGTTTCTGTGCTATCAACGGTACCGTGGGAAGAAGCGGTGTGTCTGTATGGGGATGGGTGGGGGGGGGGGGGAGGGGCAGAGGCGGGGGAGGGAGGGGGGGAGCAGGGGCTGACTCCAGTCTAAGATTAAGCTGTCAGACAGCTGTCAAGCAGTAGGCCAGTGAGAAGATCAGGGACTACAAAGGGATAATCGGTCGTACTGAACATGCGGCGCACAACTTTATTTTTAGAAATAACCAAACAAAATGCTAGAATACAGGTCGTGAGGCTTCCCTGCAGATGATAACCCAAATGTCCACACGACTACTTGTAATCTAACATTTATCTATTTGCATGACCATTCCAAACCGAAAGTTCGCGAAAATAAATACAGTGTAGCAACATATTTTTACGCGAATTGTCATCAAAATCGCAAACAGTTCAATGCCCTAACTTAAGCGGGCAAATACGATCGACACGTGAAATCCTCTGCCACCCCACGCCCCCCCCCCCATCCCTCCTCATAAAAGTCCTCAAATGGGTCTTACCTTTCAAAACGTACAAACATTTGCAGTTGCGTGGATTCCAAAGTCGTATGGTTTTGTCCCAAGACCCAGATGCCTTAAAAAAGACAATAATATAGAAAGTAAACAATAGTTAAAAATAACTGTTATTTCTACATTAACACCCAAATTTAATTTTAAAAAGCTCGTCAGAGCAACGAAGTTTCTCCCCCCCCCCCTTTTTTTTGAAGTGAATGTTGTGGCTACTAGCATATCCGGTGAATTGCTGGTAACAAAAAGCAGAACCTACCAACATGCCTTCTTTGGAAAAAGCCACACAGTGCACATTGCCCTTGTGTCCTTTCAGTACATGCACGCGATGTAAACCGTCCTCACTTTCCAGTGTCCACAGACGCACTGTGTGGTCCCAACTCCCCGTTGCCTAGCAACAGGAAAATATTATGTATCTATCCTCTTGTGTTATTCAGTGATCCGACATAAAGCCTACATTTCTCAAGAATTGGGGAATGAAATAAAATACAGAAGCATCCGGTTTCTTCAGTCTGAGTGTGTGTGTGTGTGTTTTTTTTGTTTTTTTTTGGATTTTTTTTTTTTTTTTTTTTTGAACCACAGTCGCACAACAAAGCAATATTCAGAGACAAGATGACTGTCTTCGTGAGTACAGGACGAATGTTTCTTGATCTGCAAAGAGGTGTGTTATTTATACTCAGTATTAATTAAATTACGATTAATTGTTTTTAAAGTGTCAATTACGCATGTTTCTTTAAAGTGTCTCAAATCCGAAATGCTTACTTCAGTGCACTATTCATCAATCAAATATTAAAAGGATATTTTATCTAAAAAACAGACATCTGATAAATTGTGACAATAATGTGGATTCATATTGACGTAACATACCAAATATCGGCCATTTTGAGAAAATGCGACGGACTGAACAAGATTTTTGTGTCCTTCAAATATCTTTTTTGTATGGCCGTCCTGTGAAAATAAGCGGTCAAAGTAGAAGCAATACCATACGCTTGAGTACATTACAGTTCATTTATTTAACATTTCTTGACATTTTTCACACGTAAATTACTGCTTATTTATTTTAACATTTTTCAAAATTTCGGATATAACATAATATAATATTTGGTTTAGTACCTTTAAAAAATAAAGCGAATGAACAACGAAATTCTTGCACAGAAAGGGAGATACAACAGAATGAACCATGGAGTTGTTTAGTTGCTTATCACTTCCGAAAGTGTGATACAGGTACGCACCTCAACGTTCCACAAGATGGCCGTTTTATCCCAGGAACCAGAACACAACATTGTGGAGTCAAAACTGAACGCCAGACATTCCACGCTCTTTATATGACCTGCAAATGACACCTTCGCTTTGGTACACTGAACGTTCATGCATTATACTATCTTTCTTTTTTATTTTTGTTTTGTCCTGTTCAGTCGTGAACATAAATGTCGGTTCAACTCACCGGGGTAGGGAACCTTCAAAAAGATATTTCCGGTTATTATTACGTCATGCGCCCCCACCTCTCTCCACCCCACCCTTTTACAGCGGCTCATCCTCATCACAAAATTGTCTAGACCTGAAAATTTAGTTCGAGATATTGAGGTTCCACAAAAGAAGCAGAAAGGCGTAATGTCACCTCGTAAGACATGCAGAAGCTCCGCCTCTTTCGTGACGTAGACTCGCACTGTTTTGTCGTATGACGCACTGGCGATGTATTTACTGTTCGGCGACACACACACGGCTTTGATGGCCCCTACAAATGATTATATAAAGACAAACGTCCCTCTTATACCTCCCTTAAACTATTTGGTTTACTTTAGTTCATGGCGTATATTTAGGACATAACTAAAGTACCTGCATGCGAACACTCGTATATATCAGTTTCGTTCGTATTCCGTATTTTATTCCCGAAAAATATTATAGTCACTATGCCACAACAAAGTATGACTATTAATGTCTCCACGGTAACTGAATAAATAAACGGCTGTTTTTGATTCGGTGCATTGCTTGCCAGCTTGTATGCTGTTGCTGGATATGTCCTCATGTTTTATATGCCGTGTTTTAGCGTACACGAACAGTCGGGTTCCAACTACTTTCCCTACTCAAAAATAACGTATCTTGAATTTCCATACAGATGATGAGAATTTCATTCTTTTAAATTTATAAATATCTACATCCCCACCTTCATGGCCTTTTAGTTTGACGACTAACTTTCCAGTAACTGCGTTAAAAATACGAACACGTTCATCATCAGATCCCGTCACCATCATTTCAAAATCGGGCGAGAACGCAACGCAGTTCACCTGAAAGAAAATCGTGACGCCATTATAACAGATGCAGACTAAAGATTTCATACAGAAATAATACAAATGACGATTACATATACTTCTCGATCAGTCAACGCTTACATACATACTCCCACTCCACGCCTCAAACATACCCAAAACCCAGATAAGTTTACCTACCTCATCTTTATGCCCTCCAAAGCTCTTCAAGTCAATGTGACTTAACTCGTCTGCCCCATGGTAAGGCATCTCCACAACACATCCTAAAGAAAAAGAAAAAAAGTCATGGCAAGGCTAATGAACACGCTATTTATAGTTTTTTGCCAATGCCATTACGGGCAGATGTATGGAATGGGGTTTTAACATTTAATGCTTATTTTTGATATCAAAATATAACGAAAGATATCAATAATGTAGATCTCAATAATTTATATTTTGCTGTCAATAAATGAATTTTAGATGGCAAAAATTTATTTTTGAGATCAAAATATCAATTTTACAAACTTAAAAAAATCTCAAGGCAGACACACATTTACATAAAAATAACGAATCCTCAATTAAATTTTGGAGATGAAAACTTGAATTATTGAGATCAATAATTTGAACTTAATTTTTGATCTCAAGAATTGCTTTTTATCTGTACAGTAAAAAATTTAAAGAAAGATTCTTTAAACGAGTTTTTGCCTATTTACATATGTGTGTTTCTGATTTTTTACTTTAAAAGATAGACTGATATTTTGATATCAAAAATCAATTTTTGAGACCAAAAAATCATTTTCAGATTTCAAAACACAAATTAAAAAAGTATCATTCTAAAATAATGATATCTGAAATAAATTCTTGATATCAATAAAAGGAAAATGAATTATTGGCCTCAAAATTGATGTTTTGCTCTCAAATTTTTCATTTTTGCTATGAAGAATTGAATTTTTGATCTCAAAAAATCAATATTAGATATCATTAAATCATTTTGGAGATCAAGAATACATTTAGAGGTATCAAAAATACAATTACAGATAGCAAAAATTAATTCTTGATATCCGAACATGGATTTTTTTAGATCAAAAAATAATTCTTGATATCAAAAAATTAATTTTTGAGATCAAAAATTAATTCTTGAGATCAATAATTGCCTAATAAATGTTAAAATGGCATTCCATACAAATGCACGTGCCATTTTGTTGGTCAATTTCAAAAATAAAAAATTGAAGTACATGATTAATTTTTAAAACTTGTGCAGTAGGTTTATTCGATACAAAGTGAGTTCTTCTCGGTAGAATAACTTTTTCTAACTGGCTGGAGTGGTATTCTGCTCTGTCCTTATTTTTAACGATGTCCTAATTTTAAAAAATAAGGATAAAAAAGCTATTCTGCTCTATCCTCAAACTTAACAAAGTCTTAAAAAAATAAGGATAAAAATTAAGGATTAACCATCTAATCTCAAGAATAAGGATGTCCTTAAAAATAAGGACAGAGAAGAATACCACTCCTGTATTAATTTCATCGTGCAACTTTGTTGCGTTCACAAGAAACGGTTTACTTTTATTGGCACCAATGATTGCTCGAAAGGGTTTAAAGAAAAGAACGTCAGGAGAAATCATAAATAGATTCGTACAAGTTGTCAACCAGAACAAACAAGAGATACTGATTACAACATCCAAACAGTTTCAATTTTTCAATTTTAATGTCACATATAGGTAAACCATCGCATCCTTTGTGCAGGCAGTATATAAGCCAAATCATACTGTGGACTTACCGAAAATGCAGAAAAATTCTGCGTTCTGGATACAAACTAACCGGGCAAAAAAATGAAAGAAATGATAGAGAGATTTCGCCTAAACGTTAAATTTCTCTACACCAAAGAGCAAACGTGTTTTTTAACAACCCGTAAGACATTTTAAAAAATTTTATGTGCCGAGTATGAGCTGTTTTTGTAAAATTTCTTCTATAATTTCTTTCATTTTAGACGGTTCCCCTGCAGTTGAAATTCAAAATTCTTACGTATTTTATTCCAAACACACAAAGTGTCATTAACCGTAAACGGACACCAAGATTCTAAATACTCGTAAGTCCCCTTTATATAATACACCTAATTTCGCTCATATAGCATGAATTTTAAGGATGTAGAGAAAATTCTCAAACATAACTTGCAAATAATGCGACTGTCAATGCGTTTAAAGACAAAATGGCATTCTTACACAAATCATGAAACGCTTTGGTCCTTAAGTTCAAGTCGTTCTCAACGCAGTTTATTCCGTTTGTTTACACTAGCGACTTAACACGCAACGAGTTAGATAATTTCTGAGCTTGTTTGAAACCATCGATAATCTGCATTTCACAATTTACATTACCATTTATATTTGGAGCGCTGCATTTACAAATTATTATTTACGCAAAAAAATTCTTGCATTAATAATAAGACAAATGGTGAGGTTTGAGTCAAAAATTCTATTTGTCAAATAAGAAGGGTGGACTGAAAGTTGTTTTAAAAACTCACAGTCTTGCATTTCTTGCTTACAAACAAAATTATTAGAACAGCATTGAGTGTATCCAGTGTCTATTATATTATATTAAATTTCGCATTTTAACAGCAGTTTTGTTATATCCCGTGTATGTCCTATTTTATATACCATGTTTTGTGCTCGAAATAAAAATGAAATATTTGTCAACTTAAATTTGTCAATCTTTAGAATGAATATTAGATTATCGTTATAGTAAAAATACTACTAATTGGAAAACCTATTGCAACTCCATATATAAATTAAACACAAATAAACGATGAAGTTAAGAAATTTTTATTTTAAACAATTGAATGTACAATTGATGCGTCCTGAAACCATGAACTATCTCATATGTAAATAAGTACAGTCCAGGATGGCTATAAGCTTTTGGGACTTACAACCATTGAAGATTGAAGATGGCCACCCATCTTTCAAGTTGTGCGAATATTTTTTAGAAATGGCTTCCGGTTTGGGTCGCGATGTTTCTGACAGTGTGTCAAATGACAGGCTTGCAGAAGGTATTATTGGGTTGTTCAAGCCATCAGTGGAAGAAATAGATGAAAGAGTTCGATCGGTCAGGTAATAAAAAAATGCCATAATTTTTCTTTATAGTTATCATAGATTCGTATATTATCGCCCAGAGTAAACGGCCTGCGAACAGCACTATAATAAGCCAATTCCCACTTTTGACTTTTGCCGAAAAATTTTTGCGTTACGGCAGAATTGAGGTGGGATAAGGATATAAAGAAATGATAAGAAAAAAAACGGCAAAAAATCAACAAAATTCCATTTTACCAGAAACATATTCACATGTTATTAAAGGGACTGAATAATATGTAAAATAGTTTTTAAAAGATCATATGATGGCTTTATAAATTTGAAAGTGTGCATGTTGAAAGAAAATTATAATTTTGATGTTTTTTCCCTTATCATTTCTTTATAATTTAACCCCCAACATTTTCAGTCGAAACAACACCTCCACCGGAAAAATCCGAAAGTGCGAATTGGCGTATGGTACTGGGTGAAACGGGTAAAATTCCAATGGACCCAGTAGTTAAGTGCAGGGCTTTACATTAATTTTTTTCGGCACCTGCCCGGTTGGGCAAGTAGATTTCAAATCTACCTGCCCCACCAGCACTCTTACCTGCCCCACCTTGTCTTTCTGTTGGACATTTTGATAATTTTACATATTATTCTTCAATTATTGTATCACAAGTGACGCGACGCTATATTTGGTGCGTGTCCAGACACAGTCCAGCACCCACATATAAACTGGAAACGTGCCAGTGGCTAGTATGTAGGTCAGGTGCAGCTAGCGGACACGTATCAATAACTACAGTTGCCTACTTGACAAGTATGTTGTTAAGGCATTACGTCACGCCACATCCCCCCCGAACGGATCTGCCTGCCAGGTGGGGCAGCTAACCGGGCGAGTTTACCTGCCCCACCAGGCCTGTCACCTGCCCTGACAGGTGGGGCAGTCGTTAATGTAAAGCCCTGAAGTGTAGAGTGTTAAATTACTGGTTCAAATTAGTTAGTTGTAAAATAGTTTTAAATTTAATGTTGTGTTGTATAGACTCCTTTTCAAAATGGCCTCTCAGGGTTCATAGTCTTACCCGTGGATTGAGTACGTGAAGAAAAGCCTTAACGAGTTGGGTATGTCCAATTTTTGGCCACTACAAGATCATCTTGATATTAAAGACTTTAATAATTGGTTCAAACAAACTATAAAACAGCGTATCAGTGACCAGTACGAGGTTCCTTGCATGTCAAAATTCTACCCAAAAACCTTGCCCTGAAAATGGTAAAATTCAGGTTTCTTAATATCCGTTTCCCAATTGTTTTAGAAAGATATGAAAATTTACGTACAAACGTGGTATGTACACTCTGTACCAAAGGTTCGATTTGTGATGTAGTCCACTTGTTATTAGAATGTGATTTTTTTAGTAGAGAGCGCAATTTATATTTAGGAAGTCGTAATTTTATATGTGTCAATAGTTTCGTCTTTTCAAATAACATTCAGATATATACTCCTGCCAAAATGTTCAACTTGGGTAAATTTATGGCAATCATAATGGCGCCTTGAAATGACCTTTGTTTGCACTTGAATTTTGTTCATTTTATTGCATTTATAACTATTGTGTGCTTTGCTTTTGTTTTACCATGTGTATATATTCTTTTCTCTGATCTTTTGTACACCAATGTGTCCTTGTAAATCAAGGATTTTTGGAAATAAACCTAACTAAATTAATTTATTCATATGCTTCTTTGCATCATATGAAACATATCTACATATGAAACTAACCATGTCTCTACATAGATTGACTCTTCACATGAACAAAAATGGTAAGATACGTAGGGCATGGCCATTTCTTTTCGAGATATATTTTAAAAAAATGTTAATTTAAAAAAAAATAACACTTTTCATTTCTCTATTTCTCCCCCACCAATAAAGTTAGAATCGTCCTTTATTCTCACACATAAATTCTATATCTCTACGTTAAAAATGTGCCCTTATTTTTTATTTTATAGATAAAAATGATTGAAAACCAGTAAGTGTTAAAGAACATTCAAATTGAAGAGCACATCGTAATTGGTTAAACTACAAATTAATATGTATTTTTATAACTGCAGAAGATTATCCTGACTTATGGTAAGAGTGTCATGATGAATTGCAGTTTCTGGTTTGTAAATAAACCTAAAGTAACCGGCGGAGAGGGTTTTCATATTAAAATAACACATGTTCAGTGTTGCCGATTATGATGTGCTGTTCAATTTTGTGTTTCTCTACTTGTACTATCTGCTGCGCCGCTATCGTTTACCAGTCTCTGTTTTGCTTACCGGGTGACTTCTACTCTCTTCTGCGTAGAAAAGGGTCGGTCGGATAGCGGCAAGGACCAGGACTACAATGCCCTATCTCACAACCTTTAATCCATACATACGGTTTGTACAGCAGGTATTAAAAAAATGATGGCTGAAAAATGTCTCAGGCGTGGCTTCAAAGTGTATCAAATACTCAGGAGATTATTTAGGCAACTTTCATACATGCATCTATTTCAGTGTGTAAAGTGTTGACTGACCACTAGTTCCAGGACGAAATTGAAGCATGATCCCCATCAACTTTTGTAATTAAGCGGTTTTAGTGTCTGAAGAGTTGATTGACTCTAAAACCAGATAGCCGGGTTGCGTGCGTCCACCTTAAGCCAAATCATAGTCCCGTGGTTCTTGGTAATCTCGTGGATGTCAACGAAACAGAGCACAAATTAATCTGGGTCAGATCTGGGTCCTCAAACCCAGCCAAGTACTCAGATTACGTAAGATATCTTGGCACACTTTGTATTACCTGTGAGCAGCTGATCCTTATTGTTTTACCACAGGTATAGATCATGGAGCTGCGTGTTTTGTTATAGGGATAGATCATGGGGCCTGTGTGCTTGGTATTACATTCAGACACTCGTAGAAGGAGCGTGTGAAGGACCCGCCCAGCGGTCAGTTCATTGGCCATCTCCAAGTGTTCGAATCAAATACAGAGCACATCAGTCCCATGGTTTATTGCTAATATGATAATCTTTTACCTCTCAGATACTTTATTTTACTTTGACGCCGCCTGTGTGTTACGTGGCAACTTTCGTTACGCAAAGCAAAAATATTTTCGCCACAACCCTTTTTCAGCATCACGGTCGCTTAAGCCCGTGACGTTCGATTGAATGTGACCATCGAAGTTTTCGTACGCTTTAGAAAACGCAAAATTCACTTATCATCTCTTTATATAGGAGTGCATTGTCACTGAGGTGCGTGTTATAAAATGTCTCAGTTGCGATGCTCGCCACAATGGCAGCCATGGGGAGTGAGTATTTTGAGGTACAGAAACAGTACATGAAACTGAAAGGACACAGATGGTGGTTTATTAATAAAATGGATCAAAAAGTAGCTTAAGCAAAAGATTAACTCGATAACAAACGGACCTAGTTAATGCGCTCTTTCTCTTTATCAAGGTGAATAGGAACCAGGTGTAGGCTGCGCCTTATACGAAGATCAGATATATGTTGCCAATGTATGAAAGGTATGAACAAATAATAACGTCTGTTTTCTTGTTGCAGGGAAAGTCAGATGGAACTGAGACAGCACATTGACAGTCTGGCTGAAGGTCTGTGGTTATATGTCTGTGGTTATATGGCGCTGACCGTACATATTTGAATATGCATCACCTTTTTTTTCTTTCACTATGAATAACATCCCTGTTAACTTATATCTTATGAGTATTTTCTCAAGCTTGAACTTGTTCAACTTGTTTATTTTGACCTCGTTTAATAAGTCCGATAAAGATACAAAACATCGTATTCCTTAGCCAATTGAGCTTTATCTAGTTTTTGTCTTTTTCCTATTCTTTTTTTTTAACCGGAAATTTCATGAGTACGCGATTAAATAATCAATTGTGGTTCATTTTTGTTTTCATTAATCGAATGCCGTTTTATAATCGATTCCAACCACTACTTATTATGACAGCAGAACTTATTATGGGGGTGTCCTACTCGCCGAGTGCTTTGTAATTATCATGGTTTATTGTGTGTCTAGATTTGAAGAAAGTGTCTGAACGCCAGCAAAGTCCCGTTGACCTGAGTGCGTATGTGAAGAAATTAAACAACGCGCGCCGACGTGTTATGCTAGTCAATAACATCCTACAGAATGTCCAGGTAATGAGCTCGTTCAGTGTCAACACAAATAAATAACAGACTAAGTAATATCCAATGTATGAGTGTTAGGCTTGTTAGTAACATACTGGAGAAAATTTCTCCCAAATAAATTTCTTAAATAAATAATGATAATAACTGTAATAGTGAAAACAGTGTCTAAGTTCATGCACATCTCATTTTCTGTTTATAACAGGAAAGATTAGGGAAGCTTCATTATAATGTGTCGAAGGAAACGGCAAGACGGAAGGCTCTGTTGGACCCACCATCACCCGGCCCACCGGTTGTGCGATAGGAAGGTGAAAAAAAACAAAGAACTGCGCTAGAATATTGGGTGTTTTTATCTAAGAACGTAGCTTTATAGAATTTAAGTGTATTTTTTGAAGTATAATTGATGCCCATAAGCAGTTTGCTTGTGCCCCCCCCCCCCCCCCCCCGCTGTTGTAAATCACATTAACCTTGACTCTTGAATAAACATGTGTTTTCATGGCAGAGCCCGCTGGGTTCTTATAGAAGTTGTGTGAGGAGAAGACATTTCGGACAATATTTCTATTCCGCTTCTGGCCAGTGTTAGCCTCCAGCTCATGTTACCTAATTTTCAAATTAAATAACACATAATAATAATAACAATAATAATAATAATAAATTGTTTTTTTTTTCGCTAAATTTAGATAAATAATATTTTGTTGGTGCTTTGTATGTGGGTATGCTTTGAGAAATCATTTTGTGTTTATGCGCAGACGCCAATAAAAAAGTTTCAAATGAGTGCCTCAACCAACAAAATATCGCCTTTGTATTTTCCTTCTGGGCAATGTTTATTTTCTGAAGCATTTTCACAAAGCTTGCTTCTTATGGCCATTCCTTATCAGGAATCAGACCTTTAAGAGTTAATTTGAACGAGTCGTGCGCGTGCGCGTGTTTTAGCGGTGTGGCATTGATGTAGGTTGTACAACCAGTTTGCTTCCAGCTGTTTGATCCATCTACGGCATGAACAGTTTCCGTCTTTACGTCACTTTGCTGTCTGTCTACAGAGTGGTCTTAAATAAATATATTAAAATGAAATGTACTACTATGTTTTTTTTTGTTGAAAATAAATTGCTGTAAACAAGTGTTTTCTTATTTGTGTTTGAATGTGTCTGAGCTGCACGTTGTGTGAGTGTGGTGAAATACTTTCTACAAAATCGGGGCAGTCGAATGGGAGGTTTTTTTTTTAAAATTTCCTTTACAGAAGTGTTGAAACAACTACCCACCCCACCCCTTAACAAGGCTTCTTCTGTTGGGTGCTCGTGACATGGTAATGCATTCTGAGGTTGGGGATAATCGACGGGAATTTAAAATACTGAGCAATAGTTGGACACAATTTAGCCCGCAGGGTAAAACCTGTTTCGGTGAACAGCTGCACTTAGTGACCTGCATTTGGTGACCATCGTGTTCTCCAAATTTTGAATGATCATAATGGAATTCAGGGCCACCTATACAATGAAAATTTCTTCTGTTCCACTATTTAAGTCTTCTGCCACAGCCTGTGGCTGGGACCGGTATATCCATAGTTCGTTTCATAATCTTTGTCGTTTTTTTAAACTATTTCACAGAATAAAATTGTTTGAAAATATAAATAAACCGTCGCATGAAAATTGACGGCAGTTTAATTTACTTATTTAACCCGTTTGTTTTTGGAAGTTGTCCTTTGTAAAGTACTTTACCTTAAGTACTTTACCTTCCCACTTTGTTTGCTTTAATATTTATCTTAGCATTAATATATGCTTTAAAAGGCTGGTTTCCCTCAGAAATCATCGAATCAAAAAGTCAACATTAGACATGTTTTCTGCAGCGGTCAATCTCCCTCCCACCAAGAAAGAAACAACCTTTTTGTCGAACAGAGAGATTCCAACTGTTGAAAACTATATTTTAGAAGTTGTCCATACAGTTCCTTTTACACAGCCTCATTAAATCATCAATGTATCTTTCTTTTAACACATGAATGAACACGAAGAGAAGCAGTTCCACATTTTGGGCATGATTTCCCGAGAGAGGGGAGGGGGCGGATTTGGTATCATATACGTTATCATGTGTGCATAAAAACGCGGAGAAAGGGGTTAATTATAAGGTCAGGCGCGTTGCGCGAAGAGTGTCAATTTCTTTAGAAATGGGGGCGGGGTAGTTATTTTCAATCAGCACTCCGCGTTTCTCATATAAAAGTGGAATTCGTTTGGTTAAAAAATGGGGTAAAATTTTAAACTTCGTACACTGCGTATGGGCGTTGTTTTAAAAAGTCATGTTCAAGCATGGTAATCAATTTGTACGTGAGTGGTCCCCAGAGGAAAAGGTGTATGGTGCTATTTCTCTATATTTTGGGTATGGTTGTTATTTAACCCAAACAAATAGAGAAATGCTCCATATTTTGGTTCTTGTTTCAATAATTCACGAAGGGGAATTGCTCCATATTTTTTCGTATGGTTCTTATTTTAAAAAATCACGAACTGATCATTTGATCTCCACACGACTAGTCCGTAAAATACACTTTTCCGCGCCATTTCACTTATTTCTTTGCATTAACTCCGCGTTGAGAACTCTGATCGTCCACGTTTGAGGACTCTGGGCGTCCGCGTTGAGAATTCTGAGCGTCCGCGGTTGAGGTTCCCCTCTTTTATTCATTCTGAATTACGTCGGAAAGGGGTATAGTTCCATCATTTTGAAGGTGAACTATGTATTTTTAATTGTAGGCGTGTGTGTAAAAATGAGACTCTGTTAAAATCCGACCAGAATATTGTAAAATGTGGTTTGGAGATACCTTGCGTGGTCTTAGAATGGGTTATCCGGTTTCGAAAACTTTCTCTTTAAACATTCGTAAATTTTCCCCTAAAAAAATTGCGAATTGGCTGGTCTCTAAAAAGCGTTATCTTATCTGATTATCTTAAAATTTCATGGTCCTCATAAAAGCTGTCGTTTCTGAAATGTCTCTGTAATTATGGGAAATAAAGTCCTCAAACTTGTAGATTTGTTCTTCATTGGCGCGGTATTTATCGACACACCGCAATTACAAGGGTGTCATACAACTAGCAGTGTTGACATTGGAGTATTTACATAGTTATTTTCATACAAGCGATTTACACAGAAGTAACTATCCAACTATACAATAAACGTTAAATCTATCCGATTATCTGCTATTATATATTACTCCACGATACCAAAGACGTGTACCGTTGAAAAGTAATATACGGTGAAACCTCTTTATAATGATCACCCTCTGACCAGACTGAAATGTTCATATATACTTAAGCGTTCAAAGGAAGGGGTTATTTCATAATAAACGATAAAATAGTGTTCACATATCGGAGCTGGAGGCTTTCACTAATGAGGATTTTATTGTAGTTCTCTAAGCAGCGGTATTCACTAAGCAGAGGTGTTCACTAAGAAGCGGTATTCACTAAGCAGTGGTATTCACTAAGCAGAGCTGTTCACTAAGAAGATGTTCACTAAGCAGTGGTATTCACTATGCAGAGGTCTTCACTAAGCAGCGCTGTTCACTAAGCAGAGCTGCTCACTAAGAAGCGCTGTTCACTAAGCAGAGCTGTTCACTAAGCAGCGGTATTCACTAAGCAGTGGCATTCACTAAGCAGAGTTATTCACTAAGCAGTGGTATTCACTAAGCAGAGGTGTTCACTAAGCAGTGGTATTCACTAAGCAGAGGTGTTCACTAAGAAGCGGTATTCGCTAAGCAGAAGTGCTCACTTAGCAGCGCTGTTCACTAAGCAGAGCTGTTCACTAAGCAGTGGTATTCACTAAGCAGAGGTGTTCACTAAGCAGTGATATTCACTAAGCAGAGGTGTTCACTAAGCAGCGCTATTCACTAAGCAGAGCTGTTCACTAAGAAGCGGTATTCGCTAAGCAGAAGTGCTCACTAAGCAGCGCTGTTCACTAAGCAGAGCTGTTCACTAAGTAGCGGTGTTCACTAAGCAGTGGTATTCACTAAGCAGAGGTGTTCACTAAGCAGTGGTATTCACTAAGCAGAGGTGTTCACTAAGCAGCGCTATTCACTAAGCAGAGCTGTTCACTAAGTAGCAGTTTTCACTAAGCAGAGGTGTTCACTAATGGCAGATTTACTGTCTTTATTATTGGGGTTCCAAGCTTAAATTGCCGGAATCGAACAAAAATAATATAAGAGTTATATAAATATAGCTGTTTGCTCTCAGATCAGTGTTTTGGTTGTGAATAACGTGTGGCCACTGGTTTAACAGATGTTTTCTCTGTCTAATTGGCTGTTATTTGAAAAAGAATGAGCTGCAATCCGATATAGGAAATTTACTGTTTTAATTCTCCTTTTTCTGAAATAAGGAATTTGTTTTTGCATGTTAAGGTAAGGTTTTGGTTATCTTTGAACCTTCGTGTGTACTTGACTTAAATTTGAAGTTGTCTTATTAAGAGTACTTACCATGCCCGTGTCAAAGTCTATTTATTTATTGGTAATTTCTAAGAAAAGAAATGTACCTGTGAGCTTTGGAAATGCCAGTATGTTATATCTGCATATAATAATAATAATAATAATAATAATAATAATAATAATAATAATAATAATAATAATAATAATAATACTAGTAATAAATCTTGAATGGCTAGAATGTTCCGAATCGGCATTTATTCCAATGCATTGAAGTAAAATTAGAGTATTTGTTTCTATGTGGTTACTTAATGCACTCAGGGCATGGCAGCACCCAGGCGCAATCCAGTACGGATACTGGTGATATTTTTAACCTTGATACTATCCATATGTACACAGGGTAAGTGCGTTGCTGCCATGGTCTTGCTGTTCTTGTTCCCACTTGGAAACGGTCTTTCCAGCTGGGAATAAGTTTGTTATCATTCTGTAGATTGCTGTTGTTCTGCTCACGTGTAGAAGGTGACAAGGTCTCATCGAATCCTTAAATTGGTCAAATCAAGGTCAAACTTTTTTTCTATAAAATGGTTTTAAGGAAACGCCTTACAGGATATTAGTTGGAGGAATTTGGTGCACTTAGACAGAGTCATATGGTTTCACGGAACCACAAATAGTTTTGCCATTGATCCCAAAAATTAAGGTCAACGTGAGGTCAAAATATTTTTCAAAACGGCTATTTATCACTAACGTTAGCGATAGGACGATTTATCTCGAAAACGGTGAGAGACAGAGCGATTGTAAGCTCGTTTTCTACACTTTGGGCATAAATGACGTAACACAAGAGGCACCTCGGTGATCTTGGGCCTTCTCGGTCAAGGTCATGGTGAAACACCGGAAGCTGTTCATCATCTCAAAAAAGGTTAGAGATACGGCGATTTTGAGTTAATCCGCGACCGTTTGGGTCAAAACGACGACAAAGAAGGGGTACCTCGGCAACTTGGAGCGTTTCGGTTATAATGTAACACCAACCATCTTTTGTGACTTTCCGAATGGGTCATTCGGCTATCTAACGGAATTCAGTCTAGTTATGCAGTTATTTTATACACACACTGGAAAAAAAACTTTATGTGATAACGCTAAGGCTGCGCGTACGCTAATTTTATATTCAGTCACAAATTTTGCGTCCAGAGGAGGAAGGGGAAATTGGGGGGCGTGGGGGGGGGGGAGAGCGGGAGAGAACAATTCCGTATTGTTTTGTGTATGTATTTTCTGGAAAGACCCTCACGAAAAGATCATTTTGGGAGGAAGTCAAGTGCAATTATTCACACTGATTATGTGTAGTAGAACTTTGAAGAATTTAAAAAAAAAAATGCAAATCACTTCATCGAAATCAATTTTAAAGTGTATTTATTTACTATGGTATTTTATTTAGCTTCGGATGTATCCTTATGTGGTCCAGACCAGGCTCATTGTGTGGGTTGTTTAGGCCAGACGATGGTTATTTCTTGTCCACGAGATCATGTACTATATGCGAAGATGCTGGCCGGCTATCGGTAAGTCTCCCTGTCGGTAAGTCTGACTATCGGCATATGTGTATGTCGGTACTTCTGTTTGCCTAAATCTATAAGTAATAAACAATGCATTTGCAATGAGTAATAAATTTGTATATTATCACTATCAACGAATAGGTGTCTGTAACAGTTGGGAAATCAAGCTTCGAATTCCAAGGTTTTTCCCAGGAACGGGGTTAATCTTAGCTAAAGGTTTCAAACCCAGAAATTTAGATAAAGAGAAGGAATGTGTCACTATTTACTAAGCCTTTTGGTTTGTGTAATAATTACAAATTACAAATGGTACGACTTATTTCTGAAGCTGAAAAAAGTGATTTTTTTTTCAAATTAGCCAAACCTTGCACTTTATAAAGAAACCAGTACAATAATATCTTTTTTTCAGGGAGGGTAACAGCAGTGAATGCGTAAGGCTGCCTGGAGACTGCTTGTCCGAAAGCATCCAACTCCAAACCGTTATGGTCTCGTGCTTCTGGACGAGACAAACGTGCAGCATCTCTGTGCACGATTCTTTACCCACGAATCGAAGCTGTTTGATTCAGCGCCGGAAGTTGGCATATGTTCTTGTCAGTGACATCACCTGTTTTGAAAGTAAGTGTGTGTTTTTAGCTTTTGTGTATTGTATTCTGACGTGACAACTATTGACAAAACAATTAACCACCGATTAATTTAACCAACAACATATCAACCACTACCGACAGACGTGACAACCATCGGTGTAAAGAAACCACCGACACAAGAACCGCCGATCTGACAACCAACACAACAAGACTGTCCGTGGACAATGCTCCAGCTCAAAAGTGCTGATGCCAAGATTTATGGCATATAAGTATAAACAGTAGTCAACATTTCGAGGAAGTAAGGCTATGTACCTGGCCTCTCTCAATATTTTAATACAAAAATGGTTTACGGCCAATATATCTTTGGCATTTCACTAAAAAGTAATAGCCACGTAGGTAATAATGTAATAAATAAGATGTCACGACAATAAGCCTATATCCTTGGGTTAGCTAAGATCTTAAAAAGACAGTGGTTTTTCACCAGTTTTTCCATTATTTTGTTTTGGCTAACTGCCAAAATATGATAGGCAGGTGGACACTTGTTCCCCATGCATTCACTCAACACGTTATGGTTGTTTTCACTAAATCCTAAGAGGACGTCTTTGCGTTTTTGAGAAAATTGGTTTTCGGTCAATATTTTAGCTAATATTTAGCGATTCGACAATAAATTACTAGTTGTAAATTTATGCTCCCCGTCTTCACTAAAAATGCTAAGACTGTTCAATAAATTTCAAGGGCATAATTTTTTAGGAAAACTGGAATTTAGTCAGCGTGTAGTTATAATTTTTGGCGATTCATCAGCAAGTAACAGCAAGATAAGACTATATTTTTATGACAGTGAGACCTCCTCTTGAGTAGGTTAAGATTTTATTCAAAAATGTTTCCAACATTGGATCAAAATTTTATGACGTTCTACAAAAATCCTAGGAGTATATGTTTTTAAGAAAATCTTTTTTTTTTTTTTTGCCAATATTTCCGATAATTCATCGAACCATCAACAAAAATACTAGAATAGGTAAGCACTAGTATCCACTTCCGTTATGCAAAACTTAAGACTATATGATAATATCCCTAACGTTAGAGTTTAGTAAGAAACTGGTTTTTCGTCAATATTTCCGCCAGTTTTGGCGAATGAAGAAAAAAGTAACAGCCAGGTAAGTACCAATGACCGTTTCCTTTCGACAAAATTTCAAGGCAGTAAGACTATTTATATTGCCTCAGTTAAGATATTATTGAGAAAATATTTTTTCATCAATATTTTCAAACAATCACCGAAAAAGCCAATGGGTGGCTATAGGGACCAAAATTTAAAGTAAATAAGACCGTTTCCCTAGCGTCAGTTCTAATGCTGCTTAAACTTTTTTATCATCAATATTTCGACTAAATTTTAGCCAATCTGGCAAAAGAAATTAACAGCGAAGTTGTAACTTATGTCGGCTTCCTTCAATTAAATTAAAGACTGAAAGGTCAAATACCTGACGTCAGTTGAGATTTTAATAATTAATTGATTGTTTGCAATATATCCGTTTTTTTTTTTTTGGCGAACCACCAGAACAAATTAGAACCGGGAATGTACTGATGTTCACTTCCATCATTCGAAATTTTAAGATAGTAAATTTATATCCCCAGCGTTAGTTAAAATTGTAATGGGAAAATAATTTTTGCCAATATTTTGGCCATTTTTTTCTAATCACAAAGAGCATTGAGTAAAAGTCAGTCAGGTAGTGATGTCTTGGACTGCATGAAGTTTTAAGACAATAAGACAGTAAGATTACATCCGTAAGGTTAGCGAAGACTGTGATGAGAAATTGCTTTTTACTAATATTTACGCTAATTGTAAGCACAAAAAACAGTAAGAGTCAGGTGAGTACTAATAGCCGTTAAGGCTGTTTCTCTGACGTAAATTAAGATTTAACCAAAAAGGTTATTTCTTTGTCAGTATTAAGGTAACCAAAAAGCAACAGCTAGGTGGGTAGTAATGCCTGCAGTAATGCTATTTCAATTAAGAATTATGACAAATAAGCTTTTTCTGTCAACTGTTGGCGAATTGCCAAAAAAAAAAGAAAAGAAAATAGGTGGACACATATGCCCCCTATCTTCTACCAAACGTTTTCATTAAATTTCCAGGAAAATTGGATTTTAGCTAATATTTCCGCTGATTGTTGGGGAATCACAGAATAAACAGGTAGGTACCGGTACTAATGTCTACTTCCTTAATGATAAGAGAAAGGTTATATCCCAGCGTTAGTTAATATTGGTTTCTGGTAATTTTTCCGAATGAAGGAAAAAAGGTAATAGCCAGGTAAGTAACGATGACTGCTATCTTTAATTAAATTTTTAGAGTGTAAGGCTATTTCTCTGGTGGTATGTAGGAATAGCTGATTTTTGACAATATTTCTGCCAATTTTTCTCGAAACACCATAAAATTTAACAGACAGGTTGGTAGTTAGTTGGTAACAGACAGGTTGGTAGTTAGTTGGTGGATATCTATGTTTTCTACCGTCCACCATTTAAAGAAAGGAAGAAAGTGCGTTTTAAAGAAAATTTGTTTTGGCCAATATTTCCGCCAATTCTTGGCGAATTGCCAAAACAGCATTAAGTAAGTAAGAACTTACTTATGCTACTTTCAAGCAAAATTTCAACACATTCAGGTTAAAAACCCAGGAAGAAACACAATTTTTCAACTAAAGAGCATACATACGCACATACCTTCAACGATTGCTATAGCCCCCTCCTTCCGTGAAATTTGGGACTACCAACCACCAACAGAACAACTCCCTCTTTCTATGCATGGCGGCTATTTTATTTAATCATATCATTTCATAGGCAATCACATTCACAGGATGACATTCAGTGAAGCTCAAACGGTGCAGCTACTTCCGGGAACAGAAGCTTATATTCTCAGTCCAAATTATCCAGGCACGTACCACAAAGAACCCGTCCTTCTGCAAACAGCTGAAATGTCCCTGCAAACAAGTCACAATTATTTCATACATATTCAGGTAAGTGCCAATTTAGAGTACCTTAAGAATAGTTCGGAGGAAGGTTTTCAAATTTCCTTTTAGGCAGTTTTGAATTTGTTGTTATGCAGAACTGAAAGTAGTCCCGAGAAGTTGAAGAAGGAGGGTGGCTAGACTAAAATGTTAAAACCGCTCGTCGTATCGGTATCGAACAGCTCTAAATGCTGAGGCCAACCTGATTGGAGTCACATCCAACTCGTATTTTGTTTTGCTTCTTTTAACACTTGGGGGATTGCCAAAATTCCTTGGTGTATTGAATTTGTACGAATATTTTAGCCGCTGTTGTGGTATGTGTTTTTGTTTTTTCGTTTTTTTTTTTTGAGTTTGTCCGTGAAACTAGTCAGAGGCGCTAGTCAGAGTAGAGTCGCTGATAGAGGGTGATAAGACACCGCATTTTTTTAACCATGACCTTAGAGAACGATTGACATCCTCGGCCATGGTCAATGTCTAAACCGGCAGTGGACCATTATCTCAAAAACGGTTAGAGAGAGATCGATTTTGGGCTTATTTTCGACCCGTTGGGTCTAAAAGATCATATGTAAGATGTACCTTGGAGACTTTGACCTCCTCGACCATAGTCAAAGTAAAAAACCGGAAGTTGACCATGATCTCGAAAACGGTTAGACATAGAGCAATTTTGAGCCTATTTTTCGACCCTTTGTTCCTAAAAAACGTTATGTAAGGGGTTCTTGGTAACCTTGACCTTCTCGGCCATGCTCAAAGTAAAAAACCGAAAGTTGACCATTATCTTGAAAACGGATAGATATAGAACGATTTAGGGCTTATTTTCAACCCTATAGGGCCTAAAAGACGATATGTAAGAGGTTAAGATTTCAAATTCGTATTTTTGTGTGACTCCAAGTGTAATTTTCATTACTCGGTAGCGAAACCGGTCTAGTTTTTTGTCTATTTTAGATTTTGGTGCTTGATTTACCGAGTGCGTTTAGCACCGGGAACTGTTACCATGGACTCGATCAATTCGAAATCGAAACACCACAGAAAACCGCAAAAGTGTGTTCCATTCAAGCTCTGAATAGTTCAAATCAGGACATGTGCAGTTCAACTGTTACATTACGGCTATCTGCGCAAAGGAAAAACGCACGCTCTGGTTTCGCCATTCGAGTCACAAGTAATCTTTCATTTTTGACTGAAAATCTTTTTTTTTTTCAAGAATTTGCTCGTGATGAAGGGTGTGTGGAATAATATATAATCGTTTTTTTTTTCAGTTTCTTGAAACTCTGGTAGTACTTATGAAAGAAATAAATTTGGTGCATATGATTTTCTTAGGAATTATTTTAATCGTTTAAAATGAAACAAATAAATTTAAACAAAATAACATAACGTTTTACAGAAACCAAAGTAAACATATCACTCTAAAACATATCACAGTAATACATATCATTGCAAAACATATCACAGTAAAACATATCACATTAAAACACATCACATTAAAACATATTTCAGGGAATTAGCAATTAATGTGCTGTATTTTTTTTCAGCTGTAGAAAAATCAGCGCTTTGCGAAGGTGAGCTGCTTATTTTGATGTTCTTATTGTTGTGTTGGTTGACGAGTGTGTACAATATCTTTGGGCATTAAAACAACCCCCAAAATATCGCAATTGAAATTCTTAGCATTGCAATAAAAATATTTAAAAAAAAATTAAAAAATTAGTCTAATTTTCAGCTTAATGGTATTCGAAATTTTCGACTTTGAACTTGTTAACAAATCCGGTGTCAACAGGCATTCGGCAATCATGCACTTGTTGTGGCTTTGAATGGTCTATGGTTCTGCCGTATGACAACGCGAATTTCACGGCATTCATGAAAAATGTATATATTCTAAACCAGGCTGGAAATCGGATTTCGTTCCCTTTTATTTATTTATTTAGTCTTTCTTTTTGCTACCAGCCTTCCCTATCCTTCAGTAGTGTAGGTACCCTTTTTAACAGTATTTAAACCTACTCATGATGCTTTTTTTGCAGATAAATTCAATTCGAAGAAGCCAGAAACCAGCCCGACAGACGGCTCAGCCACAACAACAACGCCTTCGTCACGTGACTTAAATATGGGCTTCCGGTGGGGATTCCTCGCCGTTTGCATTATTGCGATCGGTCTTGTTGTAATAATGGCCATTCTTTGCGTGACGCTTGGAGTTGTATATGTTAGATCCAGAGCCAGACGAAAGAAGACATGCAGGGGATCCGGACGCCTCGATGGGGTTCTTGATTCTCTCGATAGTAGCACGCCACTTTGTGGAAATGGTCAGCACCCCAAAACAGATTGTACAAGTATACCAGAGGGAACAGAGTTCTAAATCAGAGCGTATTTGTGATCACGTGTAGTGGTTGCTAGTGACGTGGGAACGGTGGTAGGGGAGCAACCTTTGGCTAAGGGTGGGGGAGCAACCTTATCCTGGATTTGGTGCAGAGACCATGAGATAAAAATAGTGTGGAGTTGGTTTTTAGGAGAGAAAGGGTTAAAAAAAAAAACAATTTTGAAAACTTTGAGTTACTAAAACTGTCTTTCTGACAAACCAACTTTTGATTTCAAGTGAAAGCCTATATTTGGACTTTGATTCTTAGGTTTCGAATTTAGCCTCTAATTTTACAGCCATATATAGTTACTAGTTAAATTATTAATAACCTTTGATATTTTTTCTATTATATTTCTAGTATATTGTGTTAAATAAAAAATTTTAAAATAGAATATGTACGCCATACTCTAGTGTTGCATTCTGTTGCTACAATTTTAGATGTTAAAATTAGAAAAATGGAAGCTAGGTGGGCTGGAATGTAAAATGGAATGGTGGCTCTACATCTGCCATTTAATTATGCACTGAAATATATAAAACTAATAACGCCCGAATGGATAACCTTGAATATATTTTATTTATAAATATGTGCGACTGCGGAGTGTCAAGCAGTTATTAGATGTCATTATAGAGTTTCATTTAATTTATTTTTATTGTGATTGGCTGAGTTAGTGCTAAATACATGCGAAGCTCCTAGAACAATACTGATCTTTTATAAAAAATTATGCAATATATTTAAAACCTAACTTATGATCACTTCAACAATTTCTGCATTCCAAACAGAAAAAAACGGAATCTTATTTATTATTATATTACAACTACTACTACTACTACTACTACTACTACTTCTACTATTACTACTACCATTACTACTACTACTACTACTACTACTACTAATACTACTACTAATACTAATACTACTGCTACTAATACTACTATTACTACTACTACTACCACTACTACTACTACCACTACCGATGCTGCTGTTGCTGCTAAAACTACCACTCATTATTATTATAATCGTTATTACTATGGGCGTTGCATCACTTGGTGAATTGTAATCAGTGTCTGTGAATGGCAAATAAGCATAGGCGTGGAGGCACCTTTTGAGGAGGGCTTCCCTCTGTGAAGTTAATGATGTGCGTCTGTTGAACTTTGTGAGGAAAATATCACCATTGTTATTATTTCATATTATCATTATTATATAACAGGTATTATCATTTATTATTATTATTATTATTATTATTATTATTATTATTATTATTATTATTATTATTATTATTATTATTATTATTATGTTGCTGTTGTTTTTGGTTCTATTGTTATTTCCCTTGTTGTTCTTGAACGACGTCAAAAACTTGACATACGGAGGGGGGAGGGAGGGGGTGGGGGCGGGAGGGGGCGGGAGGGGGCGGGAGGGGGGATGCGAAGAAATTTTTGCGCACATACTTTGTCACTGACTTCTTCGTGTGTCATATAAAACTGAAGAGCTTTAACACTGGTGAACACCAAAGAAGTATTTGATCTTGGTTTAGAACACTTGATGGCATAGTGTTCTGTCGTACAAAGCTCCCGCATTTGACAATTATGTAAGACTTTTTAAGCTTTTCATTAAAAAGTCAATGCATTGCAAAATGATTTTGATAGCTCTGTTAACTGATAATTCAATTTGTCACGCAAGAAAAATGTTTTACAAATTACTTTCCACATTACTGCAAATTTAAAGAAAATAAATAAATTTCTTAAGATGTAAAATGCACTTATTCTTTAAATAGAAGAATTGTTCAAGGCTGGTTAAATCTTTTTGAGGAAAACATTACATATAAATCTTATTAATCTATTGTTCTACAATGTTGTCAGCAAAGATTTTCTCCAATTCTGAACCGCCACCACCATGGTGATTTTTTAAATCAGTGCGTTCTTTCTAAATCAAAATAAAACATGAATACGCCTTATTTTTAACATGGAACAGTAACGTGAGGTGAGCTAATTTTGCTACTGAAGTCTTTTTTTAGATCTGTTGCGCAATATTAATTTTTGCAAACTCTGGGCGGTTCCTCAAAAAAACAATAATCTTAACCTACCGGTTGCATCTTCCATCACTTAAAGCATCTGCATTAGTATTGATCAGTCCACCTTCAGATTTCTTCTGGGAACAACCCTTTGAAAACTAAAATAAGATAGGAGACGGTTGCAGATAATGACCTGCGCGGCAGGTAATTTAAAATCTATTTCACTAGACCTTCGGTGTTTTTCGTTTTAAGAAAAGAGTTTTGTGGGGCATGGAAGCCACATTGGATTCGAAATAGAGCTTGATTTGTGGATGTGGATGCACTGATACCACAATTAAGTGACACAGATATGAAGTGGTGTATCATAGCTGTGACGTTGTTTGTAGCAGGACATTGTGACGACAAAAACCACGCAATGAACTCTGACGAGGTCAAGGTGAGCAAACCATTATTATTATTATTATTATTATTATTATTATTATTATTATTATTATTATTATTATTATTATTATTATTATTATTATTATTATTATTATTATTATTATTAACGTTAGAGAGACGTCGCACCCGATGTCGGATCAACACCGTTTATGAAACAACGTCTATCTTTGTATAGATATCGGTTATCCAACATCTACTCAACGTTTGGGATAGCTTGAAATGGAAATCGAAACAACAGCCATCTCCCGGCGTTGTATAGACGTCGAAAAAGCGACGTAGAATCTATAATCGCCGTTACGAATGCCTCCTATATAGTTTGGTCAGCCCTCCATCATAGTGCCACAGCCTTTGGGTCATCGTGTCAGGCAATATGCATATGAAGTCAACTTCCATGAATATTTTTCAAAAGCAGGCAAAAAAAAAAAACCTTCGTGCTCTTGAAATTTTCGTATTTTACATTCTCGTGTTGTTCTGTTTTCAAAGTTACCGGTCAGTTGTTTTATAGTTATGAGTCCAATGTCTATCCAACATGGATTCTCGTTGCAACCAAAAACAACACCAACACAACGTTGCTTTTCCATCGTCCATTCAACGTTACGTCACAGACGTTGATTTTTTGTCGCGAGCAATCACAACCAAAGTACAACCAGAGTTTATATGTGATTTGGTCGGGTCGACGTCACAATCTCATATCGACGTTGGAAGGACCTTAGAATGCTTACTGATGTCCAGTATCCTTGGACACGTATGTTCCATTCCGTTCCAAAATATGCGCTAATAATTAACCCTGTTCCAAAATGTCCGCTTGTCCCGTATTGTCCGCTAACCCTGTTCCAAAGTGTCCGCTCGTCCTGGTTTTTCCGCTAACCTCGTTCCATTTCATCCGCTGGTAATGTCCGCTAAATCTTTAATTTTTTTTAATTATCGTTAAGAAACTGGCAAAATGCGAATTAAATCGTCATATGTGATCGTCATCGTCATATAGTGCTTCCGATCTGCATATCCGCATAATACATGAAAGGAAGAATTAAAAGCTTTTCCCAAATAAGGTAAGTAAATTTTCGGTATTATTAAAATTAACAAAAGCGAATAAAACCTTAAAAGGTAACATTACAGAGCTTATATAGCGCAAAACATCACACAACTGTTGTTGTAAATAGTATAATTTACATCCCGTCTCCATACCCAGCCCCGTGTCTCAGTAAATGTGATCACCGTAATTCCCATTTGCAAACACAGTTTGCAAATGGGTATGCTTTGCTAAAAGTTCTGGCTATTATTCCTTTTCTTCTGTCTCGGAGGTTTCCGGAAAACCCCAACTACGCTATTTGAGGTAGGACGATGCAATTTGGCACAGAGATAGAAGGTGATGAGATGTCGTGAAATCCACAATTTTTTTTTACCTTGACCTTCAAGGTCAAGGCCAAACTGAGGTCAAAGTATTTTTGACCCTGTAGGAGGAGTTTTCTGGAAACTCCTCCTACAGGGTTCGTAGTAGAAAGTTTGCATTTGGCAGAGACATAAAGGGTAGTGAGTTGTCGTGAAATCCGCAAAATGGAGGTCAAAATATTTCAAAAACCTATTCATCACATAAAATTGCTGGAGACATCGCTTAAATCCTTTATTTCAACACGGTTACGGTGTCAGTAGCCGATAATCTCGACATTCAGGGTCAAAGTGACCTTTGTATATCGTAATCCGTTAAAGAAAATTGTCCATTATCTCGAAGACGGCTAAAGATTTAGATTTTGAGCTTATTTTCGACCTTTTGGGCTTAAAATACGTTATATAAGAGGTACCTCGGTGACTTTGACCTCCTCCGTCATGGTTAAGGTCAAAAACCAGAAGTTGACTTTTGTCTCGAAAACGGTTAGAGATAGAGTTATTTTGAGCTTATTTTCGATCCTTTGGGCCTAAAAGACGTTATATAAGAAGTACCTCGGTGCCTCAAACATTAATTATTTGTGCCTAAAAGAGATTACTTTATATTTACTTCGATGACCTCGTTCAAGATAGAAATCGGAAAGCTGATAATTATGTCGAAACACTAAAAAATGTGTCTTTGACCAGATATGTAGTGTGTCTCTGGCTTTCTACCATTGCAAGTGGGTGCCTTTTCGCTACGTGTAGCGGAATTCGGTCTAGTTTTGATCCTATCCGATTAAATTTCCTGGGTCAAAATTTTGACTCTTAAAGACTAAATTTACTAAGAGTTTTGGTCCTCCCTTGGGATTTTTGGCAAACAATCTGATGTCGAGATGACATCCCTATGAAATTGCAACCCAACCAGTTTTCCGTTAAATAAACATCTGGATTTTGCTGATTTTGAATTGAAAGCTCGATCTCCGGAGTGGAACGCCGGTTCGACATTAATAGTACGACGTAGATTCTACGTCGGATCTACGATATGCAATCGGTGTCGGAATAAGGGCATGAAATCGACGTCGGAACTACGACGTGGATTCTATGTCCGAACTACGACGTGAAATCGACGTCGAAATAACGACGTGGATTCCACTTCGGGACTACGAGTCTAACTAGGTTAAGTCTTCACCAACCCATTCCAAATGTTTTGTTGCATTCTGGTGTGTTATAATATTTTTCAGAGCACTTTGCCTGCTGTTTTGCTGCCCTTCCCTCCCGGATCAAGACTGTGTGCTGTGGGACCAAGGGCAATATGAAGTCATTGTCAACTTGCTTCGTAAGAAAGTTGGAGGTGCAGAGGTGAACGTGGACAAGGCAACCTGCAACGCGGCTAGAAAGCTACGAAGATGGCAAAATGCTTGCCAAGTGGACCTTGTTCGGGATAATGATGGCAAAAGACACATCACATTAAATGACATTAGATTATTGCGTAAAAATAAAAATAATTTAAAAATTGTTAAAAAGGCTTCTGTAACAAGCAAGGGCAGTGATTCGTGAAATATTTTTCACAATGTTAAGAAAAAATACATTGGTTGGTCCCGAGCAATATCGATAAAAGAACTTCAAAAGCTGCCTGAAAAATAAAGATTCAACCAATTTTTGATAACAAGGCCCCTCTTAACCCAATTAAGGCTGGAGAAGCACAAGAACGCCATCAAATAGATTTAGTTGACATGCGTTGAAATGTCGTAAATAAAATTTATTTGAAGGAAGGATATCCTTATATAATTCAGTGTGATCAGCGTACTGAGTTTAAAGGTCATTTTTCACAATTTTGTAAGAGGCATAATATTCAACAAATCAGGGGCCGACCATACCATCCCCAAAGTCAGGGGAAAATAAAAGTCTCGCATTTGTCATGGAAGAAAAAAATTGATTTGATTTAAAAACAAAACAACACTTAAACTGGGCAAAAAATAGAAAAATATTCAATTATTAGAAATAAGGAATTCCATAGCTCACCAGGTATGACACCCTTTGAGGTATATTTTAGCCGTCCATCAGAAAATGATTTCAGAAATTCAAGTAATTATCTTCGCTCCGTGCAATCACTTCGACTTAAGGCTTTACAAAATTCTTATGATCCTGCATAAATCCAAGCCGTTATTTAAAAGCTTCTAACATAAATGATTTTGTTAAAGTACAATCATGAAAAAAACGGAAATGTTTGTTAACACAATAAATAATATTGAGGGGCATAGGAAAAGTGACAATTCTTATGACAACACGCTCTGGCTTATAATTTAGTTCCTGTTGGCAATCTACCTAGGGACGGCCATTGCATGTTTCATGCAATTGCAACTGGTTTAAATTCCATAGACAACATAAATATAAATCATGGAAACATAAGGCAAAGAGTTGTGCATTGGTTACGAGAACATCCGGAGCTTGAAAACGGTGTATTTTTGCCAAATTTTATCATGACACAGAAATGGAATGAGTACTTAGATGATCTTGGAAATGAAGCATGGCGGAACCATATTTCCTTAATCGCTATCTCACGCATTTTTGATATAAATATTGGAGTAATTTCCAATGTAAATCGAGATAATACATATGTAGTAAATGAAAACCACGCTTAAAATCGTATAGCATACTTAGGCCACGAATAACAAATTCATTACCATTACCTTGAGTCTCTAGATATTTATAAAAAAGACAAAAATTGCAAACTGGCTGAAATGAGTGTGGATGAGTTTTTTTTTTAAAATGGGTTGGATACGTGCACAAATTGTGCTGATGGAGAAACAATTGAGACGGTAACAAACATGTAATTGCAAGAAATAGTATCTACCTGTGTGATTTACCTGATGAAAATTATTTAGATTTGTTATTTGTGGCTCAGATTTTGCATATATTGGAATTTTGAAACAAATATCAGAATTTTCGATCAGACTTCAGGCCATTCTTGATAAATATTGGCGAGAAATTTATTTCAATCCCAGTAGAGTTGAAATTTTGACTTGAACATAAGTATCAATGGATAACCAACATTAAATTTCCGTTGCAAAATTAATTAAGAACTCCGGTCGGTTCAGTGGGCTTTCGATTTGTCAGAGAGACATGATATCTCGGTACCCAAAGTGGTTTTTTGTTAGTGGTGCTATTGGCGTCGAATAACCCTGCCTGGTTTAGGATCATAGATTATATTCAACCGAAAAATGGCTGGTAATTGTTTAACACATGTTCTGTTAAGTTCAACGCAGTTATTCTTTTCATAGAATAATAAAAATCAATCGGCAATTGCTTAATAAATGCTATTTTACACTGGATTCGACGCAGTTATTTTCTTTTTTCTAGAATGATAAACACTTGTGCAAGAAAGGTTTCTTTATATTGAGTTCAACGCGGTTATTCGTTTACTAGAATGATAAAAATCAGTTGGTAATTGCTTAAGAAAAGATGTTTTATATTGAATTCTAGGCAATTTTTCTTTTTATTAGAGCAATAAAAACTGGTAGGTAATTGCTTAAGAAATGATTTGTTTTGTTGAGTTCGACACAAATATCCCTTTTATTAGAATAGTAATTAATTTTTCAAAGTAAAAATCATGCTTTGATTTTAAGCATATAGTTATCCTTTCTTAGCTCGGCAATTCAGTTTCGTTGTAAATAATTGTTATTATCTTGACACTTATTTGCCTCAATTTGGTGCATTTTAAGTTGGCAAATTAAACAAACTTTTGTCAAAAATTGTTCTTAAGTAAAGTTTTTTATAAACAATAGATGTGTTGAAATTTGAAGAAAAAAAAACAAAAAAAAAAACAAACAAAAGCATACAAAGTATGTTTCATTTGTCATAGGATAAGTTAGTACACACTTTTGAAGATGCAATGATCGTTTTAGGCCCAGGGGAGGGTGAGATATAAGCACGCTCCCCCTTCTCCCTTTTCTAAACGCCTCATCAGATATTGAAATGCTAAATTTTTCCACATCCAGCCCCTTCTCCTTATGGCATGCAAATCCATATTTTAAAATGTAAAATAAAAAATAAGCGGACAAATCATAAGAGATTTAGCGGACACTACCAGCGCATAAAACGGAACTTGGTTAGCGGAAAAAACCAGGACGACGGACACTTTGGAACAGGGTTTGCTGACAATACGGGGCGAGTGGACATTTTAGAACAGTTTGTAATTAGCGGACATTTCGGTACGGCGAACAAAACGGAACGGAATACACGTAGTCAATCACATGGAATCAGTACGGCGAAGGGTCACAATGCAGTCCTCTCACTCCTCCCCTCGAAAATCGTACCTTTTGATTAGTTATTATTTTTTGACAGGTCTATCTTGGCGATTATGGTTTTTATGGGGGCTCAAACCCTGACAGTACTGTCGCGCATTTGGCTGAGAGCGACCCAAATAGGGCCTTACAAATTGGCATCAGAATGTTTCAAAAGAGATATAAAGATTTCGGCCTCAGGGAGACAGGGGAACTCGATGAGGAGACGAATGAGTTGATGTCACTGAAGCGCTGTGGTCGGGCTGATATCGAAACCGTGGACGATATGCCTGAGGTGGACGGTATCACATCCGATTCTGTGCGCAAGAAGAGATACGCCATTGAAGGTCAGTGCCCCCACCCCCATCCCCCTCCATTAGGTGCTGCACACAAGGTGGTGCGATCGGGGATGGGGAAAAGGTGCACCGTTTTGGTTAATCTTCTGCTTCCGTTTTTTCACCATCAATATTTTTCAGTTCAGCGATGCGAGTGAAAAAAGCCCGTTGTTAAATCACGCTACAAAATTTCTTTAACAAAATTTTACCTCTAAGGACATTAATTTGACCAACGAAATCATTCATTTAAACGTAATAGCCCTGCATTATTTTAAAATTATTAGTTACCAACCTGCTTATATTTGCATATGAACAGTCACACTCACGCACGCCTCTTTTCAAACTAGACTGGGTCGGTGTAACAGGCTATCTTATCCCCCCCTTGTTCAGCTTCTCCCACCCCCGGGGGTAGCCATACGTAGCAGGCTCTCTTCCCCTCTCCAGTATATTAAGCACTCCCCCTCGATCTCTTTTATGTGTAAATATACTTGATAATATTTGTTCATGAGAATAAATGAAACTGTATAAAACCTCTTTATTGACTAGATTCAACATAATTCAAACAAAATATAAAAAGGCATCCTTGATCAGAAAGTTCTTTATTTTTCTCTTAATATCCTTTTTAGCATTTTAGAGAGCTCAGGTGGATACTCCTGATCGCTAAGATTATCATAAATAGCATCGACAATATCCAAGAAGCGCTTTCTTGTATGTTCAACTTTATCTTCCTTTTAGAAAGTGATATCAATAGGGAGCAAAAAAATACCAGGTGGGGGAAGATAGCCTAGTGTAGCCCCCTTCCCCGTCCCCGGGGGAGGAGGGAGATAGCCTAGTCTAGCTTCCCCCCCGGGGTGGGTGTATGGAAGTTGTACAGGGGTGCAAGATATACTGTTATGCCGATCTATACGGATTTAAGATTTACTACTTAGGACTTTACCGGGCAGACATTTGGTCGTTGGGATTCGCCCGTCGTTGTGATATCGTTGCAAAGCCGCTCTATCGGAACTTCATATGAAATGTAACATCACTACGACGTCACTACGACGTCGCAAAATCTACGCTGTTTAAGTGATATATCTTTTGCTCAAAATTGCCCCAAAAAAGACTGACTACTGATTTTTTTCACCTTATTTTTCCAGGAAAGGCATGGCCCATAAAGGATCTGACGTACAGAATTGTGCAGTACACAACGGACTTACATCCTAGTGTTGTTGACTCCGAAATCAGGCGTGCTTTTGACGCTTGGTCAGCAGTTACGCCCTTGACATTCAGACAAGTTCAAAGCGGAAGTGCCCATATTGTTATTTTATTCGCGGCCAGAGCACATGGCGACCGCTACCCATTTGACGGTAAGGGAAATGTTCTTGCGCATGCGTACTATCCAAGAGTCGGAAATGCAATTGAAGGCGATGCTCATTTTGATGAAGACGAACATTGGACAGTTGCCACAGTCAATGGTAATATTTATTTTTAACAATAAACTCTTCATAAAGCTCGCCTTTGCAAATATAAAAGACGCTTTCTTCAATTACAGGCATTTGAAAGCAACAATTCCTTAAAATATACGCTTTTTGTGTCATTTCTGTCCAAACGAAGATAACTTAAATATTTTCTCTTTCGCTGTAAACCCGATTGCTTTATGAACATATAAAATGATGCATAAAAGGGAACGGAAGAGTGAAAAAAAAACGAAAAGAAAGAAAAATGAATTGAACCTGTGGATTTAACATGAAATGAGTCCTGATATTACGAAAAAAAAGTAATAAACACTATTCAAAGCAGAAGTTCTTTGTTGAATATTTTTTTATAATTCAATTACTTTTTCTCTTCATAAAAGGTATTAATCTCTTCCAAGTGGCTTTACACGAATTCGGTCACTCGTTGGGTCTCGGTCACTCGACTTTCAAGGCCGCCATCATGGCGCCATTTTACCGCTATGTACCCAACAGCCAGCTCCACCGCGACGATATAAAGGGCATCCAGGCACTGTACGGCAAGCGAGAGACCGCTCCTGAGCCCCCTAACTACTGCGATGAGCCAAGCGTCGACGCAGTCACCAGCCACGTAGAGCGGGGTGTTTTATCTGTCTATGTGTTTAAGGGAGACTGGTATTTTAGATTAGATAACAATGGTGTGGCTGCCGGTTATCCGCGAAGCATCAGTTCTGATTGGAGCGGCGTGGGCGGGCGCATCGACGGGGCGGTTTTTCTCCCTGCCTACCGCAGCCTACCGTCCTACACAATACTATTTCGAAAAAGAAAATATTATGTGTTTAGTGAGAATAGGCAGCTTGAAACTATCCGAAAGCTGGAGACTTTAGGATTTCCCAAAGGCACGAAAAATATTGATGCCGTCTTTGCGTGGGGTAGAAACAGCAAAATCCGTATATTGAAAGGTAAACCTTTTTTCAACCCGTCGACTTCTTTCTTTTGAAATAGTATACACAGACAAAAATACGAATACCAAAATGGTGCAAAGAAAGCAATGAACCGACTTTTCACTACCTAATGCAATTTACATAAATAGTTCAGAACTGAAATTATTGGTTCGCTATGCCGGCAGCGAAAAGAGCTGCACCCAACAATCTGTTCCTTGAATATCTGTTCCCCGTCATGAAAATTCAGCTGGCTGGCAGAAGGAACAACTGCTGGTGAACAGATGACTCGCATTGTAATGTTGTCATGAAACAGCCGGCCTCTGATGAGCTCTATCTCTTGTGTATAAATACAGAGCGGATGGGCACTTTAAAAAATAGTTCCCCTCTTTTATGAGTACTATTTTCGCGGAATTTCCAGTGGGTTTGAGGAGAAAAAAGGTATTATACACAATATACCGAATCGTAGTCGTGGCTGGTTGTTGAAGATTTTCAAAAAAGTAGTTCCTCTCTTTTATGAGTGTTATTTACGCGGAATGTCCAGTGTAAAAAAGTGTTATACACAACAGACGGAAGCACCAAAGAGGTTGCATATACATGCAGCCACATTCCATAGAAAGAAATAATGCAATTTTCTTTTGAGGCTTATTTATGGCGATTCGGAACATTCTAGCTAATCAAGATTTACTACTACTACTACTATTATTATTATTATTATTATTTTTATTATTATTATTATTATTATTATTATTATTATTATTATTATTATTATTATTATTATTATTATTATTATTATTATTATTATTATTATTATTATTATTATTATTATTGCTGATGTTGTTAAGTAAGATGATGGCAAATCGTTAAAATTGTGAACTGGCTGGCAAAATGCAAGGAACTATTTGTTCCTTTAGGATATAAACTGGCTAGCTAGCCACGTTTTTCAAGTCGCTGGCTCTGGCAAAAAAGAAACAAACAAATTTCTTGGTCTTAAATTTGACATATTTGAAAGTAGTAAGTGTTTTAAATACGTTTTGGACCCTTAAATTCTTCAGATTTTGTTTTGATTGGTTCTCTTCACTAATCATGTAACACTAAAACGAAATTGTTTATTGTATTTTTTTTCACGGCATGTCAAATCTCATTTTTAAGCTATTGGTATCCTGACAATTATGCTTCAAAGATAATTACTTGTGTAATATAAGTACCAATGAATCCAGTGAAAATGCAAAAGGCAAAGCATTTGAGAAAACAAAAAGACTAAAATTGGCTAAATTTGGCCAATTGGCTAAATTTTAAAGATTCGCCAAAAAAATGTAACTTTTCAAAAGACAGAAAGAGAAACATCTAGGGAACATTTGTGCAAAATTTTAAAGGAATTTGGTTACGAGAAGTATTTTAAAAATTGACTACCAATCTCTGGTGGGTGGCAAAAAAGTAACTTTTCAACAGGGGGCTGCCTAGTGAACCTTTATGCAAAAATTTGAAAGCAAGGAGATCAAAATTGTGGAAGAAAGAGTATTTTAAAATTGGTTACAAAAATGGTTTAAAAATTGCCGTCTGACTTAGCCAATTTTTTTATATGGCCGAACAATTTCAAAGAGGCCTTCTCAATAAACATTCGTACAAAATTTGAACGTAATCAGATCCAAATTGTGGGAGTAGAAACATTTTGAAAATTGCTGACCAAAATATTATAAACGTCCCAAATTTTTTGGCAGATCGCCAAAAAAGTAAATTCTCAACAGAAAACCTTCTAGGACAAAATAGTTCAAAATTAGAAAGCAATCCAATCAAAATTGTGGAAAAGAAGCATTATGAAAATTGGCTACTGTAAAAAATTGAGACAATTTTTTGGTGGATTGCCGACAAAGTATTTTTAGAGGAGGTACACAAAAAAACCTTTTGAAAATTGGCTACGAAAACATTTTAAAATATAAATTTGCAAGAGAGAACTATCTAAAGGATAATCTTCAAAGTTTGAAGGCAGTTCGATCAAAATTTTGGAAGAAAAACCTTTGGAAAATTGGCTACGAAAACATTTTAAAATAAACATTTGCAAGAGAGAACCATCTAAGGGATAATCTTCAAAGTTTGATGGCAATCCGATCAAAATTTTGGAAGAAAAACCTTTCGAAAATTGGCTACGAAAACATTTTAAAATATAAATTTGCAAGAGAGAACCACCTAAGGAATAAACATTCAAAGTCGTGGGAGAAGAAACATTTTGAAAATTTTTTATGATGCCCACTTTTCCAATTAGCCAATTTTCGGAACAAAAGTAACTTTTCGAAAGCGGACCACGTAATGAACATTTATGAACAATTTGAGTAGAGGCATTTTAAAAATTGGCTCCCAAAAACTTTAAAACGCCCACATTTAGAGAATTTCTTTTTAATCGTCAAAAAGTAGTTTTTCAAGAGAAGAAAGTCTGGTGAACATTTATGCAAAACCGGAAAGCAATCTCATTTAAACTGTAAAAGAAGAAGCATTTTGAAAATTGGTAGCCAAAAAATTGTAATTGTCCCATTTGGCCAATTTTTGGCGGATCGCCAGAAAAGTAAGGTTTAAATAGATAACCGTCTGTGGAAAAATCGTCCAAAATTAGAAAAAAATCCGATAATAATCGATACTTAGAAAATGCCCTCTTTTTGGTCAATAATTTTCCAAAAGAGAACCGTCTGTGGGATAATCGTTCAAAATTAGAAAGAAGTTCGAACCAAATTGTTGCAGAAGAAGTATTTTTTAAAATTGGCTTTCGATAAATTAGCCCCCCCCCCCCCCCCCGTAGTCAATTTTTGGTTGATCACTAGAAAAAGTAATTTTGCAAGACAGGCCTTTGTTTTTCTAGTAAACGTTTGTGCAAAATTGAAGACAGCCCGATCAAAATTGTGGGAGAAAACGCATTTTGAAAATTAGTTACCGAAAAAATTTGAATAATCTCCCTTTGCCGAAATTTTTGCGGATTTAAAAAAGCAACTTTTCAAGAGAAGTCCACGTAGAAAACATTCGCTCAAATTTGAAAGGAATCCAATCAAAGCTTATGGAAAAAGAAGCATTTTAAGTAAATCTTTATATTCGTATATGCGTATACGGGTCACATTGCATACAGACGACAGATCTTCTCCTGTACTGATGTGATAAGCCCAGTCCGACGAAGTAGGCTGGTCTTAAAAGCCTACAGTGGAACATTTTAGCAATAACCAAAGTCTTAGTCAATGAATGTAAGGTCAGTGTGATTTGTTTTCGGTGCCCTCTGTGGTGATTTGATCCCCAACTGAATATTTTAATATTTGACACGACCAGTAATATCGAGATTATATCAATTCATATTTTTTTTTCTGATATTACACAGGCAATGCCTACTACAGACTTGGACGTCGAAATAATTTCAGCAAACTTCTCAGAATTGATCCAGGCTATCCGCGAGATATATCATGGTGGAAGTTTCCGTTCTCTTCGCTTGATGCTGCATTTACGTGGCCTGAAAATCGGCGCACCTATCTTTTCACAGGCCCTGGTTATTACAGATATAGCAACACTGGTCACAGGGTAATTCCGCCCTTAACCTTGATTTCTTCAAAGGGTGGTTGTTATCAATGATTACTGAAAATTTTGAAAGCACACAGTTACGTTTCATTATATCTTTGTCGTTTAAAAAGGCTAATTTTTTAACACAGGTTGAGCTTGACACGCCACCTTATCCTCGCAACATTGGCACGGAGTGGTTTGGCTGTGCTTCGATCACCTCGTTGCCCATTTCCCTTACTGGCGGAATAAATGATGGAACTGATGACAGAATTTCTGAACATAGTCTTGAAAACAGCGACGATTCTGTTTATGATGAATTGTTTCTAGATGAAAGTGACTGATCAAAATGTTGTTAAATGTCAAATTTTTCGACGTAAAAATCTCTTTTTAAACTTCATTGGAAAAAAGTCCAATTTGCAATTGTTGATAGAATGGTGTTGACTAACAGTAAATAAAACATCTTAGGCGAAGAAAAAGGTAATCTTGTTTCTCATCCCACGGTCGCATCAATGAACACAGAAACATAGTAACACTGTCCGGTCTAAAAAAAAATTCGAATACAAAATCAAGCGGGTGTATATAATTATAAAATAAAATAGATTTACTTTGGAAGCAGAAAATTACTGAAAATGGCTTTTTGAGGGAGTTATTAATCCTTCATATCTGGGATAGTATTTCTATGGCTAAAACCGGGGGGGGGGTGTATTCACAAACCAACTGGTTACAATGCGAAATGCAAATATTGCAATACTAACCATTTTTAATTAATCGAGAGTAAAGTTCTGAAAATCCTCCTCAAGCAGGAACTTTTGCCAATTCCCGTGGCCGAAAGTTTTAAAATTGAAAAAAGATCTGGACCCGGTGGCATCAAATTTTTGAGTAAAAATTAAAGATCGTCTGCCGGGTCGACTTTTTTAAAAAATTAGATTGGAAGCTGCACTTCTTGCTACCTGGCATTGCAATAAATTATTTGGTTGAATATGTTTGTGCTTTTGGCCCACACTGAATATTTACCAAACAACAACATTGTTTCTCGTTCTTTCTTTATATTACACGTGAAGTTAGGGTAGTATTTGTAGACGAAAAATTAGACTGCACCCGTGCTCAGTAGTTCTTTTGTTTGCAAAAATTTCATACTGTGTATATTGAACAAGTTATTGTATTTATCAGTTTATAATTATCGTGGATAATTTAGCCTGACCTGTTGAAGCTGCCGTAAGAATTTCAAATTCAGTCAAGACAATATTTTAATTGATTGTCGCAATGACATTGTTTGATCCCCTTCTGTTTGGTATACCCCATATTCAGGTGGGTCTAGGCGGTCTCCCCCACGGCGGTCTCCCCCCCCCCCCCCCGCGGCGGACTCCCACCTACCAACTCCCCCCTGGCGATCTCCCCCCGTAGGCTGACTCCCCCCCCCCCCCCGTCCTCCCCCCCCTATGGCAGATTCTTTTTCAGTTAGTAAAACTTAAATCAGCAAAACTTGTACATTTCATTTCTTTTTTAATTTTCAACCTCACCTTTCATCTACTTTTACATAATTATCACTAGGAAATTAATCTGCTTTAAAATCCAATTACGAAATTACAATCAAACACTTACTGTATACTGATCTCTCAAATGCGAACACGAAATTTAATTTACAGATCACCAGCTTTACTGTGTCACCACCTTACTGCTTTCTTGATGTGATAATTTGGCTACTTTTTGGTGAGCTTTTATACAACCATTTACGTCCTCCCGACGCAAATCTGACATCCATAAATAAACCAAACTACCCCGGAAAACATCATCATCAGTAGCCTCAGAAACAATTGCAATTCTTGTGCTAGCAATGAGCATGACACTAGATCCGACGTTTCATTGATTCGGTCAAAAATTCAATATATCAATCACTTAATTGGACAGATGAAAGAAACATCAATAACCCTTTGGTCTTCATACACCAATAAGGAAAGCAAGTTTTAGGGGGAAGAAGGAAAAAAGGAGTGAGATGTACAAGTTTTGCTGATGTAAGTTTTAAAAAAATCTGCCGGGGGGAGAAGGACAGGGGGAGACCGCCTAGGGGGGAGACCGCCAGGGGGGAAACCGCCGGGGGGGAAGCGCCAGGGGGGAGAACGCCTGTTCCCATTCAGGTGGAGTTAATCGATGAACTCCACCTGAAGACATTTTTACCATTCTTACATTCTTGAGGCAACATGGTGCAAAACAATGACAACAAATCAATCGATCGATTCTCCAGTGAAAAATTTACAGTGTTTTATTGCTCTTTTGTATTGTCATGTTATTCTGTCCAAAAAGCAACCTCTCATCAAGATTCCATTAAACATTTAACAAAATCCTTTGTGCGTTAATTTCAAGATCCTGAGTGTTGTTGTAACTTTCTGGCAATGGATCCTTAGTCATTTTGAAAGTTAACAGTGTCTCAACAGAAAAAAATATGGGATTGGAATTCTAGTGTAAAATTAATCCATTCTCTCGGAACCTAGGCTTTTAGGCATGATTCCAATGTTATCCCAAATGTTTTCCATACGTGATGCGATTATGATCGGGGTCTTAATAATTCAAATCCCGAATTTCGATAGGATCTGATTTTTCTGCTGATAAATACAAATTCCGTTATATTGTTCTGATAAGATCACGAGCGGGATCTTGAACTTATTTTCTCTCGGGCTTGTCCAATTATCACAGTGCTCTATTATTCTGAATTTTGAACAATGTCTTTATAGCTATGTATTTTTACATCATCAGAAAGGGGTTCTCATTCTATACATTTTCTCTAAAGTAATCAATATGCAAGGGCTCCTGACCTAAGTTGGTCAATGATGCACAATTTTGCAGTCTGCAAACTTTGACTCACCACACGCAGATAACAGACACAGTTACTTGTGTTTTCTCAACCAGGAAATCCCTCGTGCTTGAAGTTTCTCTGTTTTATTAATACACTTCACACCAAAATATTAATTTATTTTGTCCTTCGGTCAGGTGCCAAACGCCCAGTTTTTTTCATGTTTGAAGTCACTACCTGCAGGACATGGCTCAGTTGCAGGAAAGTTAAACGCTTGACTGGTAGGTCTATCCTAAAAATATAACACAACTAATTCAGGGAGCTACTTTAACAAATGTTTACGAGAACAATAGGAAAACGGGTATTGGAAAACTATTGCTTTTGTTTCAGAAACAGGTGTTTATTGCGAAATCAAGAAATTAAATAGGCTGGAAATTAAAAGTGTATGTTATATGTTTGTGTGCACTGACCTCTGTAATTAATCCTCTCCACAATATCCAATTGACTCTCCACAATATTCAGTTGGAATTATTTCCCATTGTTATCCACATTTGGTGTAAAGGGTTTTTTGCTGTTGGTAAAATTATAGGTCAGAATGGCAGATTTTAAAGCACAAAACTACTGCATATCACACACGAATTCAGTAGGTCCGTAGCCCTTCTTACACGCATTGTGCAGCTGCCTATCTGTATCGACGTCATGGCGAAACATTGAAACCTGTTACTTATCTACTGATCTGTATGGGCATGGTGAAGAAACATTAAAATATATCACTCCTAAGAATTGCATATTGCACAGAATATTCTCTGATAAATCGCCAGATGTATTTTATTAAAGATTATTTTTAATTTAACAAATCTTATATTAGGCTGACCACATATCAATGTGCAGAAATTATGTCATCAATGATTTTACTTACATTTGCTGCTTGGTATTGACGTTATTATTGAACAATAATGAACACATATAAAACCATCAGTCATTTGACTTCACTGATTAACAAAGCAAACAAATATATCTTTCATTTTTTTTAAATGTTTAAAAAAGCAACTGCATGAAAAATGAAATTGCTTAAATGTATAACAGAATTTATGTCATAAATGTAACCTACAAATTCCACGCTATAAAGTGCTTTTAAATATTGGTTAATGAAAATTTTAAAAAAAATTGCGTGATTCATCTTAAATTAATACGACGCTTGCCATTCTAGAGTCAACTGCTATCAAAGAGAATTTTATAACAAGTGCCTGCATACACCGATGATGTGCGCATAACCACTTTCTATGGAATTCCCTTTCACGGGAAATCCCAAATCGCCATTTGTCACTCATTTTGTGTAGGTTTTCGGTAGCTTCAAGAAACACTAACTACACTGTGGAGGCACTCGGGTCTAAGGTTTTTGGACTTGTGCAGGTAGGTACAGAATATGCCGAAACACCACCATTCCCATAGTACTTCGAATTATGAAGTCGCAATTATTGACAGCCGCAAAATGTCTGGATTTTTGCCCAAGGAGCCTTTTTTTCCTTGTACCAGTTATAAGCCAAATTCGTACTTTCGATTCTTTCCATAAGCCTGCTCAGACTTTGGGTTTTTCGAATAAATTGGGCAAGGATTTTAAATTTAGGATGCAAGGGATCCGGATAAAAAATAAAGCAATTCAACTATCTAGTTGCAAGTTTCGATAAATAAAATATCTATCTATCCATGTATCCATCCATCCATCCATCTATCTATCTATCTGAAATCATAGGAGAAATATAGAAGAACTAGAGCAAAACAGCTCGTCCTCGGAACATGACAGAAATTGAAATTGAAACCTATTAAGTAAACTTTTAAAATAGCATACGGATTTTTAAAACAAGACTGCTCTTTGGTGCAAGAGAAATTTGACATTTAGGTGAAATCTATCATTTCTTTCATTTTTATCCGGTTAGTTTGTGTTCGATACGCAGAATGTTTCCGCATTTTATTCGGAACACCAATCTGATTAGGCCCCAATCCTTCGGATTGGGGCCTATAGGTTTGGGGTGTCCGCCCGTCTGTCCGTCATCGCTTTATATCCCTATGAATTTGGGGCCGGTTGGGGCCTGCTTGTGTTTCACAAATACTTACTTGTTTGGCTTATGGAGGTGTTATTTCAGTTTCAGAAGAGATGATAAGGGTAAAACGTAAAAACTCTAGTTTTATTTCAACATGCAAACTTTCGAATTTAAAAGCCTTATAGAGGGGAAGAGAACGAATGGTTACGGTAGATTCTGCTTGGTGAAATTGAAAAGAAATTCTTCCGTGGCTGAAAACAATTTTTGTTTGACAGATATCGCAAAATAAGGAGCGTGAGTCACAAGTTTTGGTAAATTTGCATCTGGCTAATTAAGTTTATTTAGAATTAAACATTTTTTGTCACCAGTTACGATCTACTCTAACAAATTCAGTCTCTCCTCCTTCGTATGGCCTTTTAAAAAAATGTTTTACATATTGTTCAGTCCCTTTAACAGCCAAGATGTGAATATGTTTCTGGCAAAGTAGAACTTTGTTGATTTTTTCTAGTTTTTTTCTGTCATTTCTTTATATCCTTATCCCAAACGAATTTAGAAAACTCAAAAACCTTTCAGCAAAGGTGTAAGTTCGAATCCGCCTGTTGCACGCAGCTGAGTCTAGCTCCCGAGTCAGCTCTTCGTAAAATAACTTGTGTATCTCTCTGTCAGAGCTCGAAGACTCTATTGTCCCGCTAATAGGAGTCATCGCCATATATTCAGAAGCATGCGTCCTGCATAACAGTTTCTATGATTCAAACAGTTACTGAAAGTTCATGCACATATACCCTTTTTGCAAAAAAGGCACAATTTTTAATGGGTGCCGTGTATTTTATCTTTTATATATTTATATTTGAGTGCAGAAAAGTTCGCTTGCGCACTCAAATGTTTCTTTATTTTCTGGGCTTTAGATTTCCTGTGACCAAAGTCGAGCGATCAAAAATTTAAATAAGAGGGTTTTTGATTATCTGTAAAATATGTACTCAAACAATTGATAGATGCAGACTTAAAAATAAATTTATTATGTACACCCGTGATGTTTAACTTATTACTTCTTTTATGCTTTTTGAAATATAAATCAGCAATTTTTGGTGTGTAATTACAAAATCGATTTTCACATTTTCATGCAATAAGCCATGCTCACTTTATGTAAACAAATTTAAATTACTGCGGGAGATTTGTGCTTATTTCTATATTTTTTTAAAGGTATAATAGCGAAGTTGCATATCATTCGCGTATTACGTGAGGGCCTTCAGGAAATGTTACCAAAAAAATGTGAGTCGTTGAATCTCAAAATCGCCACAGTGCTGCCTCAAAATGAGCGCATGGCGAGAAATTGAAGCGATAGACTCCAGCAACAAGCCACTTCTTGGAGCTATGCTCTTATTCGTTTGGGGAATTGCGGTCAAAGATGCATAGCGAAATATTGGAAATGGAACAAATCTAACCCTTTTGCAAAACCGAAGCTATTTCAATTTTTTTTTCATTAAAATATAATAATTGTCAATTAGCATTATTAAACCAGGGAAAGGATATGGAAATGGAACAAATCTGCACTTAAACAACTTCGTAGTACTTAAAATATTTCCGAATTACATTGAAGTGTAATCAATCATAAAAGTTTCTTGTTTGAAAAAAAAATAGTATTACCTGCAAAATGATCGTTTAAAAAGTCACTTTGTTTTCAGATCGCTGTTATTTTTTTGTTCAAAGGTGAAAAACGCACTGTTAAGCCCAGCTCTCATATGTTTCAAGTCCCTGCTGTCTAAAGAGTTACTTTAATGTCTGCTTTTTTTTGTTGTTGTTGCAGGTAAATTCGTTTATATTTGCAAGTCGAGACTACTGGGAATTAAATTAAAAGATAATGTTGGGCGAGGTGACCCGTCAAAAAAGGAAAAGATCGGATAAGTTATTGCCTTGAAACAGAGGAAAAATAATACACTAAACAGTGTTGGCGTACCACACATAAGGAAAAGAAATTTGAAAAATGAATATACACCAAACACCCATGGACTTAACAATGGAGCGACCGCCGTCGCCTGCAAAATTGCCGTACATTTCAGAAAAACATCCGAGGCATACGTTAGAAGCTATCAATGTGCTCAGGAAGCATCGCGAACTGTGCGACGTAGTTCTAATAGTTGGCCAGCGGAAAATTTTCGCGCACCGAGTTATATTAAGCGCCTGTTCGCCGTATTTTCACGCCATGTTTACGGGCGAGTTGGCGGAGAGTCGTCAAACAGAGGTGACGATAAGGGATATTGACGAGGGCGCCATGGAACTGTTAATTGACTTCTGTTATACGTCCAGTATTACTGTCGAGGAAAGTAATGTGCAGACTCTCCTACCGGCCGCGTGTTTACTGCAGCTTGCCGAAATACAGGACGTTTGTTGTGAGTTTCTGAAACGCCAACTGGATCCATCAAATTGCCTGGGCATTAGGGCATTCGCAGATACCCACGCATGTAGGGATCTTCTCCGCATAGCGGATAAATTTACGCAACAGAATTTTCAGGAGGTTCGTTGTGAACTGTTGTGGTTGTTAAAGACTCTTGTCAAAATGTGGTTGTATGGTTGCAAGTCCACCATTGTTATCGCAATTAAATTTCGGTTGGTGGATCCAAAAAAGTAAAGAAAGAATATGGAATTGCAATTTGTCTGTGATTAGATGAGTATCGTGATAAAAACAATAGCTGAGTTTGTGAAATTATGATTTACCAAGATAATGATAAAGGAATTGAAAAAATTAAGAATGTAGCAGAATGGTAAGTTATTAAAAAGTTATCCAGCATGCTAAAAAGTGCAGGTTGTTTGTTTGACAGGTGATAGATAGTGAAGAGTTCCAATTATTGCCTGTCAATCAATTAATGGACATAATCTCAAGCGACGAACTCAATGTGAGGAGTGAAGAGCAGGTGTACAGTGCCGTCATGATGTGGGTGCAACACAACATACAGGAGCGCCGGCCCCACCTCGCTAATGTGAGTAGGGTTGTGTGGGATGGGGGGGAGGGGTTGAAGAACAGGTGTACAGTGCCGTCATGATGTGGATGCAACACAACATACAGGAGCGCCGGCCCCACCTCGCTAATGTGAGTAGGGTTGTGTGGGATGGGGGGGGGGGGGGTTGAAGAACAGGTGTACAGTGCCGTCATGATGTGGGTGTAACACAACATACAGGAGCGCCGGCCCCACCTCGCTAATGTGAGTAGGGTTGTGTGGGATGGGGGGGGGGGGGGTTGAAGAACAGGTGAACAGTGCCGTCATGATGTGGGTGCAACACAACATACAGGAGCGCCGGCCCCACCTCGCTAATGTGAGTAGGGTTGTGTGGGATGGGGGGGGGGGTTGAAGAACAGGTGTACAGTGCCGTCATGATGTGGGTGTAACACAACATACAGGAGCGCCGGCCCCACCTCGCTAATGTGAGTAGGGTTGTGTGGGATGGGGGGGGGGTTGAAGAACAGGTGTACAGTGCCGTCATGATGTGGGTGCAACACAACATAAAGGAGCGCCGGCCCCACCTCGCTAATGTGAGTGGAGTGGTGTGGGATAGGGACGGGGGTGATAAAGACTTGAAACCCGTAGTTAAGTAAAGTGCGTCATTATTGCGGGTGTGGTTATTTAATAGATAAGGTTTAAAGCAAATACGATGTAGGAAAACTATCGCTATAATGGATCGTGGGCATTGAGTGATAAAAATCAGGAAAACTTATTTTCGTACTGTTCAGTAAGAAACAATGTTCAATGTGTTGCTCAGGTGCTGCAACACGTGAGATTGTGCCTATTATCGCCCAAATTCCTGGTGGGCACCGTGGGCTCGGACATTCTCATCAAGGCGGACGACTCATGCCGGGACCTGGTGGACGAGGCCAAGAACTACCTGCTGCTGCCGCAGGAGCGCCCACTCATGCAGGGCCCCCGCACGCGGCCCAGAAAGCCCATTCGTTGCGGCGAGGTCCTGTTCGCAGGTAATGACGCTAGTAGGCCGGGGTGGGGAGGAGGGGGTTGGTGTTGCGTAGTGTACTGTTATTCTAGATGCGTGATGTCACAGATTCCGTGGGGAGATGAACTGACAAACAGTCTAAAAGTTATGCTTATGACTTTGTACTTTATGGGAGGCTCCGTAAAATGAGGAGGGAACGTGATGTCTTAAATCAATTTCGCGCTCTGCAATGATGACGATGTGGTAAGATATAGTGTTGTGTGGTGCACGCATTGCGGCTCCTGTGTACATGCTTCCGTCTTGTTTTTTTTTCCCTTTGACCAGTGGGCGGGTGGTGCAGCGGCGACGCCATCTCGAGCGTAGAGCGCTACGAGCCGCAGCACAACGAGTGGCGCATGGTGTCGCCCATGAGTAAGCGTCGCTGCGGCGTGGGCGTGGCCGTGCTCAACAACCTCCTCTACGCCGTCGGCGGCCACGATGGGCAGTCCTACCTCAACAGCATCGAGAGGTCTGTGTGCAGTTTTTGTTGGCCCTATGCATGGCTCTGTAATTTTGTTGGGCCTAGCGAGAGGTCTGTGTGTAAAGTTGTTTGGCCTATCGAGAGCTCTATAATTTTGTTTGGACTATCGAGAGCTGTGTGATTTTGTTTGGCCTATCGAGAACTCTGTAATTTTGTTTGGCCTATCGAGGGGTCTGTCTGTAATTTTGTTTGACTATCGAGAGCTTTGTGTGTAATTTTGGTTGGCCTATCGAGAGCTCTGTGATTTTATTTGTTCTGTCGAGAGATCTGTGTGTAAAATCGTTGGGTCTGTTGGTGCAGCTTGTGCCCATTACTATGAGTTAAAGTGGGATTAACACGACCCTCTACACCCCTCTGAAGTCTTTATTTTGGCTACCGACGAGACTTTGTGTACATGTGTGTATTTTGGTGTGACGATATTAGGTACGACCCGCAGACGAACCAGTGGAGCAGTGACGTGGCACCCACCAGCTCGTGCCGTACGAGCGTGGGGGTGGCGGTGCTGGATGGTTTCCTGTACGCCGTGGGTGGGCAGGACGGGGTGTCCTGCCTCAACTTCGTCGAGAAGTACGTCCAGCGGTGGGGGAGGGGGTAGGAGGGTAAATTGTTTTAACTGAACAGCTGAGGGGATGGGTTGGATTCGAACGCTATCGACATCATGCGGAAAGTGCGTTTAGTAGTTCAGGTTAAGCTTGTTTCTGACGTTAAACCATTATATTGCTGGTTTTGCATCAAGTTAATAATGATAACGTTTTTGTTTTCTTATATATGAGGTTAGATTAAAATCAATGAAAATAAAAAAAAATAAAAAAAAAACAAACTTATCCCATTTTTAGTGGGGAAAGTGATACTGACTTTTTTTCTGTAATAGATACGATCCACAGACAAACAAATGGACAAAGGTGGCCTCCATGACGACGCGCCGCCTGGGGGTGGGCGTGGCCGTGCTGGGAGGGTGTCTGTATGCTGTGGGCGGAAGTGACGGCACGTCGCCCCTGAACACGGGTAACCGGCCATTGTTTTGTCACGTGATGCCTGCTGATGTGTTCTAGCTTGCAGTGAATTGAAGTATCATTAAAAGGCTGATGCATTTTATTTATTTATGTATTTTTTTTTTGCACAAGGACGTTTCTCGTTTTATGAAACCTCTTAGCAAAGGATCAACGCAAGTGGAAAACGTCACTCAAGTGAAACGTAATGTCAAAAATAAAAAAAAAATAAATAAATAAAAAAAAGGTAAATGTTAAGAAAAGGAGAAATTTGTAGTCAGTTATAACACACGTGTAAAAAATGCGAATAGAATAACAAAAAATGAACAAAAAAAAGAATGTGTTTTACTTACGTGAAGTGGAGAGGTACGACCCACGCGCCAACAGGTGGACGGGCGTACCGACAATGGGCACACGGCGGAAGCACCTGGGCGTGGCCGTCTACAACAACATGATCTACGCGGTGGGCGGGCGCGATGACGCGACAGAGCTGAGCTCGGCCGAGAGGTACAACCCCAACATGAACCAATGGCAGCCCGTCGTGGCGATGACGTGTCGGAGGAGTGGGGTGAGTGAGTCGCAAGACTCGTTGGCTCGTTATATCTTACACAAAGCATACACACGCACACACACAAAAAAAAAATAATTCTAGTGCTCGATGAACCACGAAAATGCATTCGTGATTTTTCTGTTGCCATTTCTAGTTGTTTTATCGCAGATCAAGCTTTAGTGTACGTTTTTGATGTTTAATTATGATTATATTTGTCTTTTTTTTCCAATTTTGCTTGACTATTTTCACTTCAAGTGGCGTAGTATACAAAAGATTTAAAATATGACCATTGACACATTGAAATATGAATATGGAAGGCTTGTCAAATGATATATGTACTGCCACGCAAAACTTGATGAATATTTGCGGCACTTTGTCTCTTGTTTACTCGCCAGGTGGGGCTAGCTGTCGTTAATGGACAGCTGATGGCGATTGGTGGATTTGACGGCACGACTTATTTGAAAACTGTCGAGATTTACGACGCAGAAACAAACTGTTGGAAACTGTATGGAGGAATGAACTACCGGAGACTTGGGGGAGGGGTAGGGGTGGTGCGGCTACCCCAGCATGAGGCGCACTTATGGTAGCAGTTGTGATGGCGGGGGGTGGGGTTGAAATTTTCCTTAAAAATTTTTTTAAAAAATCATACTCTTGTGTAGAATTTTTATGCAAGTGTGCACAAAATTTCAAAACCATAAAGAAATGGATAGAGAGAAAAAATAGAATGAAAGCAATCGAAAAGCATGGCTGGCCATGTGGGGTGGGGTTGAGGTGATTGGAGGTGGTGGAGGGTGGGGGGGGAGAGGGGTGGAGATACTCTGATGCATGGTGTCTGGGAGTGGCGGCCACGCTGGTGTCCGTCGGTTCGTTTGCTGGTGTGCTGTCAGTTCGCCTGCATTGCTGGTACACTGCTCCCCACGTAATTCATATGAGCTGTGTATGCCTTTTAAATTTTGAATGTTTTCTGGACTCACAGACAGTATTGTAGGAACTTCTAAGTCCTACTTTACCTTAATGGAATATTTTTTGGTAACTTTTTTATGAGACTTGCTTTAGCTCCTTTTTTGAAACAAGATCATTGAGAATCAGAAAAATGTGTTTTATGTGGTTTGTTCCAAGTCGAATTGTGGTTTGATTTTACAACATAAAATAGTAAAATGGTACAACTTGAAAGTTTTATGCCGCAAAATGAACGTGATGATTGAAATAGTCACATAAAATTATGTTAAGCCGTGTAGGTCGTGCGCAGATTTATCCTAGGCAATGTGACGTCATAGGCAGCTTTGTTTTGTGGAAACTTGGCTTTGGTATTTAATGTAATAGGTTGAAATAGCTCAGACAGTTCTCCGACTGATTCGGAAGAGTGCTGACATGTCATGAAACCATGTAATGTGCGACTTCGTGAACAAAACTGCGACCTTGTGACTTTGTGACCATGTAATGTGCGACTTCGTGAACAAAACTGCGACCTTGTGACTTTGTGACCATGTAATCTGCGACTTCGTGAACAAAACTGCGACCTTGTGACCGTGTAATCTGGGACTTGATTACAAGCACGATGTACAATAAATCGTGAATTCTTAAACATTCTAATTAAATATACTGAATTTTTAATGCCGATTTCTTGAGTGAAAGTGACATTTTTAAGTGATAAATGTGCCTATACATACCGATTAGTACTGTCCTTCGCCGCGATATCTGATCAGAGCGACAGAGTTTGTGTTCAGTTTGGACTGCTAGTGGAAACGCGTATTTATCATTCAGACTGCTAGTATTTGAATCCCGTGTGATCGCAAAAAAAATGACTTCTTCTGTAGTTTTAATGCTAAAACCGCTATTTCATCCTGCGTAGTACCGTATCCTTGGTTGTGATTGGCTCACTCAAACTGGCCAATCAGCTGGAGAAAGCAATGAGGTTATCACCTCAAGATACAGATTCTACACCTGCAGGAGGTGGAGGTGGAGGCGTAGTTCCTGTATTAGTAGGGGGGGTGGGCCGATTGGCTGGCTGGCAAGAGGGCGGGTGCCACCAGCGGCCTAGAGTTTATCAGAAACCATTTTCGTTGTGTAGTTAAGGCTCTTACATTTGTCTTCAAGTAGAGAGTAGAGTTACGTAGTGCCCCCCCCCCCCCAAACCCACTCTTTCTCCGTCCAACACCTATCCCTACACTCAACCTTTTCAGTGCATGTAAAGGCAGTAGTTTGATCAAGTCTAATAACGGGATAAATTGGTTGTTCTGAATAATGTGTTAAACTTATTGGCTAGTGAAAGTTCTCGTGAACTGTGTGACGGTGATTGACTGCGGGTTAGAGAATAAACATTATACGTAAAACTGTTAATAGCTGTGCGCTTTATTTCGGGCGTTGCATCTTTAAATAAATGAGAACTTGGGAAAATATATTTCTTTAAATTCTACGTATATCTGATTGAAAGAAAGTAAGGTAAATGATTCATTGAATTTCGAATATTGTGGCGTCTACGGAGTAATTGGTTCTTCATGTAAAATTTCAGAAAGATTGTGATTGATATTGCTGTGTAAAGCTAGAAGAAAAAGAACACAGAGTTAGTCAGAAATATCTATTCTTTTATTCGAACATTCAGATTTGGCTTCTTTGTTTAGAAAATTTTTTAATGGCTCAAAGTTAATTAATATAAATGTTAAATGAAAGAATGAATTACGAATAACTTTAATACTGTTAGAAATGGTGTTATAAAACTTAGAAATCTCTGGGTACTTTTTTTTCATATACAGGGAAGCGATTTTTTAGAATCAGCTGAAAATAGAGAGAACAGCTTTGATGATATCCAGCAGTGCTGCTCTTAGCCAGCAACAGTCCTTGAACTCCCACAATGCATCACTGTTCGTTCACATAGAAAACTTGTCTCGAAGTCCTAAAGAAGTTTAGAAACATTTAGCATTTAGAAACGCCAGTAACTTTTCAAAAATTTCATGTGTTCATCATATGGGGATGTTACTCCCTTCAAGAGGGCGTAATTTTGGGTAATAAATGTTGTGTAAATTTTTAACATAAATGACGTGTGGTCACACGTATCTAGGGTTGATGACGTAAGCAATGGCACTATTAAAGCGGTCTGTCGGATACGTTTGGCTATTTTATATCCGGTCTGGATCTCCTTTTGCAAAGAAAGGATATGCTTACTTTCTATCTCGCTGTAAGCTACAATCTGTTTGCGATGTTCTCCGAAGTTCCTCCGCATATTTCATGCGTGAGAAGAACGTATTTTAAAAACGAAACTGAGTTGGAGAACAGGTACTTGTGACGTGATAGCTCAGGGAATGTTTGTAGCCATGCCATGTTGTTAACATACATGAACATTTTCCTTTTCCAACAAAAAATTTAGTATTCTACAATAAAAAGCAAGAATCTCTGTTAAAACACTAAATCTTGCCTTTTCAAAATAAGTTGCAATAATTTTCGAAATATTTGTTCAAATTCAATTTTAATTTAATTGTACTTCTGCGAAGTTTGGATTTTTACATGAAGTGAAAGGAGGCGTATAAAGAACTTGGGAATGTCATACGCATTTGACTCACAAAAACAAAAAATAATCAGTGATCTGCCATTCATGTTAGATATAACAACAGATAGTTTCATTCTAGCATAATAGTGCTTTCATATATTTAAAAGTTACGTCATTCTAGCATAATAGTACTTTCATATATTTAAAAGTTACGTCATCATGTTAACAGTACGTTCTTCTGAATGCAATGTTTTATTAATTTTACTTTGGATATCTGACATTGTCATGATGGTTTGTTTCGCTTTCTTGAGGGGATGGGGGGGGGGGGGAGGGAGAAGCTATGAGCTTTTACAGTTTTAAGTGATCAGATAACCGTGTTTGAGCACATTTGAACGTCATTATGGAGCGTTGTTTGCAATTTGAAAAAAAAAACCCAATAAACTAGAGCAGTGTGTATAGCCCACATATTCCCCACAGGCAGCCCATCAGTTAAACACGGCCATCAATGTAAACCTTAGACATAGTACAAACTGAATATTACACTAGAAACGACATCTCTAATTGGTCCAGTTTCCTTGGGCCACCCTGGCCCATTTACAATATTGATCCTTGTTAGTGCCAAAGAAGCTACACACCAAGTTATATTAAAATCCCTGCAGGTGTTCTTGAGATACCGTGTTAACAATAGTCAATCAAGAGCTGAAATTTTCTAAGTTCAGTTGGTGCATTTTCCTTGGACGAACCTGCCCATTCACAATACCGATCTGTGTTTGTTCCCATAGAAGCTACACACCAAGTTTCATTAAATTCCTTGCAGCAGTTTTTAAGTTATCGTGTTAACAAGCAGTTGATCACAGACCGACCGACAGACCGACCCACGGTCGATCGCATATATTCCTCACATTCTGTGGGAAATGAATAAAAAAAAGTAAAAGAACACTGAACAGAAGACAAATATCACATTTCGTTCCATGCAATTAGCGCATTACTCTTCGAAAAGGTGGTGTATTCAAACTTAAAATAGGTGTTCAGAGCATGATAAATTAAATACCGCCCCGGCCACCAACCCATCGCACCCTTCAGATATTACCGCTAATGTACTCTCGTTAATAAATTGATATATTCCGGTATTTTATGAAATAGCTAGTCGATTCGTATAATGTCACCGCTCATATTAAATTGGGTTTTCAGAAAACATTCACTTTAAGACCGGCAGTTTTGCAGTGTGATTCTGTTCTGATTTGCAGAACGACAGGGAACAAAACGAAACAGGGTGTGTCAGTCCACATTAAAGGTTCAACTTCCAGTTTGTTCTCTCAACGAAGCCTAAATCTAATTCTTTACCGCGAATTCTGCGGGAAAATAGTTTCGTGTTGAGATAGTTATAATGACAGTCAGGCGTACAAGAACGAATAAAACATTTCTTTCTATTATCAGTATTTTATTAAAGTTTACTGAATTTCGACTCTATGCATGTTAAGTACGTGCTGCGTGGGAAAAACTTTTAAAACACCACGTCACTACTGACCAAACATGCCACATTCATACTTAACAAAACAAGTACAACAGCAGGAACGCTATACAACTGTGCCCGCTCGTTGCTAGTCAATCCGGCCTTGTAACCCAACGGCTGAATTTCCCAAATTTAAAATAAGAAACCTATGATCTACTAAGGTGTACATTATAAGAAACTGCAACACCAACGTAATTTTAACGCGCTTCACAGTAAAACATATATGGCATTTGTTATTTTGGATTTTTCCTTTCTCCGCGAAAGTTCAGAAACATGTGACTTGGGCATGTCATCCTTCACCCTCCTCCAGAAGCATATTTGGTATTCCATTGTTTATTGGAAACTTTCTGTTCGTTTCTGGACACACCAAATTTCCTTCCTTGATTTCTACCTGTAACATAGAAACATAACGCATTGCATACATACGCCAGAAGAAAAACGATACAGGCTTACAAAAAAAGAGGATTTTAGAAATAATAGCATGTGTCTTCGATGCTCTGTTAAATAACAAATAAAAGCATATTTTCATGTCTATAAGAGAGGAAATAAAGCTGAAGTGCCCCTTATCACAAGTGTACCTTCTAACACTCTTTCAGTTTCGTTATGCTTAAAAAATAGGCATTCTCCTCTAGCACTCCCCCCCCCCCCCCCCACCTTTATATATTTGAAGTGCGACAAAGGGCCGATAGGACCCTACGATATACCTCCAATAAAATGTGGTGTGCCTTCTTCAGGAAGTCGTCTGAACTTGTAAAATCCGCTGGTACTCTTGTGGGTACTTCTCCTTCCTTTCCGATCTGGAAATATGCCAAAACACAGCTTGATACAAGTTATAGCCTGTTTATTACTCATTATAACGGAGTACACTGAAAACTCGTGAATATCACTGACTGGAACTCACCATAGACGCTGCACTGACTACCGCTGGCCACTCGAGCCTGGGGATCATTCGGGCAATAAACTCCGGGTTGTAATCAACCATTGTCGTCTCGATTTTTGTTGCCTACCAACAATCAAGTTACAAATTTTGTTATAATGTACGGAAACCACTAATACACGCAAAAATAGTCGGGTCTCATTTTTTTTAACACTATCAGGTCGTTTCCCCTCATTTACAAGAAATAATCCGAAATTTAATTTTTTCTCATAACTTTTTTTGTTCTTGTTTTATCCCTTATGTGGCGCAGACGAAAACAACCTTCCGTCGGAGAATTTTGGGCTGTTATGAAATAACTGGCATTCTTAACTAGTTTGTTTTCAGCCTCGGGTAAAGGTTGACTTGAACTTTTGGTTCTATACGGTCGAAATGCCATGATGTTTTGGCACAATTCACAGTGTGAATCCATTTATTGGCTCTTCAGGGATGAAATATAAAGATTCTTACTTAGAAATTTGCTAAAAAGTTTTGGCGTTTCGACTGAATTACGTTGGGATAAAATTATAAAGAAATAATTGTGAAACAATTGCAAAAATCTGAAAAATTTACCAGTAACCTAGATTAAATCCGCCAGTGCCTGTCGTTTCACCACCTCCCGAAAACAGCTATTATCCCGGAAATTATATTTTTTGCCGAACCTCCCGACAACTGCTACTAGTTTTCGAATGCAAAATACTGATGTGCTATAAGCAAACTGTCAGTATACACATATAAATATCAGGTTTATGCTCACATGTCATCCTTTTACCTGTTAGTTATCATTTTGAAAAGCGAGTTGATATGTCTTACAGTTTGCATTTAAAATATTGATATTTCGGGATAACAGAACAAAGTGGCGAGTTACAACTATGCTCGAAAATCCTGCCCGTAAAGAATATATTGGCCCGGCATTTTTATGAATCACAACATTTTACTTCACGCATAACAGAAAACATGTGTAAAATCCTGTATTTGCCACATACCAAAATATTAGTTGATCGCGTTCAAAACACGAGAGTTATTGCGCAAAAACCACTGAAAAGTGACGGACGGTCCTAGCTTACTGGTACAGTCGAACCGACATCTCCATGGGAAAAGTCCAAATTACGAACTGTTTATTATTAGGTGCAAGTACGAAAGCTACTTGGAATAATGCCCTGAGCAACTTGGTATACTGGACCCACGCATCTAAGAATAACTATTGCACGTAGTTTCTTTCTTTCTTTAAATTCGGATTACAGGAAAACTCGGAGCTACATGCATGGGCGATAATAAACGACTTCACCATATCTCGAAAGGCGCATTTTCTTTAAAGGCAAATAGCATTCTACCTCAATACCGAGAGGAAACCCTTGTTTTACACCTTTTATTATATTGGAGGTTAACATGTTATGAGTTAAAAGTTTCATTTTGTTTGATTGTTTCTTTCTCTAAAATTTTAATCGTGCCCTGGCTGTTTACATGAAATGGCCCATTTCTACAACTCACGATTAATTGCAAATATTCACTTGAGAACTAACTTTTCAAGTGTATGTTAGTGCTAGAATTACTCCCTTTACTGCCTACCCTTTTGAATAAAATAAATGCTATGCTTTCGCTACGACACTATCGTTACCTTGTGTCATTACATTTATAGAATAAAAATTGACATAAAAAGCAGACTAAAAAAGTTCAAAATAAAATAAGGGTAACTGTCAAAGTATTTAGTTAGACTTAGAAAACTGCTTTCAGTAAATCGCGCTTCTGAAGTTTTTAAGTGCTCGTGCTGTATTCTCGGGTTATATGTTTTGTTTTATTGCAGATTTGTTCGATGTGAAGGGGAGGGGGATTGTTTGGTCGTTGAAAGTAGAGGTGATACTGGCCAGTTAGTGTAAGACTGGAGTAGTTCGGGATTACAAATTTCTTTTGGTGCTAAATGGAGACATAATAATAATGAAGTATGTTTCTTTCTTTTACTAGTTTTGTTGTTGTAATCTACAACAGCCGGGTACATTTTACAGCAGCGGGAAAGTAGGTCATTGTCGTTTACTTTACCATTAAATTCGAATTTAACTCATAAAAAGAATAAATAAAATTATGCTAGCAATTTTTTTTTTCAAATGTTTTCTTGTGAAATCTTTATTAGCTAATGAACTTCTTATCCGTCAATACAAAGACAAAAACGAGACAGGGGCTAATATTCAATAAAGGTTTTGTTTATGTGTTGTTCATCCCGAATACGTAGACATCTACAACAAATATTCCGCAAAATAGCATTTATTATCCATACTAAAATGCACCAGAAGTTTTTTAGGATAGAGATAATTTCTCCGAGGAGCTCATTAAGCTGATCCTATTGTGAAATTCTTTGTAGAAAATATGAAAGCTAAAAAATATACTGTTGGCTAAAACTCAGCAAGTATGCTTTGCTATGTGCTTAACGGATGTTTATTTAAGTCCGCCATTTAAATAATATCGGTTAAAATGTCCGCTTCTACAATAGATATTCTTTTTTAGCAGCAGTATCTGAGATTTCATTTCATGTTGATGTTAGGAAATTCTATATAGGAAATTTCAAAGCACAAACTGGTAGTACTTGCTGAAATTCACAGAACAAACTTCCTTAATTAGGTGCACAAGGGGTGTTTAATTAAATCACTCATTTATTTGTTTAAAAGGCAGATATTACTACTGAACAATTTTTATACTAATATCTGACATTTGGCTTTTCTGGACACCATGCGACGGGACCAAAAGAAAAGATAATATATGCTTCAGGACAACGCTCTGAAAAGGGTCATGCCAGCAGAATTCACCCGAGAGATTCTGGAATGGAATCTTCCACACATGTAGTTAGCCACTTCAGGAATTCCCCATCGACTTCGTAACGAGGAAACCCCCTATGTAAACAGTGTAGTTTTAGTTTTAGCAAAAAATGTCGTCGAAGAAAACAACCAACAGTGGTACTCCCAATCTCCAATCAGATATTGAAAGCAGACCGCAAACCCAAGACACTTGTCGTTCGGAAACGCCAGGGGACTGCAATATTGCAATGCGGTGTGCATTGAAAGGGACCGTTGAAAGATTTATCAAATGTTTCGAAGATGACGAGGATCCCTTTCGCGAATGTGTAAATGAAATGATGGTGGACAGAGATGAAGATGGAAAATCACCGCTGGATATGGCTTCAATTTTAGGGAGGGTCGGAATGATTAAAGAATTAGTTACAAGGGGTGTTGACCCTAACACAACAACTTCGAAAGGTAACACCATTGTCACTGGAAGGGATCAATATGATGTCGAGCGATATCGAAATGAGACGGTTTCGTAAACGTTTATTTTGCCCGCAATATCTTATTTAAAGCGAAACATTAATATTTCATTTTAATGGATAGTTATTATATTTTAAAATTTGGAAATATTTTCGGTTTGTCAAAGTTATTAAGGTTTAGATTATTCCATTACCATATCGCTGTTCTAGTTTTAATATCCTTTCCCTCGCACGCATTTGTATGGCACTGAAAATGTCGGATTTGAGCTTCTGCTACAACCCCGCAATATTTAAGCTGTCATAAGACACTGAAATACACAGAATACTGGTGTTCATATTGATACAGGGATCGTGCGTGTAGAATTCTTCCGTATAAAATGCTGCACTGTAGTTCTTGCAACTGACTGTGGCTCTTTGCAAAGTGGATGGTCGAACGTTTTCACAATTATACGAAAGTCAAAGTTTTGGACCTTCCTCTAGATCATTATTTTTATTTTAAATACCAATTCAAGTGGCGGGCCGCTTCTTAAAGCTAAATGAAACTATTCATTTTTGTTCTTTCTGTGCCGTAAGTTAAAGTTATGATTTGGAAATTTTTGGAAATCAATATTAAACAAAAAAAAAAAAAAAACGTTGGATTAATTTAGAACTTAGATTAAAGCGAGTACTTGTGTAACTTCATCATTTTCTTCAGGTTATACAGCCCTTCACCTTGCGGCAGCTTGGGGAAAGATACAGTGCGTAAAAATGCTAGTGGAAAATGAAGCTAATATTCAGCTTAAAACTAGTCACGGCGAGCGGCCGAGAGAGATCGCCTTGAGATATGAACAGAGTGAATGTGTTGATTACCTCGATTGGGCAGGTGACTTTGGAGCTTATTTACCGTACACGTTACAGTAATCACCCTGTAGCCTGTGGTACAGGGAAATGTACAGCTAAGTCTTTCATTAAGCTTACCTAAAAATCGTAGTTTGATTTAACATAAGGTTTACCAGCTAGAGTTAGGAGTTATAATTCACATGCCGCAAACTGCTGATCTTGAAAGAGTTACTTTATGCTACAGTCTATAGTGGTAAATTTCTTTGTTGTGTTAAATCTAAACAGATATTTCACTGTACACCATACTACGTTACGTGTTTCGGGTTATGGAATTCCAACTGATGAAATGTTGTTTATTGCATACCCGCATATTTTTAGGGACTAAAATAAAAGCCCAGCTAAATATGAAGATGGAAAATAGTGGTAGAAGTTTTTTTTTATTTTATTCTTAGATAGAAGGACCTCCTTCCACCTCCACCCTGCATCTTCAGAATGGCCCGCACTTCGTTTCTTTGGTTGTTCAGCATGGCTGTAAAGCATTGTCATGCAAAAAAAAAAAATGAAAGAAAGAAAACGCAATGTAAGATCACCGACAAAGTGTTTGGTTCAGGAATTATTAACTTGGCGCAGTGTTTCTTTGTTATTCAGAAGCCAAGCAGGATTTGCAACAGTGCATAAGAACAATGCGAGAAACTGTTGCTGATCCAGAAAAAGTACAGGGTCGTCTCTCCAGAGAGGAAAAGGTACAACAGCTGTTCAGAATTTCAAAATTACCTGACTGGCTTATGTTGGGCTGAAGTATTTCCTTGTTCTGGGATGTGTTTTTGTGCCAACTATGTTGCCAACCAACCTATGGCGGGTTATTTGAAAAAGAGCAGTAATACAATTTTGTTCTATTCAGAATTTGCTATGTGAAAACACAGATTTTTTTGTGTTGCCATTTGACATTGTTCAATTTGGTTGTTATAGAAATCTACAGAGCAGTTATGTAACGAGAAAGATCATTGGCTGGAAATAACGCAAGAGGCAACAACGCAAGATTTTCTCAATGTTAAGCAAGATTTTGAAGAAACGTGTGCACCAGTTTGGCAGAAACTAAACGAACCGCGTAAGTTTTTGAGTAGGAGCCTGAAGCTTTTGTCCAAATCCAGTATCCTTTCGATTTACCGTTTGACTAGTTTATGAGAAACTCTGTTCTAGAAATTCCAGGAAGTGCCTTTTTAGGTCCAGTTTTAATGCTAGGATAAAAACAAGTCCGGCGTATTTTCCCGTTAGCTTTAAAGAATGGGCGGGGGGGGGGGGGGGGTTAAAATGAGGAATATTGGAATGAAAAGTATAGGAAATCAAATTGAGAAAGGTCTGTTCTATTTGTAGCTTCCCAAAGTTTATTCTTTGTTATAATGTGGCCGGAAGTCCACTTAATTCTTGAAGTTACGGTGAGTAATTTCTGTGCAAATATTATTAAGTTAATTTTCTGAAAAGCGCAAACATATAAGTTCATGAAGCAGTGAATATAGTTTGGTGATTTGTATTTAAACCTTTCGCAATATTTAGATTCAGCTAGTAAACGGGTGAGTTGGCATACGGAGAAGCATTTAATCTTGGCACTTTTTAGTTTCCAGAGCGAGCCAAAACAAACTACCACGCCTCTCTTTAAAAAGTCCATTGCGAACTGTTTTGATGTCACTGTCTGTTTTTTTTTTTTTTTTTGTTTTTTTGTTTTTTTTGAAAATTTTTGTTGTTTTTCAAATATATCCGACAAATCTTGTTGAGTTTGAAGTGTTGGTTTGTTTTGGCGGGGAAGTTTATTGGCACTGTATCTCGAGACCTTAGCAAATAGCAGTGTGGCACACGGGGGTATTGAGATTGGTAGGAGGGAGGTGTTACTATTTGTTTGGAGAGAGATTTAGAAAGAGCACCAAATGAAACATGACCTTGACGATTCAAGTGCCGACCGGAATCGATGCTTACATTAAGCCAAAGGTAGACAGAAAAACCAAAATCCCCCCCCCCAAAGAAGGCTTGCTGGCAGCCTTCTCGTAAAGTGATTTTTTTGTTTTACGTGTGGGAGGGACATGGTATGGTCCCCCTCTACTTTCCCCCCTTTTTCCTACGCACTTTATTTTTTTTCTCGACAAGCTGGCACTTTAAAGAAGGAGTTGCTGGTCTAGTGTTTATTCCAATAAGAATTATAAGTTTCCTTAGTTGCGAATCTGTGATTGACATCAAGGAAACAAAACCAACCACAAGTTTAGAATGGTGCTGGTTTTGAGTGTGTCTGCAATACCGTTGTCCAGATCGCATTAATTTAAAACACAGCCATGTCAGCGGATGTTTCTGCACCTGGAATAAACACTGGAATTAAAGAAGAAAAAAAACTATGTTGCGAGGGATAAAGTTTCTTAGCTTGAAGCTGTGTTCAGATTGTGTAAGAATTTTATCCATAACAAGCATTATTCTAAAGAAAAATGGCACATCCTCGTGCCCCAAGTCATGTGATCTCAACATTATGGCATAGTTACCTTTTAGCAACAATCAAAAACATTTGATAGTTACTACAGATATTTATTGTCGGAGTAAATTTTAATAATTTAAAAAAGGCAGACGTTTGAATACAGCTTTAAGCGGATCATTTCCCTGTGGTGCAGGTTTCTTTCGTTTTGCTTTGAAGCTTATTGACAAACAGTTATTAGTGGTGGTGGTAGGAGTGGGTGGGGGGGGATAAATAGGGATGGAATTGATGCTCTATTGTGGGAGTTTTGGGTAGATTTCTGAGCGATCTCATTGCCTTAACCCACTACAAAAGCATTTTCCGAATTCGTGTGGGTATATTAAACACAAATAAATAATAAACTTTCAAATTTCATACCCAATATCCACTTCCTTTTGGCATAGAGCCCAGTATTTGTTTTTTTTTTTTTTTAAGTATATGTTCTGAAAAGGCAATAACTAGATATTTAAATACTTTTATAATTCAGTTATTTTTACTTTTCATAATTCTCGTTTCAGTCCCAGAAAAGGAAGTAAAGAAATGAAGAACCAGTAGCGATGACGTCATTTTGGTTGCCATGACTACCAAGTACTTTTGACTGCATCATTGCTCACCAATTGTTGTGCTGTTTGTGCGTTGTTATCTAAAAGCCAACCTCTATGCCGGTTCAATCTGTTGTGTGTTAGACCTATTTGTTCCGCCGACCAGCTCACTGGGAATGCCGCGAAAACACTCAGTATTCTTATTGAAACACAGGAACTATTTCTTTATACTCATCCGCTTTGTAGTTGTACATCACATATTAACTTCTCCAGAGGTCTGCCGTCAAATAACAACGATCGGTTGTGAGATATCATTTATTATTGAGTCAACACTGTATTGTTGAATTCAGAATTGCCCGACCATCATTATAGTTTATAAAATGGGTATAGTTTTTTCGGCCCTCGAAATTCTGCATCTTTTTACTGGCGATTAAGTTTTAACACAAGCAGTCTTTTTAGGCGTTGACAGCGAAATGTACGTGCTAACACTACTGGTCATTTAGAAAAATAAATTAAACAGACTAAGGCTTTTATTTTTAAGTTCAACTCAATATATAAATACACTTAGCACCCAGCATGTGCTTCCTAAAAAAAGTAAATAAATAAATAAATAGCAGGCCGAAAATTTAAGTGGCGTGAAAATGGTTTTCTCTTCGCCAGTTGAACGATTAGGGCCACCAACTTTGAGGGCTTTTTTTCTATCGATAGAGCTCTTTGTTTCAGTTGTATTTTTACGGGAGCCAGAAAGTTCGATGAAACTTCGCACGAACTGTTGGGATTTCGTTGACATGTAAATATCCAGATTCAGCGTAGAAATCTCCTCTGTTGTATGGTTTTTCCAATAAAATATAATATATATTCGTAGTTAGCATTGATCACTGAATTACGCTCAGTGCTTTTTCAAATAAAATGAAAGGCTTATGGTTTTGTGTTATTTTCTTTTTTTAGGAGGGGGGCGGGAGATCGGGAAGAGGGATTGTTTATTAACAGCATAACCTCATACGCCATTGCGGTGTCTCGTAAAACAATGCTTCCCATACTTTTTACATCAACAGATTTGAACAGCCGAAACAGACATGGTCTACAGAAAAAAAAAGCATTGATCAGTCTGGAAGGATGTAGCTGTTTACAAACTAAATTTAACCGATCTTGACATTGTTTCATGGTGTTTTTAACAACCAATAAGTTGACATTTCAAATGCTTAGAATTCAACACACACGTTACTTACTGATATTGCAATTGACCGACAATTAAATTAAAGTGGAAAGTAATGAACACTTGGTTATAAAACTTATAACCGTGATGTCGTACAGTTTCAACAATTCTGAATGGTAAGAAAACTGGTTACCAGTAAACGCGATGACATGGATTGATTATGAGAACGACGGGATAAACCAATGAACAAACCTTAACTTAAAAAAGCTTTATTTTTTAATCATTGTTTTCTTCTACCACATGAATGCTTTATACGTAAGAAAATCACATATAGGAATATAAAAGCCATCACGCAAAATAGTAATTCTCGAGTTATTGATTTTTCCGCAAAGTACCAGCTCATTTGAGTTAAAACAGTGCGCGTAGTTATGGTTAGGTTAGAGAAATAAAGGTCTCTAATTGCTTGAGCCCTGAACAAATAAAATACAGTGTTTTTATGTGGGCATGACGAATCGAATTCTTCACATTTTATATATCTTTCATATATACTGTTGACAAACAGAGTTCCTGTAGTCACGTGACTTTCTATTGCTGGAAATTCTCGTGCATATTGCCGTGAGGGCCGCGGGAGATTTGCAATTACTGTATCGAAAAATGGCTGACGCTTTTTCGCTATAAGAACATCAGTGAAAAGACCATAGTTATCTAGATGTGGTAGTGCTATATCCGTACTCATATGCATGGCTAACTGATGGTATAAAATATGCATGTCATGTCTGCATCCTACATTATCGCTCACGTACACTCCTCCATAATGGCGTAGTATGAAATATACGGCAATATTCTGGCGCTGTTCGCTACTGTATGACGCAAAAACTGGCGCAAATGGCGAGTAACACACCGTCAAGAATTGCTGAACGGCGTCACAGGTCCACGTTCGATGTTCGAAACCACGGCTTGCGTTCAGGCAAGATTGATAATTATTCCTTTGCCCGTCTGTGAGATCTCCAAAAGCGCATCTAATGTGATGCATTGTCTCGGGTATGATATCGTCATTGTGATTGGACGATTCGGAAAAACAAGCAATCTTTTCATTGGTCGAAACAGCATCCTGAATGACAGTATCACTCATACAAAAGGGTTTAAAGCACAACCCCAAAACGCAAGTATAAACTATCAAGCAGCGCATTTTATAATTTGATAACGTGTCCGAAAGTCTTTTTGATTGGATTTCTTTTTCTTCTACTTCTTTTTTCTTCGTTTTACTTGAAGAAAAAAGTGACCAATAACAACATGCACGTGATAAAAATGTTATACAACAATTGTTATATCTTATTGGTGGAAATAATACACACCAATTGTTTTTTAAGACAAAAGAAGTCAGTTTATCCTCGTGTCACAGACATTCTCAGAAAGGATATTCATCCGGCTTCCACATATTGTACAACATTTCCTACTAGAACAGTTTCCAGTTAAACTAACATTCTTTATACTTTTTTTAAATGTCAGATTGGTTCCATTATAGAAGTGCCACTTTACACTGTACCAGTTTGAGCGTGTGTCTTCCGTGTTGCTTTGCTTCAAAACTTTGCGCTTTTCCTTCTATTACACAAGCAGATAATTTTTTTTTTCTTTTCAATTTTTTTAAAGTTTCCGTCCAAGCGTCAGCTAATTGGCTGCATATAAAATGACGAGAGTTTACGTCTCGGGGTCTGTCAACGTCTTTGTTGTAATCGATAAGTAAAATAGGAAGCTGTCAGGGACGACTGTCAGGAAACCAAAGGAGTTATTGAGGCATTGGACGGATCAGGATTTCCATATTAACATAAATACCAGCATAAAACATGCTTTGAGCTAGTCAATACACGTGTGTTTGTATAGCCGTTTTCAGGCTCTGCGTGTAGAAGGGGATATCGGTTTGTCCTCGCATGTAAGTCGTTTTTGTGCTCGGATTTTGTTTGCTTTTTTTTTTACAGACATTTCTAGACTTGCCATTTTCAAGGTAACCGCATATTATGAAATTGAGATACTTCGCTAAACGTGCGGCGTGAGACAGAGACCGGGGTAAGATCTGAAAAGAATATATGTCTCTTTCGCAAGGGTGTGCTTTAGTAGAACGAAGCTCGCGAGCGGATTGGGGGGGGGGGGGGGGTCGGGTGGTCGGAGGGGGGGGGGGGCAATTGGCATCCCATATGCTATCATACGTGTCCAAAAAAAAAAAAAACGCTTAGAAAGGGTGGTAATTTTGGGGCCAGACGCGGTCTGGTCGGGGTGCCAATTTCTCAAAAGGGGTATAATTTCCATTCAGTAGTGCGCGTTTCCCACAAAGAGCAGGGTTATTGCTCTATACGTTTTTTTTCCGCGTTTAACGGTCGCTTTAAAAAGTCATGGCTACATATGGTAACCAGTTGGTACGTGAGTGCCCCCCCCCCCTCCACCGCCTCACTGGGACGAAGCTGTGTATGCGTTTGAACAACGGCATTGCATGTGAAGTCTCACAAAAAGCGTCAAGCGACAATCATAGCAGGGGAGAGAATACCCCCCCCCCCCAACCTTCCAGCATATATCCTTCACTTCCATTGGTGTTCCCTCCGAGAAAAATATGTGACAGTCATTTTCCATAATTTCTCAAACAACCTTGTGCAGACGGATTGTGATCTGTTGTATGTGTGATTGCATGTATGGCGGGAGTAGGCGGGGCGGCAAGGGAGGGGGGACGGATAATACAAAGCTAGAGCCATTAACAGGTGGCTTTTACGTACAGAAGAGAGAGGAGATCATAATCAAGACTTGATGTACATTTGCTTGAAATATAACATCTCGATACCTTATAACTGTACAAAAACAGAAAACTGATCTGGTCTTCCCTTCCCAATGCCAGATACTTGCCAACCGCCTGAGAAGCGTCACTGAACAGTGCGCCCGGACAGTTAAATATTTATGTACAGAGGAATCAATGAGATATGCGTTGAACAGGCATGTTATATATATTCCTTTCGCACTTGAGCTGAGAACTAATTCAAACGCTTCTTTCTCAGAGGAGATGTTTTCTTTTCGCTTTTCTAAACATTTTTCATCGAGATCAAATCCAAAAATTATCTCGGGTTTTAACATAGTGCTCAATGCACTGACCAATCGCTGTTGTCCAACAGCCAGTCTATGCAGCGGTTTGGTGTCTTATGTAAAACACCTTTTTACTCCGCAGACCAACTGGAAATTCCGCAAAAATAGTACTCATAAAAGAGAGGAACAACTTTACAAAAATATCTATTCGCTCTGTGTTCATACACAACAGATAGATCTCGTCACAACGATTGGCCTATGTCACAGAATGTGAACTGATAAGGAATCACCAGACCAGGGAACAGTGCAATCTTTTATCATCCTGGAAATCAAATTAAAGTCGGATTTATGGAAGGATCACTTTTTTTGCATGTTTTTCAAGTTCGAACTACGGTTTTAGTAAGTGTACACTGTCACATATTAAAAATTTAATTGTAATAATATATGATCACGCGATATAGGTTTATACATATACCACACAAATACACTGCAAAATTTATATATAAAGCTTAATTACAGTGATATCGTACATAAAAGTGCACAAGTCAGTCCCCGGTAAGCACACCCAAGTAAAACCCATGTAAAACCCAGGGTTATTTTTGGTCCTTCCCACGTGAATCCCATGCATGGGATTTGCATGGGAATGAGACAAAAATCGAGGTAAAATCCATGGTCGGAATTCCCACGCATAATCCATACGGGAAATACATGGGCATTCCCGGGCAGATTTTGGTCAAAAAAATGGTGTCTCCACGGGTTTTACATGGGACGACCCACTCTGGGCATACACGATAACTCCATCGAATACACAGACATGAACCTTTATAACTATAGTGTAGTTATAAAGTACTCCTTAAAAGAATTTTAAGCATAAAAATTTTAGTGAAATTGGTATTTCCATGTCTAACTTTCTATTATACTTAGAAAAAATGCAGCCCTCCACCAAAATATGCAGAATGTAGCAAAATTTAAATATATTATCGCTCAATGGCGGCTGTTTCCGGTCTGCGATAATAAGCCCACATTGCCAGACTGCGCATAATATACGTGTATTTTACATGGGAATGCCCATATGGGAAATCCCACGTAAAATATACGTGTAATATACGTGTATTTTACATGGGAATGCCCATATGGGAAATCCCACGTAAAATATACGTGTAATATACAAATGACTTCTAATGAAATTTTACGTGGGAATTCAAATGTATAATATATAAAACCCATACGTATCCCACATGGGGAAATTTTCTGTGCTTACTGGGCTATGCTTTTCCCAAGTAAAACCCATGTGTTTCCCAGATAATTCCCATCCTGGGCCTTCCTATGGAAATCCCAGATAATGGTGAAGATGGGAAAAATATGACATGGAGTTGCCCATGCATTTCCCAGTTGGGACCCACCTGGGTTTACCCGGGTGGAATTTACGTGGGTATTCCCATTCATATTTCATGTGTATTTTACAGGGGGTTTCCCAGGGTGGGAAAACCCAGGCATTTCCCACCCAGAAATGGCTCCTTTCTCCACGGGATGAATATGGGTTTTCCCCTTTCCCACCTTCCCATGCAAATCCCAATTAAAACCCATACGTATCCCACATGGGAAAATTTTCTGTGCTTACTGGGTCATGCAATTGTGGAAAAAGTATTGTCAATATGAAGTAATTACTCTGACGCTAGTTTTCTGTCACTTCACATCCATGTGGTCGATGGTTTCGAAAACCGCAACTTTAAAAACATACTGAACCGTATACATTATATAATTCCAAGAAATTCATATAACTATCCCCCTCCCCCTTCCTTCATACACACGCACCATATATGCCAGTATGCTTTCCCCGAGGAGTGAGAATGAAGGCTAATAGCACAGCAGATATGCTCACATTTAAGCACTGCTCCGGGTGGACTGTTGATGACGTGTAATCAGACATATATGTTTGACCACCACTCTTCAGGTTTTAGGTTCACGGACAGCTGTTGTAAAACATGCTTGTTCACTGCGCGTTGCGATGTATGCTAAACAAGTTCTTGCCAAGATTTTTAGGCGTTTTATAGTTAATTCATTGGCCTTTTATAGTTCATTGGCCTTCCACAAATGCTCGAATCCCATACAAAACACGCCTGCCCCATGGGCAAAATCAGAAATGCTTAAATGGCGAAATCTGGCCAGAAACTCGTTATTTTCGTGAAAATTTTTTTCACGGTATCGTTCTGCGACCTGAGTGACGCATGGCAACTTGTGCAGTGCAAAGGCAAACGTTTTGCGTCACAAAGCCATCGTCATAGTTAGAGAACGCTGACTTTTCCCATCATTTCTTTATACGGGAGTGCATTATTCAGTCGGTGCATGCTATAATGGGGTTTTAAGACCTCGATCTAACCAATCCACAACATTAACCCGATCTGGTTGTAATTTGAGTTTGATTCGTCGCTACCGTATATCAACGTCTTACCAACGTCTTCGACCAAACGTTGAATAGACATTGAACGAGCAACGTTGTTTAGACGTTGCATTTGGTCACAACCGAAAAACAACTTTCTCCGACGTATGATATCAACTTCTTTGGTGCAACGTTAAATACACGTAGAAATTCGACGTTTGACAGACGCGGATAAATTGACTTTGCATAGACGTCGGACTCACAAAAACCTCTTGCTATCGCTCACTGGAAACGGTAGCCAGAGCAAGTTACTTCAAGAACGGACCAAAATATGGAGGTAAAAATTTGAGAATTTCAGGAGCGCACAAGTTTTCTCCCACCTACTTTTGAAAAATATTTATGGAAATCGACTCCATACGTTTACTGCCTGGGTCGATGGCCCAAAGGTGACCACAGCCTGATTGTCGCTGTCCTGGCGGTAGTTCTAGATTCATATTTCCAGACTTCTATGCAACATCGGAAGGTAGACGTTGTTTCGGGCTTATGTTTGCAACCTATATTTGGCGTCGGATAATCGACATCTGTCCAATGTCGAAAAGAAGACATTGTTTCGATTTACATAAACAACCAAAACCCGACTTTGACCACAACTTCAGGTACCACGTCTATCAAACGTTTTCCAACGTCGCAGTGTTTACTTATTTTACACACGGACCACACTTTTGCTCGGAGAGAGAGAGAGAGAGAGAGAGAGAGAGAGAGAGAGAGAGAGAGAGATCTGCAGCTTGCCTTTAAGTACTGCATTGTAACTTGCCATTACGTACGGGCCGGATTGCGGTTTGCTTGTGCGTACTGCGCACACTTTGACTTAAATTCAAACCTTTTGAAATAGCGATCCTTATGTTTTTTTTTTTTTTTTTTTTTTTTTTGAAAAGAAAATTAGACTAGGCAGGCAACGGACCTTAACATGGACTTTTTTGTAGGTTGGGGAGAGGGGGCAGGGGAGCTCGAATTTGCCACACACTTGTGACATCATACAAATGCAAACTTAAGAAACGTTTATACCATAACAAGAGTACTAAATAATAAAATAGAATAAATAAATGAATATCATAATTTAAAAATGGTATTAGTTAAAATTTGAAAACAAGATTTTTATATCAGCAATTTTCATTACTAAATATTTCTGTGTGTTGGTTTAAGAAGTTACTGTGAGGCCACGTGATGTTTTCTTGTCGCGACGCGTATTTTAAATTCAGGACACAGAGAACTTAGAGCTACTGGCAAACCCTTTAATTAACCTCATTAAGTTCGAGCAGTGGCTTTATTAGGCACAGGATGTGATATGCATCCCGCTAGTTGATTAGCAGCAAGCACCGCTCCTCCTCTCTCCTCCTCCTCAAAAAAACTACACACACAATGTCTTCATCAGTAAACTGTTACAAATATTGCCCAAATGTGAATGGTCAACCATATGTGTGTCCAGGAAGGACTTTGCCCCTCTTCGAGCGGAAGGGGGGAGGGGGTCATTCGTTGAGGATCATCACACTCACGAACAAATTTATTCCCCGAAATGTTTCAATTCGATTTCCTGCCAGAACCACAGGGCATTTTGGGAAATTTCTTTGGTACATTGGACTCAATGCGTCACACATTGAGTTGTTTCTGTTAACGGATAAAGCACACCAACAGATTGTCCCTCAATCAGCAGAGCCTCAGTTTTCAAAATATTCCGTACAGCAAGGAACCAGATTCTGGACGAGCGCTTTATGGTCGTACAATATTAGTGCAATCCTTAAAGGCCCAAGTAAACTTCAGATTTTTGTCACCTGGCTGCTCAAAACAAATCATGTATTATGTTTTACTAAAACATATCTATTGATATATGAACACATTATAAAGAATGGTTCCATATTGTTTGCAGTGCACGGCATTAACGTAAAAAGCGCCACCCCCACCGCTAAAAAGCCCCCTTCCCCTCCCCCAGTAATGCATACACAGTAACTACCTCGCCCCCTCCATTTAAGTGTTCTAAGGGCTTAAAAGGGCTTATGATGTTCTTACATCTTCTTCAAATATGTCTTAAGCACATATTATTCATTTTCCGAGTTTTATTTATTATAATTATTATTATTATTATTATTATTATTATTATTATTATTATTATTATTATTATTATTATTATTATTATTATTATTATTTTTGCATTTTTAAAAACAGTGGAAGCAAAACCCATTTCAATTGCGTATCAAAATATTCACTTGCTGAACTGTAGCTAGTCATCATATGAATAGAACATGTTTCATTAGAAGTAGGGAGAAAGTGGGGGTTCTAAAACAGGAAGTGACGTCATAATGACGTTAGGAGGTGTTTTAGAAGCCCCATGGGGTTTCTAAAACAGTGACGTCATAATGACGTCACTGTGGGGAAAACCCGATCGATAAATTTCAGAGTGCACTCGTACAGGTGGTGGGGGAAAACCCGATCGATAAATTTCAGAGTGCACTCGTACAGAGTGTGGGGGAAAACCCGATCGATAAATTTTAGAGTGCACTCGTTCAGAGCGTGGGAACGATCAATAAATTTGAGAAGGAATGGGATTTTCAGCAGGATAAAAGTGTGGCTCCGGAAACAGGAAGTGACGTCATAATGACGTCACGAGGTGTTTTCGGAGCCCCATGGGGCTCCGAAAACAGTGACGTGATTGTTTTCGAATTCGCATGGGTATTTTGAAACAGGTAATCGAAAGAGCGCGCGCCCGTTCAATGACGTCATGATGACGTCATCATGACGTTATAATGACGTCATCATGATGACGTTATAATGACGTCATCATGACGTTATAATAACGTCATCATCATGACGTCATAATGACGTCATAATGACGTCATCATGACGTTATAATGACGTCATCATCCTGACGTTATAATGACGTCATCATGACGTTATCATGACGTTATCATGACGTCATCATGATGTTATGGCATATTAAGACAGTTCTAAGCAGGATAACCCTAAGTCGCCTGTCAATCATCATGACGTCATTAGTCACGTGACCTGTCAATCATCATTGGTCACATGACCTGTCAATCATGTTTGATGTGATTCCAACCGCATATGAGGAATATTTTCCTGCTGATTAACCTTCTGGCCTGAATGGCTCAGTTGGTAGAGCAGAGGACCCGTAAGCGGACCCATGATCTGAAGGTCGGTGGATCGAACCCGCCCTCGGGCATCACTTTCATATCATGGGTCCTCAGTCTTAGAACACCCCCCCCCCACCGGGTCCTCAATCTTAGAAGACCCCCCCCCCCCAGGATCAAGACATGACATGAATCGAACCCCCCCCCCCCAGGATCAACACATGACATGAATCGGACCCCCCCCCCAGGACCAAGACATGACATGAATTGACCCCCCCCCCCCAGGACCAAGACATGACATGTATCGGACCCCCCCCCCCCGGACCAAGACATGGCATGTATCGGACATAGTCATATAGCTATATGACTATGTAATTGCTATGTGAACATAATTAGTTTCAAGTATGTATGTCATTATCAGATCGTTTAACAGTCAAGCCGCGATAGCTCACTTGGCAGAGCAAACGGCTAGCAACCTGAGAGTCCCGGGATCGATACCACATCGGGGCAAACTTTTTTTTTGGTTTTTTGTTCACTTTTATGACTCTGTGACATTATGTGACAACATGTGACTGTGACATCATGTGACTCTGTGACATTATGTGACTGTGACTTTTTTTTTTTTTTTTTTTTAACATAATGGCTATATTTCTATGTCTATTTTTACTATTATTATGATAATATTTAATTAGTCATATTTCAATGGTTCTAACCACACAGCATAGGAATAAGTACATGTGTACAGAGTGTGGGGAAACCGATCAATAAATTTTAGAGTGCACTCGTTCAGAGTGTGGAGGAAACCGATCGATAAAATTTCAGAGTGCACTCGTTCAGACCGTGGGAACGATCGATAAATTTGAAAACATCAAAGGCCTAGACCGTGGGAACGATCGATAAATTTGAAAGCATCAAAGGCCTAGACCGTGGGAACGATCAATAAATTTCAGAGTGCACTAATTCAGAGCGTGGGAACGATCAATAAATTTGAGAAGGAATGGGATTTTATGTTTTATGTTTTATGTTATAGTAGTTGGAAAATGACACTTCTAAAGCACATTTAACAAATGTAGGTTTTTATAACATATAATATATAAAATAAGTTTGAACATTTTAGCATGCTACTTATTTAAATGTTCTAAAGTTATAGTAGTGGAAAAATGGTGGTTCTAGACCAACTTTAACAATTTTTTTTTTACACCATATGATATATAAAATAAGTTTGAACATTTTAGCATGCTACTTATTTGAATATTTTAAAGTCATAGTAGTGGAAAAATGATGGTTCTAGACCAACTTTAACAAATTTTGTTTTTTGACAAAATATGATGTATAAAATAAGTTTGAACATTTTACCATGGTGTAGTAGGGTAAAAATAAGGGTTCTAGACCAACTTTAACAAATTTAGTTTTTAACACCATATGATATATAAAATAAGTTTGAACATTTTAGCATGCTAGTTATTTGAATATTCTAAAGTCATAGTAGTGGAAAAATGGTGGTTCTAGACCAATTTTAACAAATTTTGTTTTTTGACAAAATATGATGTATAAAATAAGTTTGAACATTTTACCATGGTGTAGTAGGGTAAAAATAAGGGTTCTAGACCAACTTTAACAAATTTTTGTTTTTTTGACAACATATGATGTATAAAATAAGTTTGAACATTTTACCATGGTGTAGTAGGGTAAAAATCAGGGTTCTAAACCAACTTTAACAAATTTTGTTTTTGACACGTTTCAGACGATTCTACCACTTGGTTGGTTGTTGGAAAATGGGAAGTGAAAATGTGGATAGTTATGTAGGAAAACTGCGCCCTTTCAAAAGACGTGTTCGAATGGCAAGCCCATTCAAAAAAAAGATATTACGTCGTGGTATTGTTCATCAAATTGTTCAACATGTTCAACAACATGTTCAACATGTTCAACAACATGTTCAACATGTTCAACAACATGTTCAACATGTTCAACAACATGTTGAACAACATGTTCAACATGTTCAACATGCTCAACATATTCAACAACATGTTCAACAACATGTTCAACAACATGTTCAACATGTTCAACAACATGTTCAACATGTTCATCATGTTAAACATGTTCAACATGTTCAAAATGTTCAACAACATGTTCAACAACATGTTCAACATGTTCAACAACATGTTCAACATGTTCAACAACATGTTCAACAACATGTTCAACATGTTCAACAGGCTCAACATGTTCAACAACATGTTCAACAACATGTTCAACATGTTCAACAACATGTTCAACATGTTCAACAAGTTCAACATGTTGTTTTTCAACAAGTTGTATATAAAGCTATGTTTAAAGACTTTCTCGTCATTTGAATAATGTAGGTTGAACCGAAAGGATGTATAAGTGCAACATTTGTTCGAAATCTTACAACTAGGCTCAAAGTTACATGCGGTAAAGCTATTTCTAAACATATTAAGACAACTATAAAGTATAAAAGGCTGCCACCCTCAGACATAACACACATTCTGTATCAAGATACTGAAGAGTGAACATGTCTCTAGTGAGCGAACAACAGCTACGATCTATGACAACGCCTGTAGAACATTATGAGACAATGCCTGTAGAAAATTTTATAGTAAAGCCTGAGACAATACCTACAGCAAAGTCTAAGGCAATGCCCATGGTAAAGTCTAACGCGAAGTCACGTCAGCAGCGTCAAAAGCGACCACATCTTAGAAAGATAAAAAAAGATGAGCTACCAGCTATGACGCCGCCGTGTAAAAAGCGAAAAATTAAGACAGAGCCTAAAATGAAGCGAGAACCAGAGCGTAAAGCTGCTACCACCATGAAGAAGAAGAGTGTAGATGATTTACCGGTTATCATACCTATTAATGGAGACATATATATTAAATTGGCGAAATATCAACAGAAAGTGATGGTTCACATTCGTGAATATATTACGGATCATACATCTGGGAGGTTACATCCTACCAAGAAGGGAATTTTGTTGTCATTGAACGACTGGCACATGTTGAAGAAGCAAATGACGTCAGTGGATCTCATGCTTCAGAAAATGGATCTGTATAAATGCAGTGACTGTCAGAAGGTGGATGAGTAGACAGCGAGATGACTGTATACAGTTTTAACAGCATGACGAGCTTAGTGGATGCTATGATTTCATCACCCTCAGTGCGATGGTTTTGAAGCTTGACAAGAACTTAGCTTTGACTCATATGGACATGTACATTTGATATGTAGTTCAAATTAAATTGTCTTCATATGTAGACTATGAAATTAACTTTATCTATGTTCATGTGTTGTCAGTTGTTATAAAATTTTAAGTTAAGTTCTTCTGCACATGTATTAACATAATATGTATTTGAAATAGTTTTGTTTTTATCATAATTGTACATATTTGTAATGTTCAATAAAAACACATATGATGCTTTTCAACTTTTTATTTTTCTCATACAATACTTGGATATAATACATAATAAAACAATACTTGGATATAATACATAATAAAACAATACTTGAATATAATACATAATAATACAATTCTTGAATATAATACATAATAATACAAAATTAACTATAATACCCAATATATGATATATGGTTTACGGGTCAATTAAAACCGTGTCAGGAACCTTACGACTTTATATGTTGCAAAGCAAGACATATATTACACAACGCTTAAGTTAATAAAATATTACAACATTTATAAAGTCTTTATTATAAAGTTTAGTCAAATAAGTCTATTTTTCTGCATCTGTTTCACTCTGTTCATTGTCCATGCCACTTTCTTCATCACTGCTACCATCCTCCTCCTCCTCCATTTCTAGTAGCTCTTCAAAGAATGCATTGTTTTTCCTTATAGCCGCCTTTAATGCCTTTGAATACTTATAATGTTTTTCATCAACAAAGTAATTAAAGTCCTCTAAAATCTTTTGATAATGTTTGCTTTGTTGTAGACGCTGGGTATAGTTGAACAGTCTCATAAACAGTTGTTTTAGTCCATGCTTATAAATGGGTCGAAGGTCATAACTTGCTATTTCACGCGCATCTTCAAGTCCTTGTTCTTCATATTCTGAAACCTTTTCTTGAAATATATTATCATAGTCATCGTAGACGTCTTGAACCATATCATGCCAAACAGAGTCTATTTCTGACTCACTTTCAGAGTCTGTTTCTGACTCACTTTCAGAACTCCTGTCATCAGCATCCTCACCACACTGCTCCATATGTTTGAGCAAAGCTTCTTCGCTGTTGTACAATGCACCACATTCTGTACAAGCATGTGCATTCTTTTCAGCTATGTTGACGCTTTGACTTTCCATAGAAGACTCATCTAAAGTTTCCGTGAAAGGTAGTTTTACAGGGTTTTCCATATCCGATTCTTCATCCATTTCTGAAGCGTGAGCAACCTTTAAGTGTCTTTTAAGACTTTGCGGCCAATTGTAAGATTTCGAACAAATGTTGCATGTATACATCCTTTCGGTTCAACCTACACTATTCAAATGATGAGAAAGTCTTTAAACATAGCTTTATATACAACATGTTGAACATGTTGAACAACATGTTGAACAACAACATGTTGAACAACTTGTTGAACATGTTGAACATGTTGTTGAACATGTTGAACATGTTGTTGAACATGTTGAACAATTTGATGAACAATACCACGACGTAATATCTTGCAAAAAATTATTCGAACACGTGTTTTGAATGGGCTTGCTATTCGAACACGTGTTTTGAATGGGCTTGCCATTCGAACACGTCTTTTGAAAGGGCGCAGTTTTCCTACATAACTATCCACATTTTCACTTCCCATTTTCCAACAACCAACCAAGTGGTAGAATCGTCTGAAACGTGTCAAAAACAAAATTTGTTAAAGTTGGTTTAGAACCCTGATTTTTACCCTACTACACCATGGTAAAATGTTCAAACTTATTTTATACATCATATGTTGTCAAAAAAACAAAAATTTGTTAAAGTTGGTCTAGAACCCTTATTTTTACCCTACTACACCATGGTAAAATGTTCAAACTTATTTTATACATCATATTTTGTCAAAAAACAAAATTTGTTAAAATTGGTCTAGAACCACCATTTTTCCACTACTATGACTTTAGAATATTCAAATAACTAGCATGCTAAAATGTTCAAACTTATTTTATATATCATATGGTGTTAAAAACTAAATTTGTTAAAGTTGGTCTAGAACCCTTATTTTTACCCTACTACACCATGGTAAAATGTTCAAACTTATTTTATACATCATATTTTGTCAAAAAACAAAATTTGTTAAAGTTGGTCTAGAACCATCATTTTTCCACTACTATGACTTTAAAATATTCAAATAAGTAGCATGCTAAAATGTTCAAACTTATTTTATATATCATATGGTGTTAAAAACTAAATTTGTTAAAGTTGGTCTAGAACCACCATTTTTCCACTACTATAACTTTAGAACATTTAAATAAGTAGCATGCTAAAATGTTCAAACTTATTTTATATATTATATGTTATAAAAACCTACATTTGTTAAATGTGCTTTAGAAGTGTCATTTTCCAACTACTATAACATAAAACATAAAACATAAAATCCCATTCCTTCTCAAATTTATTGATCGTTCCCACGCTCTGAATTAGTGCACTCTGAAATTTATTGATCGTTCCCACGGTCTAGGCCTTTGATGTTTTCAAATTTATCGATCGTTCCCACGGTCTAGGCCTTTGATGTTTTCAAATTTATCGATCGTTCCCACGGTCTGAACGAGTGCACTCTGAAATTTTATCGATCGGTTTCCTCCACACTCTGAACGAGTGCACTCTAAAATTTATTGATCGGTTTCCCCACACTCTGTACACATGTACTTATTCCTATGCTGTGTGGTTAGATCCATTGAAATATGACTAATTAAATATTATCATAATAATAGTAAAAATAGACATAGAAATATAGCCATTATGTTAAAAAAAAAAAAAAAAGTCACAGTCACATAATGTCACAGAGTCACATGATGTCACAGTCACATGTTGTCACATAATGTCACAGAGTCATAAAAGTGAACAAAAAACCAAAAAAAAAGTTTGCCCCGATGTGGTATCGATCCCGGGACTCTCAGGTTGCTAGCCGTTTGCTCTGCCAAGTGAGCTATCGCGGCTTGACTGTTAAACGATCTGATAATGACATACATACTTGAAACTAATTATGTTCACATAGCAATTACATAGTCATATAGCTATATGACTATGTCCGATACATGCCATGTCTTGGTCCGGGGGGGGGGGGTCCGATACATGTCATGTCTTGGTCCTGGGGGGGGGTCAATTCATGTCATGTCTTGGTCCTGGGGGGGGGTCCGATTCATGTCATGTGTTGATCCTGGGGGGGGGGGGGGTTCGATTCATGTCATGTCTTGATCCTGGGGGGGGGGGGTCTTCTAAGATTGAGGACCCGGTGGGGGGGGGGGGGTGTTCTAAGATTGAGGACCCATGATATGAAAGTGATGCCCGAGGGCGGGTTCGATCCACCGACCTTCAGATCATGGGTCCGCTTACGGGTCCTCTGCTCTACCAACTGAGCCATTCAGGCCAGAAGGTTAATCAGCAGGAAAATATTCCTCATATGCGGTTGGAATCACATCAAACATGATTGACAGGTCATGTGACCAATGATGATTGACAGGTCACGTGACTAATGACGTCATGATGATTGACAGGCGACTTAGGGTTATCCTGCTTAGAACTGTCTTAATATGCCATAACATCATGATGACGTCATGATAACGTCATGATAACGTCATGATGACGTCATTATAACGTCAGGATGATGACGTCATTATAACGTCATGATGACGTCATTATGACGTCATTATGACGTCATGATGATGACGTTATTATAACGTCATGATGACGTCATTATAACGTCATCATGATGACGTCATTATAACGTCATGATGACGTCATCATGACGTCATTGAACGGGCGCGCGCTCTTTCGATTACCTGTTTCAAAATACCCATGCGAATTCGAAAACAATCACGTCACTGTTTTCGGAGCCCCATGGGGCTCCGAAAACACCTCGTGACGTCATTATGACGTCACTTCCTGTTTCCGGAGCCACACTTTTATCCTGCTGAAAATCCCATTCCTTCTCAAATTTATTGATCGTTCCCACGCTCTGAACGAGTGCACTCTAAAATTTATTGATCGGTTTCCCCACACTCTGTACACATGTACTTATTCCTATGCTGTGTGGTTAGAACCATTGAAATATGACTAATTAAATATTATCATAATAATAGTAAAAATAGACATAGAAATATAGCCATTATGTTAAAAAAAAAAAAAAAAAGTCACAGTCACATAATGTCACAGAGTCACATGATGTCACAGTCACATGTTGTCACATAATGTCACAGAGTCATAAAAGTGAACAAAAAACCAAAAAAAAAGTTTGCCCCGATGTGGTATCGATCCCGGGACTCTCAGGTTGCTAGCCGTTTGCTCTGCCAAGTGAGCTATCGCGGCTTGACTGTTAAACGATCTGATAATGACATACATACTTGAAACTAATTATGTTCACATAGCAATTACATAGTCATATAGCTATATGACTATGTCCGATACATGCCATGTCTTGGTCCGGGGGGGGGTCCGATACATGTCATGTCTTGGTCCTGGGGGGGGTCAATTCATGTCATGTCTTGGTCCTGGGGGGGGGGGTCCGATTCATGTCATGTGTTGATCCTGGGGGGGGGGGGGGTTCGATTCATGTCATGTCTTGATCCTGGGGGGGGGTCTTCTAAGATTGAGGACCCGGTGGGGGGGGGGTGTTCTAAGATTGAGGACCCATGATATGAAAGTGATGCCCGAGGGCGGGTTCGATCCACCGACCTTCAGATCATGGGTCCGCTTACGGGTCCTCTGCTCTACCAACTGAGCCATTCAGGCCAGAAGGTTAATCAGCAGGAAAATATTCCTCATATGCGGTTGGAATCACATCAAACATGATTGACAGGTCATGTGACCAATGATGATTGACAGGTCACGTGACTAATGACGTCATGATGATTGACAGGCGACTTAGGGTTATCCTGCTTAGAACTGTCTTAATATGCCATAACATCATGATGACGTCATGATAACGTCATGATAACGTCATGATGACGTCATTATAACGTCAGGATGATGACGTCATTATAACGTCATGATGACGTCATTATGACGTCATTATGACGTCATGATGATGACGTTATTATAACGTCATGATGACGTCATTATAACGTCATCATGATGACGTCATTATAACGTCATGATGACGTCATCATGACGTCATTGAACGGGCGCGCGCTCTTTCGATTACCTGTTTCAAAATACCCATGCGAATTCGAAAACAATCACGTCACTGTTTTCGGAGCCCCATGGGGCTCCGAAAACACCTCGTGACGTCATTATGACGTCACTTCCTGTTTCCGGAGCCACACTTTTATCCTGCTGAAAATCCCATTCCTTCTCAAATTTATTGATCGTTCCCACGCTCTGAACGAGTGCACTCTAAAATTTATCGATCGGGTTTTCCCCCACACTCTGTACGAGTGCACTCTGAAATTTATCGATCGGGTTTTCCCCCACCACCTGTACGAGTGCACTCTGAAATTTATCGATCGGGTTTTCCCCACAGTGACGTCATTATGACGTCACTGTTTTAGAAACCCCATGGGGCTTCTAAAACACCTCCTAACGTCATTATGACGTCACTTCCTGTTTTAGAACCCCCACTTTCTCCCTACTATTAGAACATGTTTCATGTGTGGATTTTCAATCACCCACACATCACTTGCCTCCATGGAACATACAACGACTCAACAAAGAAAGTGGGCCTTTTTACAGGGGAGGAGGGGGGGGGGGGTACGCAGAAACTTTCATGGCAATAGGTTCACAGACAGCCATTCTATGTTTTCTTTCAGAATTTTACTCCGCGTTTGGTTAAAAAGAGAGTATTATTTTTAACTTAGCCTTCGCTTTCAGTGTTTGTTTCAAAAAGTCGACACACGCTAACAAGTTTGTACCTAAGTAACGAGGTGTACAATTCTGAAAGAAACCCCCTTTCTGTGGGTCACGCAGAGTGCTAAATGAAAATTACCCCCTTTTAAGACGAAATTGCCAATTCTCGCGGACCGCGTTTGACCTCAAAATTACCCTTCCTCCTTTCTCCGCGTTTTTGTCCTTGGACACGCATGTTAACATAATACCAAGTGCCCTTTCCCCCCTCTCCCCGGGGTGTTTTATCGCTGTACAGTACGGTTTTTGCCTCCACAAGTTCTGTGTTGTTTGCCAGTGAACGGTAAATGAATGTGTCTCCATTCTCAATACTCAAAAACAGAGCCTGATCACGAAAGTGCCGCGAAAAAATGACGTCATCACGTCATCATGTTTTTATAGCTTTCTTGTTCGGGTATCTTTTTCTAATTAATTAATTCACTTTGCTGAAAATGTCTGCCGTGACTTTTACTTTGCGCCAATATTTTTTTTATACCAGCCACTCGTATTAATGAAATGAACGTCGCCACTTTACAGCAGAATAATTTTAAGGGATGGACGCCGAAAGACTCCGTGGGCGTTAATTTTGATTTTCGTGTGATTTTCTTCACAGCATTCGCTTGGCAAATAAGCCAGTGGAAGGGAACGTCAATCCCTTCCTTGCCTTCTCCTGGCCGGTGTGACAGTGAACACGTACGGTCCCCCAGTGATTATGGTCCCCCCGGACCATGATCACTAGGGATTAGGGTCCCCCTCTAGTGATTACGACCCCCCCCCCCCCTTGATATCATGGATGTGCGTTATTTATGGCGCCTGGACTCTGTCAAATTATAGATTTTAAATAAAATAGGAGAAAATAAGAGTTACTTTCGTAAATTTTATTGCAATTTCCAATCATATTTATTTACATGTAACAAATATAATTAGTTTTAACAATGACACTGTACAGATGCTTACATTTTCTATATTATATTGCATAGACTGGAGTATAATGATCTGCTAGGTTACTGATATACTCAAGATTTACTCATGCGCAATGATCCCTATATTATTGATCTCAAACATCACATATAAGTTGTGGTACAGAGCCTTAGATGTGGCTTCATGGATTAACGAAAATGATTAAATCAGGGATTTACCAGTTACAAATTTTGGCCATCGTGTTGCATTGATCTCTTCAGATGAAAGCATATACATTTGCTGTAATTAATAATCCATTCATCCTAAATCTGCTGTGAAATTTAGGAGTGAATAGTGTCACTTTTAATTACATTTATTCAATTTCATTGTATCGCTAATTGATATGATGAAAGATTTTGAAAATAATTTTAGTTAGTAAATTTTACCAGATGAAGAATTCATGCAAAGACAAGCATAATTTTATTCGCAAGATCTCAGAATTCAGTGACATATTCCTACATATTCTTAAGTTATGGGGGGATGGGGGGGGGGGCATTTTTTGCTAAGGGATAATGATCTCCCGGGGAACCGTGTTCACTTGAGGGGGGCCATATTCACTAGTGACTGTGGTCCGGGGGAACCGTGACTCCTAGGAATGAGGGTCCGGCCGGACCATAATCACGGGGGACCACAATCACTGGGACACCGGATTTGAACCCAGGACCTTGGGATACGCCAGAAAGCAAAATACTGCTTCACATGGAAATAGAATAAAACAAAGCTTAAATTTATCAGCTGTAATTTATAAAAGCAAAAATACTAGTTTAAAGAAAAAATTTGAAATGTCACAGAATGAAAAATATGCATACACAGACACTCCAATAAAGCTTCCGAAAAATAATTAGTTCGTTTGTTTGTTTGTTGTTTTTTTTGTGGGGGCAGGGGCTGGAGGATGGGTGGATGGTGGGGGGGTGGATGATTGGTGGTGGATGGTGGGGGGAGGGGTGGATGATGGGTTGTGGGTGGTGGGGGCAGGGGTGGATGATGGGTGGTGGGTGGTGGGGGCAGGGACTGGATGATGGGTGGAAGGTGGGGGCAGGGGGTGGATGATGGGTGGTGGATGGTGGGGGCAGGGGTGGATGATGGGTGGTGGGTGGTGGGGAATGGAAAAAAAATGTTGTTTATGTGGAAAGTGGCGAGACCAAGCAGTGGACTCAGTGTGATTTATGAGTTAGGGCTGGACATGGCTCTTATCACCCACAATTAGTGGAAATTGAATTATCCGCACGGGCTTTGGTCCCTAATGCAGGGAGAATGCCTCCAGTTCAAAAGACAAATTAAGCACAGCACGGCAGTGGACAAAGCTTCGTTGCACCAGACCAGGCCCCTTAAAGGCATGTTATTATCCGATCAGTTTTCCGTCACTTTCCGGACAAAATTTTAAGTAAGAGACCAATTTAGATTCTTTGATATAGTCATTGTTTCTGCATCATTTCGCAAAGACTGATACAAATGGATGGCGAAAATAACTGAATATGGAACAATCAATAGAACTCTTCAGTTTTAAACAACGGGAAGTGCCATTGATAGCCCGTTTGGAAGCGATTACATTACAACACATCCAAGATCTACAAGATAGGTGGGGGAGTACTTCCCAAAACTTCGAAGAAGAAACGACACAGAAAATTTATACGTGTAATTTGTAACTAATTTATACCCATAAATTAACTAAGTAATTTATAATTGGAGGGGTCCATGCATAAACTTGATAACACCACTTATCAGGAAAATGCACTATTACCACCACGGTATTTCTTGGCCTCTGTTCTATCACATATGTAAGTCTTACACCTCAAAACCGATTGGAAGTGGGCATTTTTTAGGAAAAGGCGATGGGAAAAACCTATGTTTGTTACTAAAATTTCAATCTTTAAAAGCGTTTTTCTCCACTGCTGATAACTGCAGTTAGTAGGTTTATGCATGGACCCATTCAATTATAAAATTACATAGTTAAAGATAACATAGTTAAAGATAAGTGAACAAAGTTATAATCTTGGTTTGACACGATTTAAAACTAAAGAAATGAGTCGAAACGAGAAAAGATGGGGGTGTAAGGTTTGTTTAGCGCTTAGTTTTAGATTTGAGTGTCAGATCAATTTGTACCTCATTTACAGTTTATAGCCGAAAAAGGTGCTTCTTTAATTTTCAACCAATTTACACCTTAGGCGTTTCCTTTAGCCTTAATTTCGTGAATTCTATTCTTGTGTCTAATCAGTACTCAGTTTATAGTAAGCATCCATAGCGCAGAAACAAACACTGGGAGAAAGAGGTTTGGGGTCGTTTCAAAATCACGGACACACTTGGTAAAGAATTTTTACGTGGGTGACTACCTAGGGTTCACACTCTAAGTTTCAAATTTCCTTCCATCTTGAATAGCATAGACAGTGTACGCAAATGTATTCAGCTTTACCAAACAAACAGTGCAGATTTTTTCCTTTCACTAATTTGATTGGCTGTCTGTTTAAAGGAAGAACCAATCGATTTAAAACATATTCATTAAAATATCTACCTTTTAGAATGTTTTGCTTGAGAGTTCTTAAAAAAGTCTTAAATCTTTCCATAGCGGAGAAATTGTCAAGTGCACTAAAAGAACAAATCAACTAACATACCTATAAATAGCACACAAAGAAAATTAAGTTATGAATTAAAATGTTAAAACAAACCTTAAAATTATCAAGGTAATTATATTCCTAGAAATTCAGCATTATAAAGGGTTTGATGAATAAGAGGTTTCGTGTACACAGAAAAGAAAGACACAGGATTAGGCATAGAAATGTAATGTATTAATTACAAAAAAAGACATACATGAATTCGTTAATGACGGGCAAGAAACGTCCTTACGCTCAAATGTTTTAAGATGTATTTATAAAAAAACACAAACAGTGTTTCAAAAAATCTTTTAAAATAACGCTCATCCTAAAGCAGCTCTCTTTCAAGTAGCACAGAAAACTGAAAACTACACAATAATGGATCTCAATATTTAATAATTAATTTTAAAGTTTAATATTTAATTTAATAATTCCAACTAGAGGGATATTTCTTCCCTCATTGTGGCAAAATACCTCCGCTGTTATAAATGATCAGATAAAATATCTCATGGGGTGTTACTGATCAATTAATCGTTTCCTGTATCTACAATTGAAGGAAAGATCTGCCGTGGGCTATCTTTATTGTTGATAGTCTCCAGCCTGATACCCCCTACCCTTTTTCCAAGTCTTACTCAATTAAAGTGACTTGTAGCAAACCAATACGTGACAGCCATCATTATAGCGGTGCCTGTGTACGTCCCTCAGGTCGACGCACAATCAGCTTCTTTTCAATTCCGTCTAGACGTAGATGTCAATTCTTATGTATTCTAATTCTTAAGCTGAGATACTTTATGGACAGGATGAACTACATTGGGAATTGATGCCATAATTCCGGTCACAGTATTAAACAAAGATGTTTCAAACACACAAAATCGAGTGCAAAGCATCCACAAAAATACGTACAAACCACCCCAAAAAATCTTCCAAAGTGATGTCAAGTAAGAGTTAAACAATAGTTTATTTCTATATCTTTGTTGTTTCCATTAAAAGCATGCTGCAGAAAAGGTGTTAACAACACTAGCTTGAATGCGTTAGTTTCGTCTGTAATTTTTGAAAAGCACGTTCTACTTGAAATTTCAAATTCTGTGCTGTCATCTCTTCATCATGCTGGGTAAAATAAGTAGTAATTGAGGTGGAATGAACAGCTTAAACTTCCAAGTTGCAATCACTTACATGTTGGATCAGATTTAGCAGAAAAAAGATATCTGAAAATATTAAGAGACTATGGTATATGTGGGATAAATGAGAGGTCGGTTTGATTAGGACCCGCCATTGAGTACTGCCTATAGTAAACAAATTCTCAGGTGGCGTTTGGAGGCACTGGATAAGCGACCTTTCTACTTTCAAATGTTTAAATGATGCATTTAGTTATCAAAACTAAAGCTCAAAATGTGAAACGAAATTTGACCTGTTGTAATTGGTTCTTTAAGTTCTTCTTGCTAGCGATAGAAAAAGACATTAAGTACTTTTTTTCTGTACATTTCATAATGGGACATGCGTAAAATGTGAGAATTTGTAATGCACATGCCACAACAGGATTGCAGACACCTGCATGGTGCTTCAATAATTTAACCGCTAATGCATAAAATGACTCTGTATTCCGTCCTTTATCTTTATTTTCGAGACTTTGTATTAAAAAGATTTTGTTTAGAATACATTCCATGCAGTTGTAGTTGAAGCAATGGTTACAGTTGTCAGTGACATTTGCGCCATATTTAAAGCAAACAGGCTAAACAATACCATGGGTAAATCGTCTATGGCACAGCAGTGAATGTATCATCGCAACAAACGTAAGCGAATATGCTGTTTGTTAATTGAGAAGAGTCATATTAGCCCGATGGAGGTCAGTTTCTTAAATGTGGGGTTCCAAACAAGCAGGCCAAGGATGTCTTGAATTTGTTTCCGTGCAGGTATAAACTGATTTAAGGTCTTTTTTCAAATTCCGGGTTTTTTTCGTGAAGAAGCGAGAAATGCTGAGCTAATGCGACACTCCGACCAGTTTTTTCTTGTAGATAAAATACTGTTATTGAGACAAAGTGCCTTAGTGGAAAAGCGCTAAGCAAATTGTTATTATGACAAAGTTGGGTCTTCTCGCTACTTATTCCTTTCCTGTTGAGATTCTTCTATGTGAATTCATGTCATAATATTATTCAGGGTATTAAACTATGTAGTCACTATTAATTGTATAAATGGTAAATATGAAGGGGTTTCAACCCGGAAAGTTATTTATGTGTTTGCATCAGATAAAGTAAATGATGTGTGTGTGCCACACTGCCACACTGCCTCTAAATAATAGAAGCCCATCCGTAATTTCAATTATTATCATGAATCAAGTTTCGTGTTGTAAGGGTGAATTCAGCAATTATTACTTGATTTCTTTGTTTCATCGAATAGATATCATGTGTGGCCAGTTTATCACCTATGGAGCTAAAAATAGAAATTGGTTATTCACTGCAATCATAACAAAATAAAGCTACGTCATATCTATTTCAACACAACCCCCACGTCACAACCAGAAAAAAAACAGCTTTGTATTCTAGAACTCATTCGATGTTTCAAACCAGTGCCAAAATGTATCAGTCTAAACATGCAATGGCGCGGTTTTCGCACAAAAGGTTTGGTGTAGCTATTTTGATTTTGTTAAATTGAAATTTTAAAAGAGAAAAGAAAAAGAACAGGAGGTTAAATTGTGCTTTGTTAGAAAAAAATTTAAAACCATTTATACATTGCGATACGGCTTATCCGACGAACCGCCACCTTGTTCTATAAATGTTATTTAAGGTTAATACATCTGCCACATAATGCCTTATTGTGCATATCTTAGATAAGATCAACTGGCATATTTATATTAATATATCTATCATTTCAGGGTTTTATTGAACTTCAAGTGTTTGTGCAGAGGCCTATTAATGGCATTAAATGACTAAACTGTCATTTGGAGAGCTTATTTAGATGACAGTCGGAAGGCCTAGATTAGGAACGAGAACATATTTTACAAAAATATTAAACATTTGGCCAAAAGTAAAACTATAAACTATTTTTTCCTTCAAATAGCCATTTTAAAATGGTAAAGCGGATTTTGGTTTGATTTTCCTTATATGCACGCCTGTTTTGATCGAAACGTTTTATGAGAGCTTGAAAGCTTGCTGGAGAAAGAGCATCCCCACCTCCACCCTCCAACTCTTAGCCTGAGCCTCATGCATATGCATCAGATTTTATTCAATCTTTTAATTTATGCCTTATGACACTTTAGTGCCCTGAAAATTTTCACTTTATTGGAACGAACATACCTGATTTGTACGCAGCCAGTAATCGGTTTTTTAATTTAACCAAATTCAATTTTACATCTAAGTTTCGTTCGTATAACGCAACACATTTGTTTTACTTGCCGTATACATCTAATACACATTGTGACTGCAGTAGTAAAGCTTGAGACTTGTATGGCTCTGTTGGCAAAGCTCTAGTTGTTTTAGTAATGCCCAATGCATTGTATTAGTAAAAACACTGTTTTTATGTCGTCTTTTGCTCATTAAAATAGAAAAAAGGGTGCACAACTTCACATCAAACATGTAGCGGTCCGATGTTTAAAAGAGAAGAAAGGGCCATTGTCATGAAAAAGAGTGTGGATAAAATCGCACGCACAATTTCATATACTTTGGTCATTGATTTGTCAAGTGTTTATGAGCTTCAAAGACATACTGATTGCGTTTATTGACAATTATCGTGTATATTGTTAAAGATAATTATGCACCCATATACCATCGAAATTGCTCGGACCACGAAAATTTGACCGCCCAGGAAATCGGACCCTTTTCGTTCAGTCCAAAAGATTGTCTGAATTCCGGTTTTCTGGCTTATATCTATGCGTATGCAGGATGATAGGGTAAAATATTTATGCAGCATTTTCATAAGACAGAATGGTACACTGGCTACAGTTACATGTGATGCATTCATTTATACTCCTTAAGAATCTGTTTTTCCATGACTTGATAAATATATCGGTCCATAGCCCTGACTGTAAAGTCAATGACGGTAGCAATTAATAAGCTACGCTTGAAGTTTAGTCTTGTATTCAAACTGTCAGAATGAAAGGATTGTTGGGTGGATAATATGCCATAATGTCATTAGTTTTATACTTGTATGTTAACAATAAATGGACTGTTTTCATAAACTACACATATATTTGCTTCATTGAAACCTGAAACCAAAACCAGAATTTATGTCAAGTGTATCAAAATGATAAAATAATTGCCTTGAAAGAACGTGAACCTTGGACAGGACCTAAAAATAGATTCAGCAGGCGCTAGTACTTTCTCGAATACGGAATAAACTGCAAAATCTGCGCACGGCGAAATCTGTAAGTTTTTTTGTGTGTCCAAGCGATTTGATTGAGGAATAGTTGCAACGCTAAAAAGCACTGTTTTCTCGTGATTATTTACGAATCACAAAGTATTGTTTATCTGTCACATTAGAAGATGATGTGCAAAAGAAGGAGTGGCCGACGATGCTCCGCATTTTCTTGTTTTAATTAGGCTTGCCTCTAATTAATTTCGCCAAGACTTGTTTGTAAGTAAAGTGTGGAATAATCACCAAGATGTCCCTGAGTTTTTCTACGTTGCTGTGTGAAGTGGAGCATATTCGACAAGTCTTTCCAGAATGCATATTCTCTCGAACAGTATATTGGCTCCTTGCACACAGTGAAGTATCATCGAGAAACAGACAAGGCAAAAGCAATTAACCGCACAGTGCCTAGGCACAGTTATAGACTACAGGGACAAGAAAAACAAGTCAGCAGCATAGATCTGGAGATGTATGCAGACTTCAGAGACTAAGGATTTTATTTATTATTTATTTATTTATTTGTTTATTTATTTATTAAATTCAGCCGCCTTCAGTTAAGATGCATTTATACTTGGTCTCCATTGCCTGGAACTCTGGAACTGGAGTTCAAAACGCGACCTTTTCATTAGTTAAAAACCATCTTAATTCTTACAGCTAGTAGATTCACAGGATATGTACAGCTTACGTTCTTGTGTCCTTTTTTAATTTCAAAGGGGTAGTCGAAAGACTCAGCATAGGAGATCTATTTAATTATACTAGTGAAGTAATCGGAGTGAAAGTCAATGCCTTGCTTTGCTATCCCTGGCCGGATTCTAACCGGGAATCTTGGCTTTACGAGGCCAACGCTCTATCCAACTGAACTAGCTGCCACCCTGTTTCTTGCGTCGTTGGCAGTTGGTGTAATACTCATTTGAAGGAATAAGCTTAAATAACCCAGAAGTAATAGGGTCTTAGTATATCAGGTTATTCTAATATCAGATCAAACCGTCGATCATCAGTCTTTTTAATTATACTTGGGGATTTTCATTCCCCACAGTTTATTGAATTCGTACAATTCGGTAACGTGTTTCCGTATATTTACTATTTTCTGCCACAACGTTGTCACACGAACTCCTCTAACACGGTTACGGCTAGGATGCTCTCATTGGAAGGGACATACTGTAGAATATCTAGTTGGTCCTCAGTTTATTCAGAGATTCTTTAAATTTTTATATGCAAAAATGGACATTGGACATTGAAACCCAAACATAAGGCTATGATAGCTATGTTGTTCCCTCCACAAAAAGTAAATAGATATTGCGTGTGTGTGCCATGTGTTGTATCTTGTCACTAAGCTAAACAGCAAATATTTCAGCGGGGATGTTTATCTCCTCATAATTGCCGACTTCTCACATCCCCAATGCTATTAAGTTGTATTCACATTTATAGATGAGTGAAAGTTGTAAATGTTTATTAATTAATTAATGTAAATGTTTATTAATTTATTTGTAATAAATTGATTTATTATTGTTATTAATTCTTATTATTTTTAATTTATTTTCAAAAGACGTTAAAATGTGTTTTTAAATGCAAATCCGTTTGGTTCTTTCATTTTGCCATTTTCGGTCTCCTTAACTGCCCCAAAAATTGAATGTTCCTATACGCAAAGAGCGGTCCGTCCATTTGTTACACTAGTGTTACAATATAGCGTAATTAACGTTTATGACGTTATGACTTAAACATTTTGACGTTTCAGCAACTTCGGATTTGCATTGAATATGAAAATCGGCATGGCAAAATTCCGGGTATGGCAAAGGTTGGAAACGAGAGGAGAGGTTCTGTAGTTGCCCAAGTTCTTTTGCGACGTTGATTTTTCGGCTTCTGCAAAAGTCGTTGATTTTCCAAAATGTATTCAACGTTGCATCAAAGACACCAAATAAGCGTCAAAAAGTTCAGTTGTCGGCAACGATCAGCATGTCACATCTAAACATTGTTTTTAGGTAACGGATGCTAAATACTTTCCGATCTATGATCGCGATAAATCACAACCACAGCCAGATTTAATGTAGTGAAGGTGTTTTGCAAGCAAAAGCAGCGTGTAAAAAATCGTTGTTCTGTGGTACATAGAGGTTTGAAGCAACTGACAATTTGGCACTTAAAAAAGATGTTTTAAAAGTTATGAAAATATAAATATTCAGAATTCTTTTTTTGTGGTCTCAAGTGTAATTTTCGCTACTCACTAGCAAAAACGGTGGAGTTCTTTTTAAAACCGTAAACAGACAAACATTAGAAAACATGACAGAACTTTATTTAACAGACATTTATGGTCTGTCTGGACTATAAGAACAGACGCTATGCCCACCATTTTTATAATTTTTTAAAAAGGAATTAACATCGATTTAACGGTGAGAAATAAAAAATAAACAGCATTACATCAAACGTTATTTTTTTTTGCAATATGCTTAAATTATTTGTCATTTGACATAACTTACCTTCCATTTGACCTAGGTGCTGTCATCAGGTATTGGCCAGACTCTGTCATAGTTATATGTCATGTTATCCGCTTTCATTTTGTTTTTACTTGAATCCTAGTTGATCAACCGGTATGTTTCTACTTGAATTTTAGTTGATGGGCCGGTATGTTTTTACTTGAATCCTAGTTGATGGGCCGTCATGTATTTATTTGAATCCTAGTTGATCGGCCGTTATGCTTTACTTGAATCCTAGTCCCTCGGGTGTTATGGTTTTACTCGAATCCTAATTGATCGGCTGGTATTGTTTTGCTTGAATCCTAGTCCCTCGGCCGTCATGGTTTTACTTGAATCCTAATTGATCGGCCGGTATGGTTTTGCTTGAATCCTAGTCGATCGGCCAGTATGTTTTAGCATTATTCATTTTGCTTTCATGATTGATATTTTTTGTCAATAAGAGCTTCCGACTTAGAGGAGAAAAAAAGAAAAGGATCGTTATTTGAGGAGCTCACAGGGCTTGCTGTCACATTTGTTGCTATGCGTAGGTGTTAAGAGCAACCTGGAATCTCATCACACACACGATTTATTACAGACAGTTCAATGGACTTCTGCCGAGGGAAGTACTCTTATTCTGAAAAATTACTGAATCTTCGAAAAGATATTACTGCTGTTACTAGTTCTACTACTACTACTACTGCTACTACCATTAACTACAACTACTACTACTTCTATTGCTACTACTGCTACTACTACTACTAGTAGTAGTAGTAGTGACTTCTATTACTACTATGTCGATGCTACTTCTATCACTACAATAATAACAATAATAACAATAATAATGATTGATGGATTGATCGTTTGGCAGTACCCTGAAGAAACAAGCACAGAAAATTTTTTTTTAACTTTTTATTTATTTATTAAGATGAACTACCTTCAACGCAGGAACAAGCTTTTCTGAAATGTCCAATACAAACGCCATCAAATACGATGTATTTGCTCTTCTCAAAATCATTTCCTCTTATCAGTTTATAAATTAGGACATTTAAAGGTAGTTTTATGTTAGTTTTCTATCTATAGTTAATATAGAAGCATAAATAAAAGAACGATAGATGTCTAAAATTCATTCAGAATTGTTTACACAGATAAGCAAGAAATTAAATGTTACAGTAGCACTTCTTAAGTGCACATAGTTATATGTTTTAAAGGCCGCTATCCTCACAACATCATTACTTTGTAAACCTTTAAAAAAAAGCATTTTTTCACATGTCTGAAAAGAAGCAAGAAGTGATCAGTACAGGTCATTACCTCATGTTTTTCAAGCTTGCTTTAAGTATTCGTTTCAGTGGTCCATATTTCTGTCAGTGATCATTCTCTGTCAATAGTTACCATTACACTCAAGCACTCACACCGTTTCACAGAGGAACTGACCATGAGACATTTTCTGGAATAGTCCTTCTGCCTGTTGTTTTACTTCGCTTTCATTAAAGTAGTTAGGATAATACAAACTCTTGGGTTTTCAAAAATTGGTGGTTTTTGGAAGGAGTGGGATTCATAGCGGCTTCCACAAGAAATAAAAATATGAGAAAATAAAACATTGACTGTACATGACATTTACAAGTTAGATACACGGCTGATTGAATTCAAGCGTACAGTTGTCCATGAATTTTGGCGTTACTAAGGCTACAAAAGAAAGCAGTGAAATATACAACCAAAAAGGCAAGGTACGGCTAATCTCTGAGAATTCTGATGACATACAGATACGACTCATCTCTGAGAATTCTGATGACATACAGATACGGCTCAACTCTGAGAATTCTGGTGACATACAGATACGGCTCAACTCTGAGAATTCTGGTGACAAACAGATACGGCTCATCTCTGAGAATTCTGATGACATACAGATACGGCTCAACTCTGAGAATTCTGGTGACAAACAGATACGGCTCAACTCGGAGAATTCTGGTGACAAACAGATACGGCTCAACTCTGAGAATTCTGATGACAAACAGATACGGCTCAACTCTGAGAATTCTGATGACATACAGATACGGCTCAACTCGGAGAATTCTGGTGACAAACAGATACGGCTCAACTCTGAGAATTCTGATGACATACAGATGCGGTTTATCTCTGAAAATTCTGGTGATATACAGATAAATAACAAACTCAGAGATAAGTCCCGGAAGCAGTGCAACAACATTTAAAGAGTGAACTCGATATGAAAAATAGGGATCGCTTGAAGATTTTTTTACTTACATTGTTGTAAAATTATCAAAGAATCGGCCACCATGGTTATTCGGCACGGCTTATGGAATTGTTTTTTGGCAATATTGTTGTTGTTTTGTTTTTTTTTACATTAAACAAAAGAAGAGAAAGCTTTCTTAAATTTAAACATATTTGAACAGAAAGTCACGTGCTTCAACCCACAGGAAAAGTGGTGGATACACCCTGCATTTTTCTTGCCACATTTACCATTTAAGCTATTTTATTAATATTCTTACACCAGGGCCCGTTTTCTTGCAGTCTTAATTTGAAGAATTCGTACTGAATTTGAGTAAGTGACGTCAGATGGAAATAAGGCGCCTCAGGTCTGAGACAAGTTATTTCATTTTGGATCAACCGTATTCTCGGATGATTTTTGTCTTAAATCTCTGTAAATCCAAATAACCCCTTCAAAGCGAATGCAGCCCCAAAAGTCTCTTGGAATTAAGATAACCAGCTTAGGACGTCCGATTTTCTTTTATTCTTCTCTCTCTCTCTCTCTCTCTCTCTCTCTCTCTCTCTCTCTCTCTCTCTCTCTCTCTCTCTTTTTTTTTTTTTTTGAAAATTCATTGGAAATCTTTACCTTGGAAATTTTTACCTTGGAAATCTTTACCAACTTCATTTAAAGAGCGGAGGATGGGGATTTTCATTTAGCACTCCGCGTTTACACAAGGAGAGGGCGGGGGAGGGGGGGGGGGGTTCTCTGTGGGAACTGAACTCGGCGTTCAACAAAAAGGGGAACCCAAAAAAATTGTGCACACGCATTTGTCAAGTGTCGGTGTCTGCGCAGTTTTATGTCATTTGTACGTTTTTCTTGTGCCTGTAGAATTCTACTCATGAATATATAATTTTGTGAAAAGGGGGTTTTTTAACCTTCTGCATTCAGAGGGTGACATTTACAGGGGGTCAAGTTGCATCGAACTCGCAGCAATGTGCCGGGAGTACGGAGGTGGGGGGGGGGGGGTAGGAGGCGAGAAGGGGGCAGATGGTCGGAACTTTGGAACTTTCGCATTGACGTTTCGCATTTTTACTTGTGTATGCAGAGGTAGAAATCTTCAGCCTTCACTGCGTAAAAAAGGTCTGTGTTTGAATGATGGCAAAATTTAAGTTACTTTGCTCAGACACCAATCCCAGGAAGACTAAGATTGCCAGCATATCTGAGATGTTGTCTTCACTTAGGCTTCAGAACATCACGCAGCAGTATAAGAAATAGTAAAAACACATAGGCTATCCCTAAAAAGGCCTCGCGACATAAAGCCTCGTGACATTACGCCTCGGGACATAACGACTCGCTATACAAAGCCTCAGGATATTACACCTCCGGACATAACGACCCGCGATACAAAGCCTCAGGACATTATGCCTCGGGACATAACGACTCGCTATACAAAACCTCGGGATATTACGCCCCCGGACATAATGACTCGCTATACAAAGCCTCGGGACATTACGTCTCCGGACATAGCGACTCGCTTTACAAAGCCTCGTGACATTACGCCTCCAGACATAACGACTCGCGAAATAAAACCTCTTAAAGAAATGCAGCCTCAAATAGACTAATCCATACATACCCCGTAATCTATTGAATTCATGATAAATCCGCTAACTGTAATAGACATTTTAAAATTCGTAATCTGTTCTGTTTCCATTCTTACTTTTTCCTTTGGGGTTGGGGGCGTGGTGGGACATCGGGGTGGGGAGCGGTTGGTGTCTTCGCATGGGGTCTTGGCTCCAGAGGGCTTAAACATAGCCTTCAGTTTATTGTGGGGTGGAGGACTGGAAGGGGGGAGCTTGGAATTTTCTGGACCAAGCGCGAGAACAATCGATCGCCGCCATCAGATATAACTATTACTTTCTTTTTATTATTAGTTGATTGATTACATATCATGAAAAGCTATACGCTTTGTCGCGAGGTCTTCTGCCATGCGATTTGTCACGAGGCGTTACGTCACGAGACCTTCTGTCGCGAGGTCGTCTGCCACGAGACCGCGAGACCTTCTGAAGCGAGACGCTATGTCACGAGATCTTCTGATGCGGGACGTTTTGTCATGAGGTGTACTGTTGCGAGGCGTTCTTTCGCAGATTCATATAGTTGTCTGATGTTCTAACACAACTAAATATCTTTTTAACATTAAAAATAAAAAAAAATTGTTTCGAAAATGAAAATTATAACCAAGTCAGTTTTTGTGGTGACGCTTATTTGACGGGGTTAAACAGTATTTAAGTATATGCAGTATTATTTTGAAGTTCATAGATAAAATGGCCACTCCCATAACTGCTGCTGGAAACCACAACATTAATACTAACTCGACTTCGTCAAAAACACCCATTAGCAATTTATTCGGGCCCTGGGGATCGTATTCAGCTGCCTCAAAGCCAGCTCTTACTAAGTTTATGCCACCGACGACCAGCAATCCCGCGGCTGAAGCACTTCCGGCAATGTTCCCGCGCGTGTCCTTATATGGCAGCACATGCACGTGATGTAGGAGTATGACGAAACAAACGAGCATCATACACAGCATACGTATCAGCGTGTCATTGACAAATGTAAACAAAATAATGAGAACTAAACGGCGCCCTAATAACACACCAGCTCCACAGAGCGGGCCAAATATTTTATTCTGATTGTCTTTGAATGGACCCTGGAGTATGGCCATGACTGAAGTGGCTTCTTCAGAGTGTTCCGGAAGAACTTTGGGGCCCGCGCCCTTGACGTGTAGACGCAGACAGACCCAGTATACGAGGAAGGGCAAGGGCACGAGACATGCGCAGAAGAACTGTGGTAAGCCTATGTACCCGTGACGTAATAAACCTGGCCCAATCAGAAGCACGAGAAAAAATGGCACAATGCATACAGCTGTGTACGCCATGACGCCATACTGCATGACGTTGTAGCACGTCACAGTACCTTCAATAAACAGTACTTTCTCTGGCCCGACGGGTACACAGTTGAGAAGCGTGAAGCAGGTTGTTGCAAGTTTCTGATATGTAAACAACAGCGAAAGAACAAAACCTGTGGCTAGCTTACTAGCAAAGGTTTTCTTCGGCTCTTCTGTAGTTTTGTCATGATATGAGCCGCTTTTGTTCACTCCATTCATGTGCGCATGCGTGTGATTCGGTCTTTTGCATCCCTGGACACATCTAAAAATGATGTACATGATTCCAAATAACAACAGTACGAAGGGTACCAGGATAACTTTAATTAGAAGCTTTGATGTAGGTGTGATTCCAGAGATAAAACACACCTTATCCATGAATTGAAAGATCTCGACACGAAACTTAAAAAGCCCACTGAGAATTTCTTTAAACATGTCACGTGTTTTGTTTTCCTCAGAAGCGAACACAGTTTTGATGTGCAAAAGTTGTGCATCTTGGAAGTAATAGAAAAGAATAATGAGGAAGCTAGCCCCAGTGTCGACAGGTGCGTCTTCCGGTTCTTTGCCGTCATTTGATTGGTTACTACGGCGCGTGCCTCGTCTTCGAATGTTGTTGTTGTCATATGAATGTTTATCAATGTTTGTTTCCCGTTCCAGGTCAGGTAAAGTTTCTATCTCAATATCCTCTTTTAAAGGGAGTGACATAATATTATGAGTCGCTTTCATTGGAATCATGTTTCCTGCGTTGTTTTTTCTCCATGGAAATGGGATGTCTGTCAGTTTGACTGTATTGAGAAACATTAGATCCCTGATGTCTTTCTGGAAGAGTAAAAACAAGGCATAACTCAGTCCTGTGCCGATAGCTAGAGGCCACAGCCACGTGGAATCGCAGCTGTCGTCGCGTATGCATTGGGAAGAGAACAACGCTTCCGAATAGCCTGGTTCACACGCGCCACAAAGGCGCCCCTGGCGGTGACGGGCGCAGGTACTGTAGCTTTCGCAATGTGTACTACTGCAGCAGTATCCTTTCGGGCAATGCTGGAAGCGTACTTGATTGTTGTAGATATAGCCCCAGAAGTTGGGTACGGCGGTGATTCCCTGTTGACACCTCCCACCGTAAGGGCATTGTTGACATTCTATATCCTGGTAGTGATAAGTGCCCGTATAAGCGGTCTGCGGTTGCTCACCGTTTATCAGTAATGTGTAATATGCAAATGAGGAGTAAACTAGGCTAAAGTTCAGATAGCCATAATCAAGGCTGTATCGGTGTCGCGGGCATGATTCGCAATTGTAGGACAACTGGTCCAGTTTGTAAGACCGCCGTAATCCGATAGGTGTCACTCCGTATGCCGACGTGTTTGTTACTCGCAGACGATAACCAATGGGACATTGTATTACAATATCGCTCACTTCTATTGACCAGTGATCTCCGCTGTGACGAACCACGGTCACGTGGTTCATTGCCGTGACTACCAACATCCGGGCACTTTTGATTTGAACGTCGCCATTGGAATAAAAGACATCTCCCTGCAGAGCATGCCTAAAAATAGGGGTGTTCTCAAAATATACATTGTCAACATACATGCTGCTTTCCCGGTCAACAAAGATGGCGCCACCCAGCAAGCGCGCTGTGTTGTTTATAAAATTTGAGTTAATAAGAGTTAGATTGCCGCGCTGAATCCTTATCGCACCTCCTTTGCCTACAAAAGAGATAAGACCCTTGCAGCACTTTGATTGGATTCGCACTTCATCCCCGATGATTTGAAACGAAGACTCGTATTTGTCAATTTTACTCGCACGATATGAACCTGCCTCGTTATTTCGAAACGTGCTGTCTGTGACGTAAGAAGGAGTGCTTGGGTCCGTGAGATACAATATCCCTGCGCCAGCATGCATGGCTATGTTCCCAATGAACGTACAGTTGCTCACCGTTGTGTGTTTAAACGGGCCTATGAATGTCAAGCCGCGCTCGTTCTCTACAAAGTTACAGTTTGTGACCTTGACTATCGGGTCTCCAGTGCTGCCCCTCTGTGGATGAGCGGAGCGTACCAGCAATGCCGCCAGGTACAGGTTCATGATGCTGTCAATGGGATCCGAATAGACTTGTTTCTCAAAAAGCGAATTTTGCACAACAACAGTACTTGGGAAGAGACTGTTTATTGTGATGTAGAATTCGCCGTGATTTGATCGTCCGGTAACGATATTGGAAAACAAACATTCGTCGATAAAAATATCGGTATGCCCTGCGACATTGACGGCGAATTTTGTATGTAGGAACACTGACTCTTGTAAGTTAAGGTACAGGTTTAGTGCCGACATTGCTAAGTGGCCACTGGACTCGCAGCTTACAGTGCAGTTCCATTCCAAACTGCCCCTCCATTCGCTGTGGGTGAAATTCATTGACAGGGTTGTAATATTTGGTGGTGAGTTCCATTTTGAGTCAGTTAGGAGAACATCATCGAAAGACGTTTGCACAGTGCCATTTCCGCCCAGGATATTAAATACAACGCTATCAAAGTGGATGTTCTCGAAGTGAAATGCCATGATTTGACCATTGGTCGCTTCTGTGTTTCCCATTATAACTTCAAGTAATCTCCGTTTGCTGATGTCACAACCTACTGTCACTTTTCCGTTGTAGCCAATCAAAGAAACGGACATATTCAATTCGAGCCCTTCAGGCGCACACGCCCAAAATGGCTGCTGTCTACTTCCGGTGGCGTCGATGAGAATGGTGCCCATGGGCGGAGCTTGGCTAATGGCCCGCGCCATAGAGCGACAGGGTGTGCCCGGGCTAGTACCACAATGGTCCCTGTCCTCTCCGTACAGTGCCAGGTAAATAGTCTGACCACGGTCCGCATCGCCTGCAACACAGAAACAAAGTCCTGGTTAGGTGTGATTGAAAGAAAAGGACTCATAGGATCTCACTTTTTTTGTTGGGAAAGGGCAAAAGTGCAAGTTTAATACACCTTCACAATTTGATATAAAGAATCTTATTTTCATTCACTTTTATTGTGACATAACCCATCATTGCGTCACTTCAGTTCTGCTGAGAAAAATGCGACTTTGAAGAGTTTGCAATCATTTCATTTCGGAATTTCATTTTGGTTTGGTCTGTGAAGTGGTTCGCGATGCTAAGGCATGGTGCTTGTGGATATCATTCGGGTTCTCCGTGCAAACTCCCCCCCCCCCGGTTCAACACTCCCCCCCGCCCCGCTCCCCTTCATTGTGCAACGCTGCTGGATTTCTCGTCATTAACTAAAATATTACAATATTTGGGGGGGGGGGAAGTAAAAACTGGCTGATTTTCAACGGATTTAGTGCGGAAGACGTAAAAGATACTTATTTCCATAGATCCCAAGTCCGAGACAGAGAAAAATTTTCCTCGGTGCAAAGCTCACAATTCAAAGAAATTGTTCATTAAAAGGAACTAACATTAATACTATTTATATAGTATGAAGTGCGATAAGGTTTGGATTTACTCGAAAAAAAAGGCAGTTCAAGATTTTTTACTAAAATCAGGGGAGGTTATTTGCATGGGGGCTTTGTTTGCCCTGAACACCGGAGAAAAAGGCTTGCTTATAAATACGAGCTTCTTCTAGGAACAACCCCTGGATGCAATTAAACGGTGTGGTATTCCGTCCATCCCTTCAGTACAAGACACAGGTATAGAATGTCAATAGGTCCCACGATACTGTTCCTTGAACCCACACTCTTAGTACCATCGGCGCCATCCCAAAACGTCTTTGAAGCTGTTCACGTAACCATTTTAAGTGGCATTGAATGCAAATCAAGACAACACAACTCCATTCCAATAAATTTTTTGCATTGGGTATTTATACATGGGGATTTTCATCTCCATAGCTCATTGAATTCGTGCGGTGCGTTTCCATCTAATTCCTTTTTAACGTCACGCCAACTGGTCTTAGCCGATTTGGGCTAGCATTATGAAATGTGACATAGACATATGTGTAGCACGACATAATCGTCCATGTCTAATTATTTTGAAACTGATTTGCATTTTATATGCAAAAAGTGCATTGAAATTTTGCCACTGAAGTCCATATATTAGCCATACGTTTCATGCAATTTTACTTACTATTAAGTTGAATTCATATCGGTGTCATACAAACTGACCTCTGGATAGCCACTGGTCAGTTGCCCACTACATAAATGAAAAGCCTGACGTATGTAAGGTGCACAGCCCTTGTTAAAACAAACGTTTTTTGGCATTTTGGAGACTTTCTTTTCTGTTCTGACAAACAGTTTTCCATTTCTGCAGACCGTACACGAAAATCAGATATATTTATCACTTGACAAGCCTTAAACTTGCAAGGGCTATATGAATTTGTGCGAACAGCCGGAATTTCATTTTGGTTTGGTCTGTGAAGTGGTTCGCGATGCTAAGGCATGGTGCTTGTGGATATCATTCGGGTTCTCCGTGCAAACTCCCCCCCCCCGGTTCAACACTCCCCCCCCCCCCCCGCCCCGCTCCCCTTCATTGTGCAACGCTGCTGGATTTCTCGTCATTAACTAAAATATTACAATATTTGGGGGGGGGGGAAGTAAAAACTGGCTGATTTTCAACGGATTTAGTGCGGAAGACGTAAAAGATACTTATTTCCATAGATCCCAAGTCCGAGACAGAGAAAAATTTTCCTCGGTGCAAAGCTCACAATTCAAAGAAATTGTTCATTAAAAGGAACTAACATTAATACTATTTATATAGTATGAAGTGCGATAAGGTTTGGATTTACTCGAAAAAAAAGGCAGTTCAAGATTTTTTACTAAAATCAGGGGAGGTTATTTGCATGGGGGCTTTGTTTGCCCTGAACACCGGAGAAAAAGGCTTGCTTATAAATACGAGCTTCTTCTAGGAACAACCCCTGGATGCAATTAAACGGTGTGGTATTCCGTCCATCCCTTCAGTACAAGACACAGGTATAGAATGTCAATAGGTCCCACGATACTGTTCCTTGAACCCACACTCTTAGTACCATCGGCGCCATCCCAAAACGTCTTTGAAGCTGTTCACGTAACCATTTTAAGTGGCATTGAATGCAAATCAAGACACCACAACTCCATTCCAATAATTTTTTTGCATTGGGTATTTATACATGGGGATTTTCATCTCCATAGCTCATTGAATTCGTGCGGTGCGTTTCCATCTAATTCCTTTTTAACGTCACGCCAACTGGTCTTAGCCGATTTGGGCTAGCATTATGAAATGTGACATAGACATATGTGTAGCACGACATAATCGTCCATGTCTAATTCTTTTGAAACTGATTTGCATTTTATATGCAAAAAGTGCATTGAAATTTTGCCACTGAAGTCCATATATTAGCCATACGTTTCATGCAATTTTACTTACTATTAAGTTGAATTCATATCGGTGTCATACAAACTGACCTCTGGATAGCCACTGGTCAGTTGCCCACTACATAAATGAAAAGCCTGACGTATGTAAGGTGCACAGCCCTTGTTAAAACAAACGTTTTTTGGCATTTTGGAGACTTTCTTTTCTGTTCTGACAAACAGTTTTCCATTTCTGCAGACCGTACACGAAAATCAGATATATTTATCACTTGACAAGCCTTAAACTTGCAAGGGCTATATGAATTTGTGCGAACAGCCGGAATTTCATTTTGGTTTGGTCTGTGAAGTGGTTCGCGATGCTAAGGCATGGTGCTTGTGGATATCATTCGGGTTCTCCGTGCAAACTCCCCCCCCCCCCGGTTCAACACTCCCCCCCCGCCCCGCTCCCCTTCATTGTGCAACGCTGCTGGATTTCTCGTCATTAACTAAAATATTACAATATTTGGGGGGGGGAAGTAAAAACTGGCTGATTTTCAACGGATTTAGTGCGGAAGACGTAAAAGATACTTATTTCCATAGATCCCAAGTCCGAGACAGAGAAAAATTTTCCTCGGTGCAAAGCTCACAATTCAAAGAAATTGTTCATTAAAAGGAACTAACATTAATACTATTTATATAGTATGAAGTGCGATAAGGTTTGGATTTACTCGAAAAAAAAGGCAGTTCAAGATTTTTTACTAAAATCAGGGGAGGTTATTTGCATGGGGGCTTTGTTTGCCCTGAACACCGGAGAAAAAGGCTTGCTTATAAATACGAGCTTCTTCTAGGAACAACCCCTGGATGCAATTAAACGGTGTGGTATTCCGTCCATCCCTTCAGTACAAGACACAGGTATAGAATGTCAATAGGTCCCACGATACTGTTCCTTGAACCCACACTCTTAGTACCATCGGCGCCATCCCAAAACGTCTTTGAAGCTGTTCACGTAACCATTTTAAGTGGCATTGAATGCAAATCAAGACACCACAACTCCATTCCAATAAATTTTTTGCATTGGGTATTTATACATGGGGATTTTCATCTCCATAGCTCATTGAATTCGTGCGGTGCGTTTCCATCTAATTCCTTTTTAACGTCACGCCAACTGGTCTTAGCCGATTTGGGCTAGCATTATGAAATGTGACATAGACATATGTGTAGCACGACATAATCGTCCATGTCTAATTCTTTTGAAACTGATTTGCATTTTATATGCAAAAAGTGCATTGAAATTTTGCCACTGAAGTCCATATATTAGCCATACGTTTCATGCAATTTTACTTACTATTAAGTTGAATTCATATCGGTGTCATACAAACTGACCTCTGGATAGCCACTGGTCAGTTGCCCACTACATAAATGAAAAGCCTGACGTATGTAAGGTGCACAGCCCTTGTTAAAACAAACGTTTTTTGGCATTTTGGAGACTTTCTTTTCTGTTCTGACAAACAGTTTTCTATTTCTGCAGACCGTACACGAAAATCAGATATATTTATCACTTGACAAGCCTTAAACTTGCAAGGGCTATATGAATTTGTGCGAACAGCCGGAATTTCATTTTGGTTTGGTCTGTGAAGTGGTTCGCGATGCTAAGGCATGGTGCTTGTGGATATCATTCGGGTTCTCCGTGCAAACTCCCCCCCCCCCGGTTCAATACTCCCCCCCCGCCCCGCTCCCCTTCATTGTGCAACGCTGCTGGATTTCTCGTCATTAACTAAAATATTACAATATTTGGGGGGGGGGGGGGGAAGTAAAAACTGGCTGATTTTCAACGGATTTAGTGCGGAAGACGTAAAAGATACTTATTTCCATAGATCCCAAGTCCGAGACAGAGAAAAATTTTCCTCGGTGCAAAGCTCACAATTCAAAGAAATTGTTCATTAAAAGGAACTAACATTAATACTATTTATATAGTATGAAGTGCGATAAGGTTTGGATTTACTCGAAAAAAAAGGCAGTTCAAGATTTTTTACTAAAATCAGGGGAGGTTATTTGCATGGGGGCTTTGTTTGCCCTGAACACCGGAGAAAAAGGCTTGCTTATAAATACGAGCTTCTTCTAGGAACAACCCCTGGATGCAATTAAACGGTGTGGTATTCCGTCCATCCCTTCAGTACAAGACACAGGTATAGAATGTCAATAGGTCCCACGATACTGTTCCTTGAACCCACACTCTTAGTACCATCGGCGCCATCCCAAAACGTCTTTGAAGCTGTTCACGTAACCATTTTAAGTGGCATTGAATGCAAATCAAGACACCACAACTCCATTCCAATAATTTTTTTGCATTGGGTATTTATACATGGGGATTTTCATCTCCATAGCTCATTGAATTCGTGCGGTGCGTTTCCATCTAATTCCTTTTTAACGTCACGCCAACTGGTCTTAGCCGATTTGGGCTAGCATTATGAAATGTGACATAGACATATGTGTAGCACGACATAATCGTCCATGTCTAATTCTTTTGAAACTGATTTACATTTTATATGCAAAAAGTGCATTGAAATTTTGCCACTGAAGTCCATATATTAGCCATACGTTTCATGCAATTTTACTTACTATTAAGTTGAATTCATATCGGTGTCATACAAACTGACCTCTGGATAGCCACTGGTCAGTTGCCCACTACATAAATGAAAAGCCTGACGTATGTAAGGTGCACAGCCCTTGTTAAAACAAACGTTTTTTGGCATTTTGGAGACTTTCTTTTCTGTTCTGACAAACAGTTTTCCATTTCTGCAGACCGTACACGAAAATCAGATATATTTATCACTTGACAAGCCTTAAACTTGCAAGGGCTATATGAATTTGTGCGAACAGCCGTTGGTATCTTTTTTTCTTCTTGACAGTTTTCCGATTTTTTTGTGTCTTCTTCTCTGACACTAAGGGCCCTAGGAACATGAGACTTTGGATTTATGAAGAGCTTGATCTGAACGTGTGCATGTCACTTTTTATTTTCGTCTTCGATTTCGTTTTCTTTGTTAAAACGCCATGTGAAAAGAGTGTATTTTTTGCAAGCATTTAACGCACATCACAGAACACACAGTCGCTCAGCTTTGTGCGAGCTCTCACTGCGTAAATAGATAACACGGTGTATGTCTGATCAGTCAATAAAACCTTAAGTCAACAGAAACCAAACACTACTGGGCTTATAAGACGTATTCAAGCTGTGTTGTTTGCAAGATATTATTCAAGAAATAGTCCATTGAAGGAAATATTTTTGTGTCTTAATTTTTGTCAAGTGTTTAACATTTCGCTATCGAAATGAGGTTCTAGCTTAAGGGATGAAGTCAGAATGAATTTAAGTGAGGAACGCGTCAGGTTCTCACATAATAACCGCAAACCATCAAACATATTTGAAGTTAAAATCTCACACTGCAATATTCAATTACTTTAGTTAGCTTGGTGGTTTGCTTTTTCACACGATTAAGTTTCTTATATTTTTTTCGTCTCCAAGTTTAAATTCGCTCTTGTTAGTGAAATCGATCTTTTATTTTGCACCATTGTTATACCACGGCATCAAAACAAATACTACTAATGCGGGTAAAAGCTGTTTCTCGTTTGATCTAAATGTGCTTGCTCACTTAATATGGTTAATGCAGTAGCAAACATTGCTTATGCCAATAAAGTGGTAAAAAGACGAACTGGGGAAAGCGTGATGCATTAGTATTAGCCAATAACATTCTAAAGGGTTCCTGTCATATTAGTTTACATTGTGGTGTGAAATTAAAATTATTTCGATTGTGACATTGGAAGAAAAAGAAAATCTCTTCGAAAACATATCCGGCAAAGGCGTTCGTGTAAAACTGTCAGTTTTGGGGCAAGGAGGGCCTGGGTATAGTCGTGCTAAAATTAAAAGACATCAAAGAAAGAAACGTGGAGAGTAATAAGCACCTGGTAACCATTTAAAAAAAATCTGGTAGTTAAGTCATAATTATAAAGAAACCTGCAGAGCAATATGTAACTGGTAAGAATTTGAAAACCGTGTGCGAAGTAAGTCATGACTATAAAAATATGCAGAGTAATAAGTAACTGATAATCATTTGAAAGCCATGAGATAGGTAAGTAATAAATATAAAGATGTAGAGCACTAAGTAACCGATAACCATTTGAAATCAATGTGGTAGGTAAGTCATAAATATAAAGATGTAGAGTACTAAGTAACCGATAGCCATTTGAAATCAATGTGGTAGATCAGCCATATCTATAAAGAAACGTGGCAATAAAGAAGAAGTACGATATATAACCATTAGGAATTAGAAACAATAAAAAAATCAAAGCAAAATGTGCAGTGTTAAAAATAACAGTTAAAAAGCCTGCAATCTAGCACAAAACGCCTATCGTCACTCATTGCCTCTATGCAAAAATTGAGCACCTCTTGAGCCGTACGCTTAATTAAGATAGAAAAAATGGTCAAATAAGTAAGTAGCCGAACAAGTCAAGTCCCTTTGTTGATTATGGTGACCGAGTCATTCATTCAATGAGGCCACACTACTTCTAACTGTTGTTTCTAACGATCTTGACGCTAGGACTTTTTTTCAAGAGAGGCTGACACACTGCCATGGATGGTGAAGAAAAAATAGTTGTATTAATATCTTCAATTGTTTCATTGATAACGTTTCCATCAACATTTGAAAAGAAATTTTATCTATTGCATCAAGACTTCGATTTATAATATGTATTAAAACCGACCCATTTTGAGATAAAACGGAGTCGAGATGATGAGGGAAAAACAAAGAAGTCATCATTCAAGCGTTATATCTCTTTAATCAATGACAACAAGGATCCTTTGATCTCTTAGTGAAAAATCTAGTTTAAAAAAAAACCTGTGATTAATTGCAAATCATCGCGAAAAGGCAAAAACACAGTGTTAAATATCAAATAGTGATGTAAATGGCTGCAGAATTTCAATATTTGTAGAGACTAAACCTTGTGTTTCCGCTCCTAGCAGGAGCCGCACACAGCATCCTCTTCAATTGCATGCCATATTAACCAAAAGTATCAACAAAGAACATGTACTATTTGGTCCTGATGAGCTTCCGGAATGAAGGTCACCCATCAAAAGCTATCAAAAGTGTCAGACAGCGAACTGAGCTCTAATCACCATAGCTACAGTTGCTAAACCTTTATGACGTAACCGACAAAGAAACTATGGTAATGTGTGGGTGATTACTGATGATGGCTTTCGTCTTAGTGCTGATGGGGGTACAGACAAAGAGGAAACAAGAATTGTGCTATGATTGTTGCCACGTGACAGGTGTTTAATGTTTTAGCCCTTGAAAGTGTAAGTAAATGCACATGTTTTATTTGGATCTTAGTGAAAGGACAACATGTACTGAAAGTGTTAAGAATGATTGCTTTGCGGTGCTATACATATTGGAAGTTGGGCTAGTCTGCAAAAAAGGTATCTGCTTGGAGACCGTGTACCCTGTTTTTCATGTAAAATTGTTGTGCTTGTCATAAAATAGAAATAGAATAATAAAAATATAAGGTCCAAATGAAAAAAATATATGACTATTTATTCAGATATTTTTCATGTTTGGTTGTCACTGCAGCAACGACAAATACATCAGGGGTGTAATTTATCTAGTTAATTTGAAATTATGAGGATAGCACCAGCTAAAATTATTTGCTTTGTGAATCTATTTATTAGGCCGTCGATACTTGAAACGTGAGTCTGTGTAAATGCTCAGGTTTCTCTCTAATCAAAGAAGGTCCCCGAATACATTGATGAGATAAAATCCCTTGGATTCATTTGTAGCATTTGTTCTTCGGTATTTTACATTTTAGGCGTGTTAAAGCACTTTACCAGTGATTTCCTAACAGAACTTTTTTAAGACACTCGTTACCTCATAAAAACCCTTAAGTGAATAGTCTTTGGTCTGCATCACGATCAGCAGTTGTTTATTTTTTAGTATTTTTTCAGTAGAAAACAGGTTCTTTGCAGTGCTCATCTAATGTTTTAGTAACATTAGATGAACACTTGAGACACCAGCGATCAATCCAAAAAGAAAAATTTCAGTGTCTTGAACTAAACAAATATATGTTAACATGGAATGTCTACTGGAAACTGGAATAAACTCTAAGAATTCCTGTAAAGACATTGTAGCAAAGACATTGTAACAAAGCCGTTGTAACAACGAAAAACTTTCTTACCACAAGGCCGATGAATATAAAAGATCCTTCGCTTTAAAGCTGAATGTTAGAGAGAGAGAGAGAGAGAGAGAGAGAGAGAGAGAGAGAGAGAGAGAGAGAGTGAGAGAGAGAGAGAGAGAGAGAGAGAGAGAGAGAGAGAGAGAGAGAGAAGTAGGCTTATTTTGGGTGTCTCAACTACGATTGGAACTTATTCCAACACCAGTGACAGCATCGCATCAAGATTTTAAAAACATTGTTGCAGATTTCAAAAATCCGAGAAATAAATAAAGAAAAGAAGAGAACATATACACACAAAATTAGAATATATTGATAATAGCAATGCTTAATGTAAAATTGATTTTACAGAAAATGAAAGTTTTCTTTTGCACCACGTTATCCAAAATTTAAGACAAGCTCTTGAAAGAAGTGAATCACTGATTTGTCTTTTCAATCGCTCTCAAACTATATTCCACAATTCCAGAAAGGTTTCCGGCATATTTTGAAGAGTTTAAGACAAGTAAAAGGTTCTGTCTATATGATAAATACTGCACATTGAGTAAAACTTTAAAGAATGCTTCAAACTTTTTAAGAATAACACCTTTCTCTGCTATTTTAATTTCGAGATATTCGACATATTGGTGCATATTTGCGGAACACTTCTTGTAGAAACGGCCAACTATAATCACAACGATTGGTTGACCATCCAAATGTGCATTTGCACCACTTGAAATGCTCTCCAACGAGGTATATTTTAAAATATCCAAACGCGTTTCTTTTAAATATGCGTTATAATGACAGTGATTCAGGACAACTTTGGACATAAAATGCCCGTTTTGAAAACCTTGTCAAACATGTATTAGTTTAAGTCCTTGCGCCACAAATACTCCTTCAATACTATGATACAATTAATCCCATTTTTCATTTTGTTCTGATTTGCAAATATTTTGGCATTTTCGTGGTTGTTTAAGTTTTCCTTTTTATGCAACGTCACAATTTCACACATTATCACAACGCAGGATAATTATTTTGAATATTTGCCAAGCATAGCGACAATATTAATTCTACTTAACAGCAATATATAGTTGTGCAGTCACAAAATAGTTCATTTTGGGGCTTTGGATTTCCAGAAATACCAAGAAGAATATCACTCTTTGATAATATAGTAATAAAATAATAATATTATTAAAATACAAGAACTGGTAACAGGATATGTAGTAGGGATGTTGTTATTGTGGTATTAAAGGTGGCGGAATAGAAGTATTGTAGTACAGTATAATGATATTGCCATTGATAGCAGTAGCAGAAATAGCGTAGTAGTAGGAGTAATAGTAGTGCAGTAGAAGCAATAGTAATGGTACTAACATTAGAAGTAGTGTACTAGAAGCAGTAGCAGTGGTACTAGCAGCAGTAGAAGTAGTGTACTAGAAGCAGTAGGAATGATACTAATAGTAGTAAAAGAAGTACAGTAGAAGCAGTAGTAGTGATACTAGCAGCAGTAGAAATAGTGTGCTAGAAGCAGTAGTAATGGTACTAGCAGCAGTAGAAGTAGTGTAGAAGAAGCAACAGTAGTGGTACTAACATTATAAGTAATGCAGTAGAAGCAGTAGTGGTAGTATTAGCACCAGTAGAAGTAGTGTACTAGATGCAGTATAGTGGTACTACCACCAGTAGAAGTAGTGTACTAGAAGCAGTAGCATTGTAACTAGGAAGAGTAGAAGTAGTGTAATAGAAACAGTAGTTGTGGTACTAGAGGCAGTAGAGGTAGTGTAGTAAAAGCAGAAGTGGTGGTAATAGCAGCAGTAGGAGTAGTGTAGTAGAAGCAATAGTAGTGGTACTAGTTGCAGCAGAAGTTGTAGAAAAAGAAAAATGAAAGCAGTGTATACAACAATGAGAAAAGTGTTTGAAAATTATTGCTATTTAATATGCTTTCTACATTTCCGATGGATTGAAAATATGACAAATGAACAACGACGTTGCCCCCCCCCCCCCCACCTCCTACCCGCCTCATCTTAGTGTGTAAACTCCTCCATTGCGGACACTCTCCTATAAGGAACAAAAACTGCCAGCCAGTTATTAACCCGTATAGAGGGGTTTTACTGTAATATACAGGAGTCCCTCGTTAATTCGTCCCCAGTTAATTCGTACCCCCGGTTAATTCGTACCAAATTCGTCGGTACCAAGTTTGGGACCTATTGATTCCTACGGAAAAGTATGAATTAACGAGGGCTCGGACAATTCGCCCCCAATGTGAGACCTAACAATTTTTATATTTTGTTAGTTTTTAGAACTAAATGAAGGAAAATACATCTTGTAAGATATGAGATTGACAAACTCCTCAAGCTTAGCTGATTGCACAATAAAAGAGTGATATTATAGTATCAATACGACGTAATTGCGTATTGGTAGGGATAAGTACTACACCACCCACTAAGCAGTTGTGTATCGTGCCCTTCTCATTACCTACTCCGGAGTAGTAGGTGGCTGCTACTTCTATAGCCCAGAGTCTTATGTGTCACTTGTTGCAATGCCTACCGCGGAGTTGGCTATAAAAACTGAACATTACTCAAACATTTACATCTCAGCTGTGAAAATGGCATCGAAAAAGCGAAAGTACAATGATTACTCAATGGATATAAAATGTAAGTGTTAAAGCAAATAACGAGTGGTGCTAAAACTAGAACACAAATAATGACAGAGTATGGTGTACCAAAATCCAAAAAGCGACGCACAGCAAGAGATTAACAGCAGCTTGCCAATGGACGCACAACTATTTGAAGAATGCGTCACCGTAGAGTCGAACGCAGTTTGCACCAAGCTTGTGACCGACGAAAGTATTATCGCATACGTTTAAAATTCAGAAACAAACAGTACCGGCCGTGAAGAACCGATGGAGGACGACGAACCTGCGCGTGTTCCCTCAGTTGCTAGCGCTATTGAAACGCTTACTGACATTTGTTTGACTCTTGGTACATGCGAGAATGCTATAGAGGCTTTTAACCACGCCAAGTTTCTTTTGGGCTTTCTGGCTAGAAATCGTGCAAGCAAAACAAGCAAACATCAATGACGGATCGGTGTTCAACAGTGAATTGAAAAATATTGCCTTAGATATCGAGAACGAAACTATTTATAACCGGCGATTTGTGTATACACATTGAACATGTATGAATGCCTATGAAATATAAATGCTTTTGTGTATATTTATGATTTCACTCTTCAAAGTAGACAAAAAATGTAATAAAACTTGTGCAGTACAGTTTTACATATTTGGTTTTTGTAAGGCCGAAAATTGACCGCCGGTTGATTCGTACCCCCGGTTACTTCGTACTTTTTGGCTTGGTCCCGACAAGTACGAAGTAACGAGGTTCTACTGTATATATACATTACATATGTAGGTTTTGAGATGCAACACAACAGCTTTTGTCCATCTCTGGTGCTGTATCTGAAAGTGCTAAGCCGATTGAACATAATGAGATGTTTAAGGAAAAGCGCTGTCAATTCCCTGTTGATCCCTGTCATGTATTGTCCTCATTACCCACTATTACATCATGGGTTCTAGCAGGAAGAGTCTCAGGCCTTATGCTAGTACGGATAATGTTCAGTAGATAGGGGAAGGATGGCAGGGATGTGTGTGTCTGTGGAGGAAAGGGGGGATTGGGTGACTGGAGAAGAGAAAGTTGATTCTCATATCCAGCCCGGTTATACATCGACCTGCTTCCAACCATCGTGACCACATCGATAAGACATCTGGAACAGACTCCAAACTGAAAGTCTAAGAATAGGCGTAGCATTTATCCTACACGTAGCAATGATTTCACTGCTACTCTTTGGTTTGGATGGAGCCATGCCATCGTTTTTTTTACAACACGTGTTGCCGATCCAACAAAATTTAATTAGCTCATCGAGTGTGCTTCGCAGTGCTGTGGTAATGGAATAGCCTTGGGGTAGAGGGGCAAGCTGTCAATCATTTCTATGGCAGCAGGCTGTGTAGTGTAATTACAGCCGGTTCTTTCTGGGTTGTTCCATGCAACAGTTTTACGATGCACAGGTGATTGGCTTGGAAAAGGTGGGTTATTTTAATAATGTATAAAAATGCTTAAGGCGCCATACTTCTTTAAACAACGTTTATAAGGTCATTCAAGATCTTCGTAACAAAGACCGCAGTATAGAAACTAGACCGAATTTCGAAAATGCGTACCAAACAATTTCCATTTAAAACCCAACTTCGACCTTGAAACTGTAAGGTTCTTAGTTACACATATTTGGTATCTATGGTTGTCAACAAGGATTGTCAAGTCGTGTGACCATGATACCTTGGAACGATCCATGTCACCAATTTACGTAACTAATAGACAGTGCAGGATTCAAGTAAGGGCACGACTGAAAAGGTAAAAATTGCTGTCTTTTCTATCAGTTTTATAAATATTGATTTAGAGGTGTTTGACCATGTTCTTTGATGTCAAGGTCGAACTAAAAACTTCCTTCAGTGTCTATACAAACCTACCCACAACTTCACTATTTAGTTGACCCTGTGTATGACCTTTTCGCTTCGGACTACCCTGTGTGGGGTATTTTCGACTCACAGTACCCCATTCGACGGACCGGCATTTTCTTTATAAGCCCCAATCCCTCTTCCTGTTGGCTCACTTTTAGACCTTAAATCTGCTATATTTGCATATTCAGCTGTCTGTATGGAAATTTAACCTGACAAAGGAAATAAAAAGTCTGCTTCGTGGCTCGTCGCAATAGACCATGCTTGAGGACGCCTCGATGTTTGTGGAAGGAAGACGTTAGGCATTACAGTTATCAAGAAAGAAGCCACGAGGGACAGGCAGCCTGAAGCCATTGGCTCTCCCTATAAACACTTCATTGCAATGATGTCCTTTTACCGAGACCTGGTGTGTAAAATAATTACAAGCAAAAAAAAACCTCCAAGCTTGGTTTGTTGGCCCATTTTGCAATACCTTCTCCCCCCTCCCCTCTTCGGGAAATTATCCAGCGGAAACGACTAGGTACGGCGTACATCATGGCACATATTTTGTTTCTAAATGTTCATAAACGCTATAAAATATAATTTGTATGCGGAGCGTTAGAGCAAAGAGCATAAACAGAGCAAAGAGAATAACTTCTGTTCAAGCGCATTGACCGGACCAGTTTCTCACATGTACCATATAAATAGCACCTGTGTACAAGCGTATTCACGGGCCCGTATTCTCGTGCGTACCGTACACACGTAGATATTGTGTTCTTTGTTTTATGTGGCATGTGGGCTGCAGTTTCCAAAAGAAAATAGTAAACTTTAAAAACTCCTGTTCAAAAAAAAAAACATTATTTAGCTGTTTAAAAATAACAATGTGGAATCTGCCATTTTAAGCCAGTACACGCCCCCTTCGGGTCGAACCCTCTACCCCTGGATGCTCCGCGTTTGATAAAAAAAGATATATTGTTCGAAAACTAGAACCTCACTTCGCTAGCGAAATGTTAAACACTTGACAAAAATTAAAACGCAAAAATACTTCCTTCAATGGGTTATTTCTTGAATAATATATTGCAAACAACACAGCTTGAATATGTCTTATAAGCCGAGTAGTGTTTGGTTTCTGTTGACTTAAGGTTTTATTGACTGATCTAGCATACGCCGTGTTAGCTATTTACGCACTGAGAGCTCGCACAAAGCTCACTGTGCAACTGTGTGTGATGTGGGTTAAATGCTACGCATTTACTTGCAAAAATACACTCTTTTTACATGGCGTTTTAACAAAGAAAACGAAATCAAAGACGAAAATAAAAAGTGACATGCACATGTTCAGATCAAGCTCTTCATAAGCCCCAAGTTTCATGGTCGTAGGGCTCAAAGTGTCAGAGGAGAAGAAGACACAAAAAATCGGAAAAAGTGTCAAGAAGAAAAAAAAAAGGACGAATTTTGCTCGCACAAATTCATATAACTCTTGCAAGCCAAAGGCTTGTCAAGTGTTAATTAGCACTCTGCGTTTAAAATTTGTTTTAAAAAGTAATAGGCACGTGTGGCAACCAGTTGGAACGTGAGTGCCCCCCCCCCCTCCACCCCGAGAAAACCTCAACTAAAAAGTGTGATATAATCATGAGATATATGTATGCATATACAATAAAACTACTAAATTAAAATGCAAATGAGAAGCATAGTTACAATGATATGGCACATGACAGGGTCACAATGATATGACACATGGCGGGGTCACAATGATATGACACATGGCAGGGTCACAATGATATGACACATGGCAGGGTCACAATGATATGACACATGGCGGGGTCACAATGATATGACACATGGCAGGGTCACAATGATATGACACATGGCAGGGTCACAATGATATGACACATGGCGGGGTCACCATGATATGACACATGGCAGGGTTACAATGATATGGCACGTGGCAGGGCCACAATGATAGGGCACATGGCAGGGCCACAATGATATGGCACATGGCAGGGTCAGATATTTGGGGCTTTTATGAAAGGATCCCTCTGAGCCGAAGTCCAGTGTTTTTGTTCTTCTGTTTTGCTGGGCAAGATACACGGTTTATTGATTGATAATTTTTGCTGCTGGGGGTGGATGGGGTGGGGTGGGGGAGGGGGGGGGGGGTTGGCATGAGAAATCCCAGAGTACTTTGTCGCTTTGATTCCATTAATGATATATAACAGATTCACGCAGAGAGAGCATTAGTGATAAATGGGCGGCGTGCTGTTGACAAAAACAGAGCGATAAACTGATACTCTGATAATACCTCCCAGGCGGGCGGCAAGCATTGGTCAGCATCCACAAGAGGGGGCGAAAGCAGGGCACCAGCCTATTAGGCTGGTCATGTGCTTATGCGCTTTCTTCTAAAAGCCGGCACGTGTTCGTTCTCCCCCAAGCACCCCCTCCCCACCCCAAGCACCCCCCCCCCCCCCCCCCCACCATTCAGTGCAGATGCAAATGCAGAACATGGTCTATCGCAATTATAACATTTTTTGCAAATATGGAATTTAAGAAAAGGAAAACCTTGTCCCACAAAATGGAGCGAAATCATGTGAAAGAATAAAAAAAAAATCTCTGCTCTTTCCTCTAACTTTGGGACACCACCAGTGCATGTTATTTTGCGTTGCCGTAGCGACAGACTCGATCGTATAGTAGTTTACTTGTGCAGAGCTACAAGTTTGCTTTTTTTAAAGGCTTCGGTTGATAAAATCATCTCAGTTGTTCATATTGTAATTGTTAAAAGTTCTTTATTTTGGATGGGTGTGGGGGGGGGGGGCGTGGAAGGGGGGAGGGGCTCTTGGGCTATGCTCATGTTTCGATTCTTATGTTTCTTTTAAAAGTTGTTCGTTTGGGGTGGGTGTTGGGGGAGAGGGGGGCTCTAGGGTTGGCATCTGATTTTTTCTTGTTAATGTTGTCACAGCCAGGAACCGAATAAACAAACAACCAAACTATTTTCGTGTTTATTTTATTTTTTTGGCGGGGGGGGGGGGGGCGGGGGGTGGATGAAACGAATGTAACGGTCATATCTTAAATCCCTATTCTGGTATTCACAAAAATTAACTGTTGACTGCGCACCGTACAAGGGAACTCCGCTGATGTTAGGTAAATTATTTTAAGCAATTTTCCCAAGAATATGTTTTAATTTAAAAGTGAAATTAACCAATCAACTTTCAAAATTTTTGTCAGCTTCAAGAGCAGTTACCGGAATTTGTTAATTTAACAGTTAATTTTTGTGAATAGGCTCTTGATGTTTTTGTTTGTTTGTCTGTTTGTTTGTTTGTTTGCTTTCAGAAAATAACGAATGTAGGAGGAAGCTTGCTATTTAAATTAGAAACGACGCTAAAGTAGATTTCACGACATTGCTCTGGTTTCCCTGTCACTTTTAGGGGATTACACTTGGGTCTAGAAAACCATTTGCTGAATAAGAAATTCAGTTTCTGTCTAGAAGAAACATCCACAAAGTGTTTATAAGAAACTGAGGAACAGACTTTTTCTCAATGAAAAACAATACTGCAAATTGAAAGTGATTTTTTGCAATGAAGCTGTTGATGAGAACAGAATTGACGTGAAATTTTTAGAGCCGTGTTTGGAACATCGAAACTGAAGACGCACTTTGGACCATTTAATCGTCACCTTGATCTCTCAGCATACAACCTAGTACTTTATTACATGTTGACGTGCCTGGATCCTTGTTTGTAGGTAGGTATAGAACTGTGCCTGAATCCTCTGAAGGAACCAGTCTTCTGTCATGAGTCGTGCGAGAATATTAAATAAACTTGTACAGAAAAAAATAAATACATAATGTAGAATGTGTCAGGATCATAGACAGTGAACATTGGCTAAATCTGCGATAAATATATGTTCCTGAACCCCCAATATATCTCGATTCGCGGCCACGGGGGGTGTAAATGTCAATAAACATTGATGGAGCAGCTTGTTTAACAGCTGATCCAGTTTCTTATGTATAATCACGAAGTGGATGGATTTAAAAAGCTTCAGATGTCGACTGTTGGACGACAACGCACAACAGACCGAACCGCCGTAGAGGCATGCTGTTGGACAACAACGCACAACAGACCGAACCGCCGTAGAGGCTGGCTGTTGGACAACAACGCACAACAGAACGAAGCGCCTTAGAGGTTTGCTGTTGGGCAACAACGGATGGAACATCGTTACAGTATTCTTGTGAAGATCAGTACAGTTGCCAAAATAGACAGAAAACTAGGCCGTTCAAGTGTGTTGGGAGTATGTGGTGGAAATAACTCTTTGTTACGGACTTGAATATTGACAGAAGTAGGTTAGAAAAAAATCGAATGAAGCAAATAAAAAAAAAAGTTGAGGGAAACAAGAAATTTAATGTCACTGACGCAAGTGATTAAAATGAGAGAGAAGTAATTTAGGGGAAGGAAAGATATTACTTGAAAATAAAATAAAATAAACTTGCAGGACGTTATGCAGAGCCCGGGAAATAATGGAGTATACATTAATTTTGTCGTTGGGTGAATCTTGTTGATATGGAAGTAAAATTAAGATAAACGCCAGATCGTTATGTAAAGACATTAGCGCTGAAAATAAAATCTGTAATTGTAGCTGGCATGAGCTTCCTCTTGGGGTATTGGTTTCCCCTATCCCGTGCCATCCCCTCTCCCCCTCCCCCCCCCCCCTCTCTCTCTCTCTCTCTCTCTCTCTCTCTCTCTCTCTCTCTCTCTCTTTGTGGGGGGGGGGGGGGGGGGTTGGTTGTCGCAGATATCTTTTTACGAGTGATAGCCTTAAGCCGATAAATTGAATACAACCTAGATGTGAAGCTAAAACCTCTGTTATGTATGGTGATTTCTCATGCCGTTTGGATGGTGATTTCTCATGTCGTAGGCATGGGGATTTTTCATGCCTTTGGCATGGTGATTTCTCATGCCTTGGGCATGGTGATTCCTCGTACCGTGTGCATGGTGATTTCTCATGCCGTGAGCATGATGATTTCTCATGCTGTGTGGATGGTGATTTATCATGCCATGTGCATGGTGATATCGCATGCCTTGGGCATGCTGATTTCTCATGCCTTGGGCATGGTGATTTCTCGTACCGTGTGCATGATGATTTCTCATGCCGTATGCATGGTGATTTCTCATGCCGTGTGCATGGTGATTTTTACGCCAGACTATAATTTAAACACAAGGTCTTCCCGGAAGCTGACCTGAAAGGAAAAACCCAATTCCTTAGTTTCAGCCTGGATTTTCTACTGTCATTTTAAAATGAATCCACAAACACAATGTTCGCAGTGTGGACTGTGTATAAGGAGAAGAGCATTTTGCCCAAACACAGACTGCGCAGCTTGAGGACCCTTTTGTGGAAGTAGCGGTGTTCTGGCTGCCACTTATGAAGCCTTCTTTTAACCTGACAGGGCAATTTCAGCGATATCATCTCGGTGTCAAATGGATTCGGCTAGCAGGTGCGCTCCATAAAGCAAAGATGCTCAATCAATGAATAAAAATATCCCATTAAAGGCGTAAAAGAGGTTGGACAGGGGAAAGAGAGGGGAGGGAGGAGGATGGGGGTTTGAAGAAAAAGTGGAGAGTTCTACATTATGTGTACCAGAAAACATATATTCACGGCTTTGCTTCCATTGGCATTTTTTTTTCATTGGGTACATGCAATTCGCACTGTAGCAGATTAAATATCACGTTTCTTTTGAAAGGAAAGAAAACTGATTTTCTGATAATTAATTTAACCGAAATATTAAACCTTTGTCTGAGAACTCGTACATTAGTTTTTAAACTTTGTTGATGTCTAGAATTACATAGAACTCAAGGTGTGGAAGTATTTAGAGCAATGTTTTGTGCTGCCATTTTGAAAATTTTCAAAACGTATATCTAAAAATGAACAATTAGGGCAAATATATGGAATCTGTAAAAATTAAGTGGAATCAAGAAAATGGCAGAAAAATTCATGCATATTAATGTGAGATGAATTCTTGGCAGTCTCAGGTTGGAATTACACAGATTTACAGTGATATACTCGACACTGTTCATGAAAAATGTCCTTGCGCTACCAATCACAACTTATAATTTGATTCACGACTGACATTACAAACTACAAATTTTATATGAGTTGGATCGAGGCGTTTTAGACGTAATAGTAGGGCATTGAGAAAGCCCCCTTTTGCAAAAATTAAAATAAAGGTAATGGGATGATTTTATAATCTTTTCTGACCATCTTCAAACTACCAATGCACCGCCAATTCACCATTTCAAATGCTCCTTATATCAGGGGTTTTGAATCAACTAACACGCCTGATTTTTGGAGCTGATGATATTTCTAAACCACAACATAGCTCGGCACGGTTAAACAAGTTTGTCATCACTGCGCATGATTAGCGTTATCCGTGGTATATATTCCGGAGGTCTGGAAAGTAGCACGGGTGCACGGGCAGACACTGGAATAGATCGCTCATTTGGCAACATCTAACTTGAACAAATCACTGAATCTTGAAAAATATAAACCTTTTTTATGTTCGCTTTGTTTGAAAAAAGATTGCTGAAGAACTTTTGCTCTTTTTCGAAAGGATCTCTGCTTGCGGGTGTATAAAGAGAAGCAAAACCAACATATCAATCCCGCATAGTAACGGCAAAAACCATCGGAACCCTCAAAATAGGACAACCTTCGGTAAAAAAGTGGTCCGGTTTTCAGGTTGGTACTATTGTGAGTTCTTCGTAACCATAATAGCTAGCCATTCAATTGGTACCATTGGAACGTTGTCCGAATTTGTGAGGTGGTCCCATTTGCGGGTTGGTCCAATTCCAGGGTTTCGCTGTGCATTTTACATGTCATATCGCAATCCCACTGAGCTCTATGGGGAGAAAAAGTATCAAGGCCCACGAAAACACAACGGAATTAAAGGTCAAGTAAACTCCAAAACATTCATGTTGATTTTGTTATTTTGTTATAACAATACTAAATAGAACTCGCAGTGATCCCTAATGCCAGTTGAACAATACTAATCTAAAGACCGTAAATAGTATAATGCCAGGTTTGAAATTTCATCTCAGATTCTGGAAATCGATCGCAGACAATACGAGTTGCTTGTTGCTCTAGAGTTTCATTCTTTCTATGAACTGCAAAGCTAATTATGGGATGCTTTCCTTGACTACCTTGTCGGCAATGATAATAGGCTGTCGTTATGGGAGTCATTTCTATAAATGATTGGACCTGCCTGCTTTGCTTGAGTGGTAACAATCGCCGCTTCCAAGCGTTGCGCTTTGAGTTTGCCAGATTCTCAACCCCCCCCCCCTTCAACCCCCACCCCCAGACAAGCATACAGTGTGTAACACGAGGGTGTTTTTCGGCCCACCCAGACAAGCATACAGTGTGTAACACGAGGGTGTTTTTCTATCCACCCAGACAAGCATACAGTGTGTAACACGAGGGTGTTTTTCGGTCCACCCAGACAAGCATACAGTGTGTAACACGAGGGTGTTTTTCGGCCCACCCAGACAAGCATACAGTGTGTAACACGAGGGTGTTTTTCGGTCCACCCAGACAAGCATACAGTGTGTAACACGAGGGTGTTTTTCGGCCCACCCAGACAAGCATACAGTTCACCAGGGCAGTGACATCGAGGTAGTGATCGTCACTCCCAGGCGCTGCGGTTTGAGTTCGGCAGTTTTTCTTCCAACCATTACAGTTTACTTAAATGCCCAAAAATATTTTCGGAGAAAAAATAAGAACTAGTGATGGAGAATCATGCGATCTGCCTTACCTTAAAAGCACAAATGTGAACAATTGTTGGTTCCTTCATAAAGGAAAACATTTTTTTGCCGGACAAGAATGTGAAAGTCATAAATACAGTAAAAGAACACAAAAGCCGAGACCGAAATAAACAATACATGAGGAATGAGAAGGGGGGGGGGGGGGGGTTACATGACTGTCTCCTTTGAGACGTACGCTTTTGATTTGATGTGTTTTGAAACAAACTGTGACAGCTGAGAGCTTTACTGATCGATGCTAGCCATCATACCACCGTGGGGTTTTCCTATAAGGCAAGATGTTCTCGCCGCCGCTATTTGTTGTATGCACTTTTTAAAAAAAAATTATTTACCCACGGAGAAATCAGCATCGATTTAGCTGTATGTAGAATCAAAAGAAAGAAAAATATCTGGAAATGGATTCGCGGGATCATCCTCTTCAGTACACAATATGTAGATATGGCTGGTGTTAATGGAGAAGAAAGGGGGCGATAAAAGGGCACTTCCGGTGCCATATCCAGCCATAGTCTACCGTCTTCACTCTTTCGCTGTAATGTTGCTTCTGTATTTAGCATTTAAATTAAATTTTCTCAGCCGAATGTTTTCCAGATAGAGCTGACTGCAATGTCCTCGGACAGCAGCGCTGACTATGTCCTGTTTGCAATGTTGGTATTATTTATATGACTGCATTTAAATTCAAATTTAAAATAATTACTTATTAAAATTTCAACAGTTGCTGTGACAAATTTTCAACACTAAAAATTTTTAACAGTTACTTAGTCCCGGTTATTGCTGTTATTACTGTTATTATTTCCGAAACATTTTACACAAAGAAAGTGATATACTAAACTAGAAGCTAATTGCGCGAGCGCAATTGTCTCACATGGTATATTGGGGTACATTGGGAAACTTAAAGACGAAATAAAGAATCATGGAGCTTACACTAAACGTGTTGTCGGGGGCTTATTAATAAAAAAAAAAAAGAATTTGAAAGCACTTTTCACATTCAGACAAATCTTTTTAAACAAAAACACCACTAGAATTGTTTTAACTCCGAAGGCTCGAAAATTCGAAGCCGAGATACAATGTTATATAGTGTGTTATATCCTTTGGGTCGAAAATTCGCTCAGAATCGCTCTATCTCTAACCGTTTTCGAGATAATAACCAACTTCCGGTTTCGACGTCGATCGTCATCCGACCGGGTCGCCCTCTCCGCGATACCCTTTTATGCAATGAGTTATACCCTTTGGGTCGAAAATTCGCTCAGAATCGCTCTATCTCTAACCGTTTTCGAGATATTAGCCAACTTCCGGTTTCGACGTCGATCGTCACCCGACCGGATCGAGCTCGCCGGGAACACTTTTTCTACAGTGTGTTATACCCTTCGGGCCGAAAATTCGCTCAGAATCGCTCTATCTCTAACCGTTTTCGAGATATTAGCCAACTTCCGGTTTCGACGTCGATCGTCACCCGACCGGGTCGCGCTCGCCGAGATACCCTTTTATACAACAGTTTTAAACCCGTCGGGTCGAAAATTCGCTCAGAATCGCTCTATCTCTAACCGTTTTCGAGATATTAGCCAACTTCCGGTTTCGACGTCGATCGTCACCCGACCGGGTCGCGCTCTCCGAGATACCCTTTTATACAACTGTTTTAAACCCGTCGGGTCGAAAATTGGCTCAAAATCGCTCTATCTCTAACCGTTTTTGAGATATTGGCCAACTTCCGGTTTCGACGTCGATCGTCACCCCACCGGGTCGAGCTCGCCGGGAACACTTTTTATACAGTGTGTTATACCCTTTGGGCCGAAAATTCGCTCAGAATCGCTCTATCTCTAACCGTTTTCGAGATATTAGCCAACTTCCGGTTTCGACGTCGATCGTCACCCGACCGGGTCGCGCACGCCGAGATACCCTTTTATACAACTGTTTTAAACCAGTAGGGTCGAAAATTCGCTCAGAATCGCTCTATCTCTAACCGTTTTCGAGATATAGGCCAACTTCCGGTTTCGACGTCGATCGTCACCCGACCGGGTCGCGCTCTCCGAGATACCCGTTTATACAACTGTTTTAAACCCGTCGGGTCGAAAATTCGCTCAGAATCGCTCTATCTCTAACCGTTTTCGAGATATTAGCCAACTTCCGGTTTCGACGTCGATCGTCACCCGACCGGATCGAGCTCGCCGGGAACACTTTTTATACAGTGTGTTATACCCTTCGGGCCGAAAATTCGCTCAGAATCGCTCTATCTCTAACCGTTTTCGAGATATTAGCCAACTTCCGGTTTCGACGTCGATCGTCACCCGACCGGGTCGCGCTCGCCGAGATACCCTGTTATACAACTGTTTTAAACCCGTAGGGTCGAAAATTCGCTCAGAATCGCTCTATCTCTAACCGTTTTCGAGATATTAGCCAACTTCCGGTTTCGACGTCGATCGTCACCGGACCGGGTCGCGCCCTCCGAGATACCCTTTTATACAACTGTTTTAAACCCGTCGGGTCGAAAATCCGCTCAAAATCGCTCTATCTCTAACCGTTTTCGAGATATTAGCCAACTTCCGGTTTCGACGTCGATCGTCACCCGACCGGGTCGAGCTCGCTGGGAACACTTTTATACAGTGTGTTATACCCTTTTGCCCGAAAATTCGCTCAGAATCGCTCTATCTCTAACCGTTTTCGAGATATTAGCCAACTTCCGGTTTCGACGTCGATCGTCACCCGACCGGGTCGAGCTCGCCGGGAACACTTTTAATGCAGTGTGTTATACCCTTTGGACCGAAAATTCGCTCAGAATCGCTCTATCTCTAACCGTTTTCGAGATATTAGCCAACTTCCGGTTTCGAAGTCGATCGTCACCCGACCGGGTCGCGCTCGCCGAGATACCCTTTTATACAACTGTTTTAAACCCGTCGGGTCGAAAATTCGCTCAAAAGCGCTCTATCTCTAACCGTTTTTGAGATATTGGCCAACTTCCGGTTTCGACGTCGATCGTCACCCGACCGGGTCGAGCTCGCCGGGAACACTTTTTATACAGTGTGTTATACCCTTTGGGCCGAAAATTCGCTCAGAATCGCTCTATCTCTAACCGTTTTCGAGATATTAGCCAACTTCCGGTTTCGACGTCGATCGTCACCCGACCGGGTCGCGCTCTCCGAGATACCCTTTTATACAACTGTTTTAAACCCGTCGGGTCGAAAATTCGCTCAGAATCGCTCTATCTCTAACCGTTTTCGAGATATTAGCCAACTTCCGGTTTCGACGTCGATCGTCACCCGACCGGATCGAGCTCGCCGGGAACACTTTTTATACAGTGTGTTATACCCTTCGGGCCGAAAATTCGCTCAGAATCGCTCTATCTCTAACCGTTTTCGAGATATTAGCCAACTTCCGGTTTCGACGTCGATCGTCACCCGACCGGGTCGCGCTCTCCGAGATACCCTTTTATACAACTGTTTTAAACCCGTCGGGTCGAAAATTCGCTCAGAATCGCTCTATCTCTAACCGTTTTCGAGATATTAGCCAACTTCCGGTTTCGACGTCGATCGTCACCCGACCGGGTCGCGCTCGCCGAGATACCCTTTTATACAACTGTTTAAAACCCGTCGGGTCGAAAATTCGCTCAGAATCGCTCTATCTCTAACCGTTTTCGAGATATTAGCCAACTTCCGGTTTCGACGTCGATCGTCACCCGACCGGGTCGAGCTCGCCGGGAACACTTTTAATACAGTGTGTTATACCCTTTGTTCCGAAAATTCGCTCAGAATCGCTCTATCTCTAACCGTTTTCGAGATATTAGCCAACTTCCGGTTTCGACGTCGATCGTCACCCGACCGGGTCGCGCTCGCCGAGATACCCTGTTATACAACTGTTTTAAACCCGTAGGGTCGAAAATTCGCTCAGAATCGCTCTATCTCTAACCGTTTTCGAGATATTAGCCAACTTCCGGTTTCGACGTCGATCGTCACCGGACCGGGTCGCGCCCTCCGAGATACCCTTTTATACAACTGTTTTAAACCCGTCGGGTCGAAAATCCGCTCAAAATCGCTCTATCTCTAACCGTTTTCGAGATATTAGCCAACTTCCGGTTTCGACGTCGATCGTCACCCGACCGGGTCGAGCTCGCTGGGAACACTTTTTATACAGTGTGTTATACCCTTTTGCCCGAAAATTCGCTCAGAATCGCTCTATCTCTAACCGTTTTCGAGATATTAGCCAACTTCCGGTTTCGACGTCGATCGTCACCCGACCGGGTCGAGCTCGCCGGGAACACTTTTAATGCAGTGTGTTATACCCTTTGGACCGAAAATTCGCTCAGAATCGCTCTATCTCTAACCGTTTTCGAGATATTAGCCAACTTCCGGTTTCGACGTCGATCGTCACCCGACCGGGTCGCGCTCGCCGAGATACCCTTTTATACAACTGTTTTAAACCCGTCGGGTCGAAAATTCGCTCAAAAGCGCTCTATCTCTAACCGTTTTTGAGATATTGGCCAACTTCCGGTTTCGACGTCGATCGTCACCCGACCGGGTCGAGCTCGCCGGGAACACTTTTTATACAGTGTGTTATACCCTTTGGGCCGAAAATTCGCTCAGAATCGCTCTATCTCTAACCGTTTTCGAGATATTAGCCAACTTCCGGTTTCGACGTCGATCGTCACCCGACCGGGTCGCGCTCTCCGAGATACCCTTTTATACAACTGTTTTAAACCCGTCGGGTCGAAAATTCGCTCAGAATCGCTCTATCTCTAACCGTTTTCGAGATATTAGCCAACTTCCGGTTTCGACGTCGATCGTCACCCGACCGGATCGAGCTCGCCGGGAACACTTTTTATACAGTGTGTTATACCCTTCGGGCCGAAAATTCGCTCAGAATCGCTCTATCTCTAACCGTTTTCGAGATATTAGCCAACTTCCGGTTTCGACGTCGATCGTCACCCGACCGGGTCGCGCTCTCCGAGATACCCTTTTATACAACTGTTTTAAACCCGTCGGGTCGAAAATTCGCTCAGAATCGCTCTATCTCTAACCGTTTTCGAGATATTAGCCAACTTCCGGTTTCGACGTCGATCGTCACCCGACCGGGTCGCGCTCGCCGAGATACCCTTTTATACAACTGTTTAAAACCCGTCGGGTCGAAAATTCGCTCAGAATCGCTCTATCTCTAACCGTTTTCGAGATATTAGCCAACTTCCGGTTTCGACGTCGATCGTCACCCGACCGGGTCGAGCTCGCCGGGAACACTTTTAATACAGTGTGTTATACCCTTTGTTCCGAAAATTCGCTCAGAATCGCTCTATCTCTAACCGTTTTCGAGATATTAGCCAACTTCCGGTTTCGACGTCGATCGTCACCCGACCGGGTCGCGCTCGCCGAGATACCCTTTTGTACAACTGTTTTAAACCCGTAGGGTCGAAAATTCGCTCAGAATCGCTCTATCTCTAACCGTTTTCGAGATATTAGCCAACTTCCGGTTTCGACGTCGATCGTCACCCGACCGGATCGAGCTCGCCGGGAACACTTTTTATACAGTGTGTTATACCCTTTGGGCCTAAAATTCGCTCAGAATCGCTCTATCTCTAACCGTTTTCGAGATATTAGCCAACTTCCGGTTTCGACGTCGATCGTCACCCGACCGGGTCGCGCTCGCCGAGATACCCTTTTATACAACTGTTTTAAACCCGTAGGGTCGAAAATTCGCTCAGAATCGCTCTATCTCTAACCGTTTTCGAGATATTGGCCAACTTCCGGTTTCGACGTCGATCGTCACCCGACCGGGTCGCGCTCTCCGAGATACCCGTTTATACAACTGTTTTAAACCCGTCGGGTCGAAAATTCGCTCAGAATCGCTCTATCTCTAACCGTTTTCGAGATATTAGCCAACTTCCGGTTTCGACGTCGATCGTCACCCGACAGGGTCGAGCTCGCCGGGAACACTTTTTATACAGTGTGTTATACCCTTTGTTCCGAAAATTCGCTCAGAATCGCTCTATCTCTAACCGTTTTCGAGATATTAGCCAACTTCCGGTTTCGACGTCGATCGTCACCCGACCGGGTCGCGCTCGCCGAGATACCCTTTTATACAACAGTTTTAAACCCGTAGGGTCGAAAATTCGTCAGAATCGCTCTATCTCTAACCGTTTTCGAGATATTAGCCAACTTCCGGTTTCGACGTCGATCGTCACCCGACCGTGTCGCGCTCTCCGAGATACCCTTTTATACAACTGTTTTAAACCCGTCGGGTCGAAAATTCGCTCAGAATCGCTCTATCTCTAACCGTTTTCGAGATATTAGCCAACTTCCGGTTTCGACGTCGATCGTCACCCGACCGGGTCGCGCTCGCCGAGATACCCTTTTATACAACTGTTTTAAACCCGTCGGGTCGAAAATTCGCTCAGAATCGCTCTATCTCTAACCGTTTTCGAGATATTAGCCAACTTCCGGTTTCGACGTCGATCGTCACCCGACCGGATCGAGCTCGCCGGGAACACTTCTTATACAGTGTGTTATACCCTTTGGGCCGAAAATTCGCTCAGAATCGCTCTATCTCTAACCGTTTTCGAGATATTACCCAACTTCCGGTTTCGACGTCGATCGTCACCCGACCAGATCGAGCTCGCCGAGATATCCTTTTATGCGATAAGTTATACCCTTCGGGTCGAAAATTCGCTCAGAATCGCTCTATCTCTAACCGTTTTCGATTTATTACTTTTTTTAAATTTGACCTTGAATTTGACCTTGAAAACAATGCTCAAGGTCACTGAAATTCAGCGCAGATCCAGTTCACATTAGTCTGCGTATGTGTGCCAAGTTTCAACTTTCTGCGCCCAGCCGTTTCTGAGAAGAAGCGCGAACAAGAATTCGGCCGCAATTGACCTTTGACCTTGAATTTGACCTTGAAGACAATGCTTTAGGTCACTGAAAATCGACGCAGATCGAGTTCACGTTGGTCTACATACGTGTGCCAAGTTTCATCTTTCTACGCCCAGCGGTTTCGGAGGAGAAGCGCGAACAAGATTTTGGCGGAAAACTAAAAAAAAACAAAAAAAAAAAAAAACAAAAAAAAAAAAACAAAAAAAAAAAATAGGTGAAGAATTCTAAGCATTTCAACCTCATATGGTATCTTTGATACCATGTGAGAATAACACACCCTAAAATACAGTGAAACGACAGGATGACACCACTCCGAACATAAGACTACATTTAGTGAGTTGTGGTCTTACTGTCGCGTGTATGTAGACCTCAGTCATTTTCCATACCGCGCAAATGCTTAGACGTTCATGTGATTTTTTGCAACATAAATTGTTTCTTTTACCCTCTGGGGATGTATTTGTGTCTTGATGTATCCGCCATATAAAATATTTTATGTGACCTTTCCCACCCCTCCTCCCCCAATCAATTCTTTTTTTTTTTTTTTGGCTCACCCGTTTACAGTTTATACCCTTCCTAATTTATGTACTAAGTAATGAGTTTGGCCTGAGCTTGAAAGACACAGAAGTTCCTTACCCGGCATATAATTACTGAACTCGGCCCAGAATTGACCGGTACACCACTACGTGGACCAAGGATTGTGGGAGGGGGATGGAGCGGGGTGGAGCGGAGGGGGGGGGGGGGGGTCGTCGTAAGATCTGCTAATTTTACTTAATGTAACAAGTGACGCTAAGAACCACCATGACCGTATTTGCCCGGCTTCCCTTTTGCTACTGGTAAATATTAACACATGTTTGGCATACTTGAATCCCAGTTCTACCGGGAGTAGGCACATTCATTATGGCAGGCATTGCATCTAAGATTTCACATGTCTTTTCTGGTTTTCGAGGCCCCCTTTTTTTTCTTTTTTTTTTTCTTTTTTTTTTTTGCTTCCAAATATTCAATGCTATCAATACCGGCAGCTTTAGACTCGGTCACAAGCGCAGAGCTATTCAATTTTTAATTATATTTTTAAAATTTAAATTGACAACTTACACATTTACTATTCAAGCGCTGGTATGGTAGTTGTAAACACGTTCCTATTTTTTGAAAGAAAAAAATGTAATAAAATAAAATAAAATTGAAACCTACCGAATTGGGTGGAACTCAGAAGCACAAGTAAGCACAATACGAGTTGCTGATCCATACCGCACGTCAACAAAAATAAATAAACAAATAAACTGTTCACCCGGATCCTCTGTGACAGCACGTCATTTGAAACGTCCGCGCCCAGTTTCTTTTGGTGGGAAAATGTCACCGTTGATAAAGGAGAATATATTTTTGTGGCCAATTTATTAGGTTTACCATGTCAAGCTTTGTTTGTTATTTTATTCTTTCTATTTATTTAAAAAATGTCTTACTCCACTTAAAATAAAAAGCTCCTGTCACTGCTTCATGTGTAAACAAAGCAAGTAATTTTTGGGAACACTTTTTTTTATAAAGCTGGCAGTTTTAAAATGGCATCTTATTTTATTCAACATGACAAGCTCTCACAGATGCATATGTGATGCCATGTCTATATTTTAGTGTGAAAACTGCGAATTTCAAAGTTTAATATACAGATCTGTGTGAACAGTAACTTTGGTCTTTTTAATACAGCAATAATAAGTTTCTGTATTATTCTTTCAGTGTTAACATCCATAACAGTCATGACGTCGTGAAGCGTTAAATTTGTTAACACAATCATGTGAGATTATGCCAGAAGGTGTTTTGCTTTTATCCGTTTTATGCATTCCGTCCTCGGTTTGTGTTTTCATTGGTTTAGTCCATGGCTTTTTCAGTTTTCACCTTTCTCTGGTCCTGCATTTCGACGGTTTCTGCAAAGCATCAGAAAAAAGGAAAAAGCTTAGGTCTAATTAATCTACCATCATCATAGGTGGGGGTGAGGGGGTGGGGTTGAGAGGGCAGGCTGGGCCGACTCTCTATTCCCCGAAGTGCTGTAATGGATTATTTAAAAAAATATTGGAGTAGCTCCGCCCCCCCCCCCCCTTTCACACATACTCTCTCTTGAACCACAGAACAGCAAAAGATTTTGGACAGCAAGAATTTAAACGACTTAGATAACTAAATGGCTATCAGGAGAGTTTATTGGTGCCTGACACTTTGTTGCTATACTTTAGTACTGTCACGGTACTTATTTGCTGCCATGTCACATGTCTGGCACCGCCGAAAACTACTGCTATGGGTTCGAGGTATTGTGCTGATTTCTTGCATCTTTTTATGATTATTATTATTATTTTTTGCCGTCTTTTAAACTAAACAATTTAAAACAAAGTCAGAGACATTAAGTTTTCAACGCTTTCATTTCAGAAATTGTTCTTATTTTAATATCTTTAAACTTATGATTTCTGTCATTTTCGCAATAAATATAAATTTAAAAAAGAACAAAATAAAAACAAAACAAAAAAACGAATTTACCTCGTAATTCCTTTCAAGATGGATGACACTTTTACACTATACATTTATTGCAGTAAACGCTTAATTTCCATATTTAATACTCCAAAACTGCAGCGCATTTCCCACGCACAGCCATGGCACAACGCGGTACATCTTTGAGCCTTTTCTCTCCCAGCAATGTTCTATGTCTTCTGAGCTATTTTTGAAATGAGAAAATGGAACGCGACACCACCAGCTTTTCATTAGGCTCTTGCCTCGCGTTTCTGCCTTAACTAACCAATGAGACAGCACGAGAATGGCATGGAAATTAAAACATTTTTTGCTGGGGGAAAAATCCCCCAAGAAACGTTGATATACACGCAAGGGTGTTAATAATTATTGTTCACCATTTTCTTCGCGGAAAGGACCTATCTTTCCGCCCTTTGAGCATCTTACTCACAAATTAATAGCAATGAATGCACTGCGCTATTCGCTAGTTCTCCATTTGTTATTCCAATTAGTCGTAGGAACTTTACTAATTACCGCCACAGAGTGCGCTCTTGCCGGCTTTAAGAGAACTCATTTTGAGCCTCTTCTACTCTGCTGAGTCCGTGCTTCGGATTACCGATATTTTTAATGAGCTATTTTATGACGTCAGCTTTTCTGGAGTCTTTACACAGTAAAACTTATAAACGACAATGTCCGCGGACAATATACCCAGCGCAAACCACAGCTTGGATCTAAGGAACAGACTGGCTGCTAAGTTATGATTGTGATGTAAAAATCAGCATACCTACTCTTTAATCCTTAGAACGATAGATACATACATTAGATATGGCAATTGTTCAAGGTGGAACATCTCAACTGATGCAGAGAAGTTTAATCTTGTTCATATATATATATATATATATATATATATATATATATATATATATATATATATATATATATATATATATATATATATATATATATATATATATATAACATAATATATGGAAAGAGATACGTCCGAGGAAATCGTTAATAGGCATAGGAATGGGCCCTGTAATTAATAAATTTCCAAAACAATTTCTGTTGAATGGTTTTTAAGTTCCTCAAAATTTCACTAGTTTATAAAATTGTTGATACCACGAAGCCTATAAACAGTTGTTTGTTTTATCCGGTGTTTTATAAAAAAAAAAAAAACAAATAAAACAGAGGGAGAGAGAGAGAGAGAGAGAGAGAGAGAAACTGCGTTTATTAAGCTGTTGCACTTTGAGCAATTACCATGTCTTTCTAAACTGTTGATGAAAAGACTATCCCATAGCAATTATGTGCAAAAATACCAATAAGACGGTGATAGGAGGAAGATGGATGGCAATCCTTTCAGTCTGCGTGGCGTACTTTGCTGCCATAGCAAACCCGCATCGGTCTTGACGCCCGGTGCTAGGTGACAGTCAGCGGACCATTTAGTCTTCTGCAAGCCGGTTGAACTCTCAATAACACACAACTGACGCACGTGGAAAAGTGTACTGACCATTTTCCCTGTCAGTAACCGACTTAAAATCACTTCGCAGTGTGCGAACAATGATGACACCATCACGCCCCCCTTGAACCCCCCCCCCCCCTCCGCCACCAGGATTATCGTTTCGAAGCCGTTTATTGTTTTACCCTGTCGACGTCTGGAGAACGTTGGTTCTCCCGGTGTCTAGTGGAGGTCTTGTTAGTGCGTTCATTTGGCGTTTGCCTAACGTCTGATGTTTACTAGGCTGTGAATAAAAAAGAAACAGCAACAGTATCTCCACTTCCACAGGAAGAATGGTCTGCCCCAGATGTATCAATCACACACCAGACAAGTGGAAGAAACTCAACCCTTTACCCTCAAAAGATTTCATATTTGGTCTAAGAAGGGGAGACCAACCAAGAGGGATGGACTGCTTCATGTCCGTTCTTTTGTGTTCATTCAAATAAAGACCGATGCTTTCCTATTATACTTCTTTATGCCAGAAAATATGTTTCAACAATACCAGTTAAGCGCATGTGTATTGAAAACGTAAATGGCGTTTGTGTTCATATGACCTAGCTCCATCGTTTCCTGAGCTATAAGAACATTATCCCCTGTAATGAAACAGCGGCTGCCTAGGGATGAAGGCAACTGCTTGTCTCTTACACAAGAACTGTCTGCGTTAAAAGGACCACAATGCCACTGACTCGGGGTCGTTTCACCACGCGCAAAAACATTCATGCGATGCCAACTAATCTGAAAAGAAGAAAGGCTACTGCTGTATTGACAAGGGGGTAGGTTTCTCATAAACATGAGTAATAACTCAAATCAGTTTCATGTGAACAGCCCACCCTTTAACATCACCATTCCAATTAAACTATTTTTTTTTCTTGTAATATTTGATTAGCAGCCAATATAGCGCAAGCGGGCCTCCGTGTTGTCTTTTCTTCCACCCCTCTTCTCATGAATAATAAACAACAGATTAAAAGCTGACAACTAGAATTAGCTTATGGAGCCTGACAGCATTTATTTCAAGAGGCGTTGGGATAAAACTCACATTTAATCCTCCCACCCCCTCCCCGGGACAACAAATAACAGGTGGTAATTTGACTTTATTGAATTAATAGTAATAGTATGTTTTCAAAAAATCACCCTGAAGGAAAAAAAACTATTTAATTTTAATTGAATTAGTTTTAATATTAATTTTCTATGCCTCTCCGCAGACAAATCCAGGTTTTCTATGCCTCTCCGCAGACAGATCCAGATTTTCTATGCCTCTCCGCAGACAGATCCAGATCCAGAGGCGTTTTCAGAGAATCTCGTAAAAAGGACGGAAATACATATCTCCGTTTCTCTAGCGGAGTGCATACCGTGTCCGGCCTAAAATTTACCCTTTTTTCACTGCGTTTTAGGACACGCACGAAATCATATATGACATCAAGTGTCCAGCGCCTCTCCCCCCCCCAACGCCCCACCCTCTCCGGGATCTCCCTGTCTTGATATCGGAGTATCTCTGTCTCATCTGCCTTTCTTCAAAATGTCATTTTATCTTACGAATTTATTCATGAAATAAGGTTTGGACGCAATGCGAAAAGAAAAGTTATCTGGAGTGGGAAAGCGGGTAGGGGGGGGGGGGCGGGGCAAAAGAGGTGAATGCGGCTGTTCACAGTTTTCAAACTATGTTCATGGTATGCCACAGATAGAGCCTATAAAATAAGTCCTTTTTGCGGCTCTGTACGTATGCACAACTTCATAGCAATAAACTGTGGAAAGATAAGACAAAAAGCGTAGATAAAAGACAAACAAATACTACAAGACAAGATCAGATAACAATGTAAAAATTTCACTCTGAGAAAAGTCGTGGGAAAACAATGTAATGTCAGTTTTAAATTAAAAAAAAGCAGGGTCTGGCAAATCTCTGGAAATGTTTATTTCTACTTGGCATCATAAATTCCAAATCGCAATAACTTTCCTCGCCGTATTCTCCATATTTATCTCCCAAAGCGATCGTTAAAAGCATGTGTGTATGTGTGTATGTGCGTATGTGTGTATGTGTGTGTGTGTCTGTGTGTATGTGCTTTTAAGTTGAAAAATCATATCTTCTCCACTGACTTTAGACTGACTGTTTGAAATTTGGATGCAGGTAGCGACCATTAGTACCTATTTGGCTGTTGCTTATTTTAGCAATTCGCTTCAGCTGGTGGGAATATTGGCAAAAACATTTTCAAAACGTAGGATTGTTAGGGTTCTCAAATTGTGAGAGAAGGTAGGGGTATACGTGTCCAGCTTGATATTACTTTTTTTTGCGAATAGCTAAAAAAACTGGGTGAAATGTTGATAAAAAAAAAACAATTTTTTTTTCGTAAAATTTTAACTGATGCCAGGGAAATAGCCTTGTTGTCTTAAAATTATAAGTAAAGATAGCGGGCATAACTGCCTACCTGGCTGTTCACTTTATGGATGATTCACCAAAAATTGGCAGAAATATTGATGAAAAACAAAAACCAAAAAATAATAAATAAATAAAAAAAAATCAGTGAAATCTTAACTGTTGCTTAAAATTTTGGTTAACGGTTGTAGGCATTGGCAGCTACCTGGGTAATACTTTATCGTTGATTCGCCAAAAACTGGCGGAAGAATTGGCAAAATCGTTTAATTTTTTAGTAAAATCTTAAGCAGATGGCAGACATTAGTGCCTACCTGGCCATTACTTTTGTTTTCTTATCCATAAAAAATGGCGGAGGAATGGCCAAAACTGAATTATCTTAAAAACTGAACGTACTCTCTTAACGTACTGTCTGAACGTACTGTCTGAAGGTACTGGGCAATAGCATCTATCTTGCTGTTACTTCTTGCTTCACCCTAAAGTAGCGAAAAATTGACCAAAGTGAATTTTAGCTTATTTGCGACCCTATGGGCTATAAAAGTGTGATATAAAAGGTATTTCGGTGATCATGGGCTATTCCCGTCAAGTTAAGATCCAAAACCGGAAGCTGATCATTATGTCAAAAAAAAAACTCCAGAGCTGATTTTGTCCTTATTTTTTTACATTCATCTTTAAATGTATCCCATTGAGAGTTTTCCATCGAAGTCAAGAAAATAACCGGAAGCTGATCATTATCTCACAAATTTTCAACCTCTAGAGAATCTATGAATGTAAACACGTCACGTGAGAAGTGTCTCGGTCACCCTGTGCTTGTTTCGTTCTGTATGTGTTCATTTCGCAAAGTAGGGGTCCAATTCAGTCTGATTAGTCCATTATATATATATATATATATATATATATATATATATATATATATATATATATATATATATATATATATATATATATATATATATATAAACGGGTACTCAAACGTTTACACGCTCATTGTACCATGTACACTTACCCAGATCTTATAATGGTAGACAATTTTACACAGGAAATTAAAGCAAGTACGTGGACAATTCGGAAATGTGCTATTTAGAGCTAGGCGAAATGTGCTTCTACTTGGCATGATACCCTTTTACAAAATGGACGGCTGAGACGAAGATAATTATGATTACTTATGCTCTAAAAGAGAGGCGACTTTGCTCCTTAGCCACATTGTAAGGGCTACTTAAACCCTTTCCTGTCACGTCTAAAATCCCCAGACTTTGACGTTTAACACAAATGTAAAAACCATGTGGTTAGTTTCAACCTAGCCATAAAAAAACGTCTTAAAAGCAAACAAACTCTGAAAGTTTGTATCTGCAAAAGTACTTAAGCACGTAAAGCGGTTTTTGTTTCAAAATTTACGTTAAATATAAAAAGTAAAACTAAACAATATTCGGAATAGCTACAATAATTAACACATTTCCAACTACTATAATCTCGTTTAAAGTCCAGCATAGTGATATGCAAATCATAAAAATCAAATGTCTAATTTTGAAAATATGATCGTTCCAATGCATCTGCGAAGAATCTTAAACAATGTTGTCGAAACGCACAATGTCTCAAGACGCTGTATTGCCACATTTCATAACCCTAAAGCAATAGGGGCATATGCGCATGACGAAACGCGACAGGTAGTCAGTTAAAAGTGTTTTATTTGAAAAGAGATACCATATTGCTATACAATTCATATCTCTAAGCTTCAGCCGGAAACACAAATTTAAGAAAGTTGATTTTTCAATTCACTAAGACTGAAATTAAATTAAAGTTTAGGCACTTACCTGTTGAAAATTTTCCAGCAGTAAATTGTCGTAGGATTCAACATTCCAAATAATTGGAAGTTTTGTACCAGCGGAGCACGTTCCAAAATAAGATCGCACAGACAATGGATACTTGCAGCCTCAGGAAAAACACCACAGGGAATAACATCCGATTTATGCTCAATAACTGAGTGAAGTGTAAAGAAAGTTACTGTTGACAGTCTATTATAAGCAATTATAGTCCTTAGACAAAATTAAAACCGTCAGCATTATAAAATAGATGAAAATCCTGAGCTCTCCAAAAATGAAAATCAGCATTCCCGTGTTTAACACTAAACAGTGTTGTAGTCGGGCTTCCCTCTGTTATTTGACTGAAGGCACAGAACATCTAGAACATCGGTGTCACTGAATGGAAGCTTTACTAAGCATGATCCCGGTGGCTAGTCAGCACGAATGACAGTCTTATAATTTGTGTTGTAGTCAGGCTTTCCTCTGCTGTTGGACTGAAAGCATAGAACATCGGTGTCACTGAATGGAACCTTTACTAAGCATGATCCCGGCGGCTAGTTAACATGAATGACAATCTCGTAATTACCATTCCACTAGGAAGACCTACCTAAACATCTTATTAACGAGTTAGTTCAAACAGAAAGACAGATAGATAAGAGAGAGAGAGAGAGAGAGAGAGAGAGAGAGAGAGAGAGAGAGATCCTGTAAGTGGGCCTCTTTCAAATGTATCATCTACCAAGAATAGCACTGGGCTGTGATGATGCCTTTAGCCATATAACGACTTCCGTATTAGTACGAATTACGTGTAGGGTAGATTATTTACGCCTGATGGTTGCTTTCCTTCTGAGTAAAATTAGCGGAACATTTAATTTTAACTTCAGAAAAGTACGCGACGTGGTTTTTCTAGAGACACTTAGTCCCGAAAATAGAACTGCAAGTGGGAATGCACTGAAGTGGATCAAAGTCGAAATGGTCTTATTTTGGTGAACTGTTCAAAATGGAACGCTCTCAGAAACACAGCACTGAAAACGCTCCCATTTGAGGCTGATCCTATCCTGGGGTTCACCTGCACTTAGGCTAGCGTGATTATGACTACTCAACTTAAACGGTTTAAGTACATAACCTTTTTATCACAGCATCCCTTCCTAAGGGTATTCCGAGACCTTGGTTGTATGTTTTGTGTAGTACTCATCAAATAATATACAAACTGAAATATGGGCTTTAATTCACTTGGAAATTTTGTGTTTGCCTTAGTTGCACGCAACCCAGTCGGGTTTTAGAGATTCAAAATATAGTTAAATGCTTCTTGTTTCAAGAGAACAGGGATAAGCCACATGTTTGTGTGGACCAATAAGACAAAACTCCCACAGCCTGCAGCAGTGATATCACGAGCCTGAAAGGCGAGTACGAAGAGGTTGCAAAGCTGATGGATGGTTTCCAGCTCGGTCAAAATGTGAGTGCATTTTTAATTTGTCGTTCACGATTTCTTATAAATTGTGATCTGCTATAGATTGCATATTTGATGCAACGCCCTACAATGTTTTCCGTCGCTCAATTACGTTGTTATTGCGATGCCAAGTGCATATTTGCAATAGTGTGCAGTAGGACGTTTTCATAATATTTAAATAATATTTAGTACTTTTCGTTGTAAACTGTTTGTGTAATGAGCAATTTAATAAAAGCTACTTATCCTGATGAGAAATCTCTGAGTAAAGATTTATTAATATTTGCGTGGGAGATGTAAATTTTGTCTGCAAAACACCCTTAAGACCACCTTTTCTGCTCAGCCATAGACAATGGCCCCAAACAGTACGACGCATCATTGAGTTGCTTTGTGCGTCTTTTGTGTAAGCACTTTTTTGTGACATCACATACACTGTCTTTATTTTGGGAGTAGGCAGCAAGGGGTTTGGCCTTTATGATGGAATGCATTGCAAAGTTGTGCTCTTTCATTGGGTTGTACTATGGAACAAACATTTCAAACAAATATTTCAAACACTTTTTCAACCTAAGACATTTGAAACGCCGCTGATGCCTTGCGTAATGAAAACATAGCGACTGATCGACATCAGCCTGTTTGCCAATTGAGTGTAAAACTTCATTAATAATTCTCTTTAAAATTGTCAAATTTCTTAAAGCAAAAAGAATATGACGATTTCAGAATTACAAGTGAAGAATATAAAACAAGGCAAGTGCAAAATATGTGAAAGTGTAAGAGGGTCTTAAAAGTGCCAATATTTCCTTTCGTAGACTGATGTTATCAAAACACTGGTACTTGTGCCTTCAATTCACGTAATATTTTCCCGAGGAACACAGATGAATTTGTAAATAGCAGCATATATGACAGTTACTGTGATTTAGCGCAGTTAATACTAAGGATCTAAAGACTGGCCCCGTGCAAAGTTACTATGATTCATCATAGTTAACCACTGAGCAACCGACTTGTGTTATACAGGGTGTTTGCGAGCGAGTTGCGAGCTTCTGTAGTTAAGCACCAAATTACTTAAAGGTTAAAATTTTCTGACTGGTCAATAATACCTTATGTTGACTCAAAATAAATTAATGTCAGGTGATTGACATTAAAAACCTCGATAATATCTCTTTTAATTGTTTTATCTCTTTTAATTGTTTCATAACAAGCCGGTGCTATTATATGTTATTTTTATAATGAAAAATATCTCTTATAAATACGTATATAGTTTCATTTTTAAACTGAAAAGTCAGAATGAATATCTTTTCTAGCCAAAGTACATAACGTTGTGTTTTTTATGATGTGGAAGTGCTAGACAGTGTTAATTTACGCGACAGCTTTAATCAACACTTTGCTTCGATAAAACTAAACCATTATCATGTGACAAGAGGGTCACGACTGGCAGCGGTTATGTGCAATAGTATGGGCAGCAATCATCGACCTAAGATGTTAAGTCTTCTTCATGGTTTACATTAGATTGTTCATTCTTTTATAATTTATCAAGGTATATATAACAGCATTTAAAACCAAGACATAGGAATGTAATCAGTTGGATACATAAAACACAGACCAATCCTCTTTCGCTTACTGCATTTCTGCAGATGTGAAGAATTCATCTCTATCAACACGGAACTTTTTTGTCGCAACTTACAAGAAAGAGAGCATTCTGTGCCCTAACATGATACGTGGTGGTTTGTTAAGTGTTTGCTCAACATATACACATTTCTTGCTACTTTGAATAACCTGCCGAGGCATTCTCGTAAATAATTCAAATTTTATATTTAAAAAAACATGTAGCATTTTGAGATGAACCAAACATTGGCGCTGTATATTTGCCCGATTTTTAAATATCTTATAATACAACCTATCATTTTAATGTCGCATGTAGTGTTGTATCTTTATCTTTTAAACGTGTGGCTCAAAGCTGGGCCTAATCAAGCGATTCTGTGCCACCATAATCCTAGACAGCCTGACTTGCTGAAAGATAGTTTACGTACATAATGTTAAATGTACAATCAGCAAGAGTCAATGTGACCAGAATATCAGTTTTTGCAGTAATTGCTGTATTGTTTGCAAACGTTTTCTAGTAACAGAGCTCGGAAACATACTTTCCTGAGAAAAACCTTAAATGTTAAAGTCATGGTGTGTATTTCTACGTTGAATGCTCATCTCACAACCAACAACTACAAACTGTTTGGAATAAAAGATGAACGCATTATGCAGTTATATGAATAATTTAACATTCGTTATTTGTTTCGAGTAGTTTGTTACAGTATTGTAATTGACTTATAATGGTGAGTCACGCAAAAATCACCTTTGGCCAAACCAATTTCCTTATTTTAAGGCGTGTTTTACATATGATGCAATTTAAACCTGTTTCACAATAAGGCTAAATTGTCTAGGCAGACGTTAATTATCTTCAGTACCTCTTGCCACACCATCGGTGTTTTCGTACCCTTTTGTCCAGAGCCATGTGTTCGTTGCGTGTCACTGGCCATATTACCACACCCACGACAACGCTACGGATGCAAACCTACGACATGATACATGGTGGGGTGGCAGATACGAACCATTGCGTACTTTGAAGTAGTCTTTTTAAGGTGGTGTCATTTCGGCTGCAAATTTGTTGGATTTGAAGAAAGTTTATTAAGAAATGAAAAAGGAAACATAAAGTGTGATCTTGTTTCAATATATGTACTCTGGAATGTAATAAGCAATAATTATAAAAACAGTTTTACATATTATTCTTCCTGTTTTATCACATACTTGTGAATATGTTTCTATTAAAATAGAATTTTGTTAAATGGCGTGCTTTCTCTATGATTTTTGTTTACATATATCCTAACCTGGTACGCTTGAAACGTCCATACCTCTCGACAAATTTTGAAGTACCGAATTGCTTTTGAGAAACACATCTCACAAGTCGCATTCACAAACAAAAACTGGCAAACCTTTGTTTGGGGTAGACTTGAATGTTTGCTCATATATAATCATAGTGGATTGAAGAAAACATCAGACAGTTCTCCAGTTTCTTGCAAAAATAATATATTGCTAAAATTTCTAAATACACTGTTCTTATTTTTACAAAAATTGGGCATTCACACTAAAAAAAATACAGTGAGATAATAATTTAATCCATCTTGCAAAGTCATCAGTCAACTTTATAAGATATAAAGAACATTTTAAAGAAAGTAACCGCTAGCTAATTTATTCAGACTAAATTCAAACTAAGTTGTCTTCTCGTGTAGACACTAATGTGGTTGTCATGTCAATGTGTCGTGTCTTTACTTTAGGTATTGCAAAAATCTTACTTTTACATAGTCACGTTTTCTTCCGTTACGCAAGCAGATTAATGAAAGAAGTAAAACATCAAATAGATGGGCTTCACTTTCTAATACTGAATGATTACAGAAACATGCAGAGACTATCCCCCGATTATTTTAAGAATGGAAAAGTCAGTATTATCAATCAACAGGCAATTCGTGAGTTTTAAGATCGAGTGTAATATCCAAAAGCAACGCACTGAAACAGTGGCATTAGACATGATATTTGACTTTCAGAGCTGTCGGCAGGAAGACAAGTAGCAAGATTCAGAATAACATAAAATGGCTATAGATTGTTGTGTACTTCTATATTCAAATTTTTCAAATAAAACATCAGGCGGGCGGTAAAATTCCAATTTTTATACCAGTAAAGCACAGAATGACTGAAAAGTTGCCTTTTCCACACAGTCTGCCATTGGATATATATACCACATAACATGCGTGCATTTTGGTTAATTGTTAATTAGAACAAGTATGAATGCTTTGTTTGGAAAATCTGTTTCCAAATGAGATGTTATGAATTCTTTTAAACTATATATGTTGCTATTCTATAAAAGAAGTTTTCAGAAAACATCAGGTATTTGTTTTTACTTCTCTTGTAATGTAATTTCTTGTAATACAATGATAGGTTGGGGACAAGATTGGCACAAGGTGGAATAACAGCCTTTAGAAGAAATTCAGACATCACGTGCTGTGCTGTCAGACACTCTGCTGCACGTTGCCCCTACTACATCTGCAGGACATTTCGCTGAATGAAGAGTTAAATATGCAGAGTGTACTTGGTTGTTTTTAAACGAAATATACAATCATTCTCTGTTCCATAATTTATTAATATAACTTATAAATCTCTATTTCAAAGAAAGTTTGGGCTTCCTGTATAAAAATCCCTCATAAAATTGCAATTTTGTACTTATTAAAGTTAGTACTCTTATATTTAATATAAAAATTAAGGATAGTTTTGTGTCAAGCAGGCAAATACAGCATAACAGAAATCTTGATGACGGCCTGCGTGGGTGTATAGTATTTAGCTACATATCCTTGTGGAAAGCCTGTATACTACTATGATGCACTCAGCTATAGCCTCCCTATTCATTTACGTGCTCTAATATCTATGTGTTCTGATAATATAAGTAAGCAAAGCTTGAAAAACTCACTTTAATTAACTTTTTAGGTTACTCTTTGGGCCCCTTTGGGTTAAAGGTTTCAATTACCTGTCTACTTACAGGTTTAGCTCAGTAATTGTATTAGATAATAATACACGACAACAGGTCTATATCCTTAAACATTCAAAGTCCTTTAATGGTAGGTTTTTTTATTTGGAGGTACTGGCACAACTAAAGTCAATGTTGCAGAAATATCTTTGTGACTCTCTCTCTCTCTCTCTCTCTCTCTCTCTCTCTCTCTCTCTCTCTCTCTCTCTCTCTCTCTCTCTCTCTCTCTCTCTCTCTCTCTGTCTCTCACACACACACACACACACATACACACACACACAACGGTTGCGGAGCGTAAGTACCCGCTTTTCCTCTGGCACTCTAATGTTTGCTTTAGTAAAAATTGAACCTACACGACATTTCATCCTGATCTGGTAAGCCTAAGTAATGCCAAGATTGACCACAATTCAGCTCAAACGCGCTATTTGGACGTTCCAAATTTGAAATTGAAATTTGAAAAACTCAGTGGTTACCAGACCTTTTGGAGTACACAAAGCCATATTGACACACCGTAAAATCAGTTTAGAGGAAACTGGGTCCATTACAGACCATAGTCGACAGGGCAGGCTTTCTACCCCCCAGGCAGGACCAAAGAATACGTCTGTCAAATCTCCGAGACTTTTTTCTTCATTCACTTTCAGACAGACTCTTGGAATTCCATCCCACCCCCACCCCAACCCCCCCCCCCCCCCAACAGCCGTGTCTGTAGTCAGACCGAAAAACCGGCTCCGTCGTACGGTATACGCGCGAGTACCCCTATCGCAGATTGCTGTTAACTCCAGCCTCGCCCGAGTGCTCGCACGACTTCAATGGGTCAGTGCACATCTCAACTGGACACAGAGACAATGAAACCAAGTTCTTTTTAATCGATGAATCGCGTTTTTGCTTGAGCTATGCAGGCAGAAAAGCGCCCACAGAACGGGCGCTTTAGCGACGCCTGCGTTAAGAAATGAGGCAGTTAAAGTGTAATGGTATGGGCAGACATATCGTTTGCCAGTGGCATTCGTGTCGCTTAACACCACCGGGAACAAATTTTAGAGCCATCGGCGGTCCTTTTCGTGCATCAAAATGGTCTAGTCTAATTTACTTCCTCATTCCACGAGCTGGTAGTATCTTCAAACGCAAAGCGTCCTAGTCTTGCCCTGGTCCGCCTTTTGAATGGATCTTTCACAGACCGAACACGCGTGGGATATGTTTGAAAAATTCGTGCGCGAGCGCAACATTCCACCTGAGACATTGTCAGAACTTAGACAAACGCTTGCGGAGGAGTGGAATCGCATTTTTCTTCACAAAATACAGAATCTGATGAGCTTCATGTGACGCAGATTAAGAGATGTGGTAAGGGACGCTCGTGGAGGACACACTCGATGGTCAGAGCGAATGTTTAATTGAGCGTCACATTGACGAAAGCTTAACATTTCAGGTAGTAAAATATGTAGTTGTATTGAGGTTTAATTATTTCTCACATAGTGCATTGTTACGTTTTGACATTTGTTGAATACATATATAAATAATACACGTGTGTGCTTGTTTTTTTTTGTGTGTGTTTGTGTGTGTGTGTGCTCTCCACTGTATATATGACAGAATGACGTTATATTCCTTTGGCTAGGAGTATCATGTGCAAGATGAGAAGTGATGTCTGCGTGTTCTCCTGTTTGCGAAAGGCTGTTTTTTGTGAAACACCTTCAATTCGGTTTGTTTGTTATGAACAACACTATCCATGCTTTAACAGTTCAAAAGTATCAGGTATTACTTGCGCTCACAATAAAGACTAAATTAAGTCCCTCTCTTCGAGATATGTTCCCTTTGACATAATTAAAAAACTACTAATGAGGTTGCTGCTAGACAGCCTATAAAAATGATTAAACTCCTTTCATAAACATGTTATACATTTAGAAATATTTATACGTTTCGACATTCTTTCCAAGAGCAAAACTAAGATTTAACATTCAGTATAAGAGAAGCGGTAGGAATTCCCTATTAAGCATAAGAGCAGCGCAAGGAATTTCTCATAGGTGAGAAATTAAGCAGAAGAACATGGCTACGAATTAAACCATCAACATAAGATTAACGCTTTGAATTCAAGTCTGTATAAGAACAGTGCCAGAATTCAATATTCTGCATGGGAGAAACGCCAATTTAACTGCGATGCTACACTAAAAGCTTCTGCGCTCTATTTGATTTTGTGAAAAAAGGATTTAGAATGGGTAAAAACTTGATAATAAAAATGGAACAAGTCATGTGCATAAGTGCAATGCGAGAAAAAGATTAATACAATTACCCACTTCATTTCAAGAGAATGCTCCCTTGAGATTCATGAATATTTATAATTATAGATTTTCCAGGCAACGGTCAAGTAAAAGCAACAAACACATCAAGTATTTCATGCACAGTGGGAATGAAAAAATCATATAGAAATATTTCATACTTATATTTTGAAGTATTTCATTTTTATTGCGACAAAGATGATAGTTAGAATTAAAAGCCTTTACAGTTCTAATTTTGTCTTTGTGAGTTTTGTAAGTATTGATTGTGAAAAAATCGCATCATTCTACCTCCAGCATCCTGCATTTATAGTTTGTCTTAGTATGGGTATCATATTTCCTCAGGTCATACTCCAATGCCCTTTCTCCTCTTTTTGTGTGAACACTCATTGATACACATGATGTCAAGTGCATCTCCCTTCCCCGGGTAAAATTAACAGTTTTACATAACTAGTAGCAATTAAAAGCACATCATTGTTTCGCTCAATCCTTCTGTGCTCTCTCTGTCATCATTAACCATATTTTACGGGAACGAATGTTTTTAAAAAAGCAAAGAGTTCGAATCATTTTTAAAAAAATATATAATATAAGAAGATCGCTAGCACAGTTAGTTTTCGTTTTAAAAGTTGTATTAGAACAAGATTATTTTAATTCTGCGTTTTACACAACCTAAACGCATTTCGCAATGAATCATTTATTTCTTTGGGGTGGTTATTGCTTAATACATCTGTAACTATCTGTATTAAATCTTTAAGTTGAACAACTTCTCGAACATTGTTATGTTAAAAACGTGTGAGTCCCTGTCAAAATCCACCAAGATAATGAACTCATAACACTGGCAGTACATTATTTTTTACACATCAATTTACAATGGATTGAATGTGAAATTTAAATTAGATAGGCTACTCGTCTTAGATTTCGGTCATATTATAAAGTACAGCGGTTCGGTAACTTTGTGACCTCATATCAGTACATTGTAATATGCTTAAAATTTGAGACTTGTAGTGCATGTATAATTTATACGTCTTTCTCCCCTCAGTGTCAAAATAGGGCGTATCTGTAAAAGTGACTATAGCAGCATTATCGGTCTCGAATCTGTAAAAGTGACTATGGCAGCATTATCGGTCTCGAATCTGTAAAAGGGACTATGGCTGCATCATCGGTTTGAGAATCGCTTCCATAGCCGGCTATTAGCTGAATGACTAGGCTATGTTTACTTTACGCTAAACATTTCTGCTGTGAAATATTTGCTAAAGAAACAGCCTGCTAACCATCAAACTGAGAGGATGATGTGAGTATGCGTAGGTTAATAAAGTCCTTTCCTTGCTGGTTAAATTTTATTGTATTTGTTTATGTTACAATGCAGCTCAAAGCGTCCAAGATGAGCTCATAAACGTATAAATGTTGCAATATAATTGTTTGAGTTATTGTCCTTACTGTTTCGTCCATTCCGTGAATCCGAATCACAAACTACAAAGACAAGCATCCGCGCATCGTTGACTATAGTGTAAGTTTTTAAGCCTCCAGTAAAAGTACAGTTCGTGCGTTAACTTTATCATTGACATAGACTGACTTGTCTAGTGTAACAACAAACATATCCAATTTAGAATAGTCTTGTTAAATCAAACAGCAAACTACATGCGCTAATTGGTCTCAGTTAAACAAAACTTAGAGCGAAACTGATCCAATTTAGACATAGATAAAGGTTGAGTTTAACTGTTTCAAGTTAGAAAGGCAAATAACAACTGTCTGAAATTTCAGAGGTGAGACAGTTTACTTATTAGCATATAGTGGCTCCTGTTGTTACTAGATTTTCTAAATTAAATGTGGGGGACAGACAGTTAATTAGTTTTTCCTTCATTTTTTTCTACAGATACTTTATGAAATTGACAAATCAGAAAAGTAACAAATTGCAAAAGAAGAACAATCTAGAAAAGCTTCAGCGCTTGTTAATAAAGCCGGGATATAATACTTAATACCTGGGAAATTTTCTCATTTTATCAACAAGACACAGACATTTTCAACAATGTCTATTTCCGGAAAGGACGGATACGTACCTCATGTTTTCTTCTAAGTTCACAAATGGGTTTTCCTTTCATTTCTGTTTTACTCATCCAATTTCCTCTTCGTCAACAAAAGACTAATTTTATTTTCATTTTTGCATTTAGTAGTTGCATTACGATTTCCTATTTTTACATAATAAAACTATAAAATATTCTGTTTTTCATAGTATATCACCTTTGGCATGAAAGTCAAACTTTACAAATTGTTTTGAAAGGTGTATTTTTAAATCATTCAATTTGTAGTTTTGTTCATCAGCTCCATCAAATGTTATCCTATATGCTGAAGCAAAACGTAATAAAAGAAATTCTCTGTAAGTTTTTGTGCAATCAGGTAGTTGGTATATTTACTTGTAATTTCGCAAGTGTTTCATTTAAAATGATGGCTAAAACAGCTTTGAAATTTGTAACGTTTTATGAAAGAAAAACTCACAATGGCACTTATTTATGGGTAAATTGAACATAAAAGGTGGTTGCGATAATAAATCATATCTAAAAATGTTTATTGATTCAAGATGCAGGGTCTTGTAGCAATCATAATTGCCAAGCTTGTAGCAGTCATAATTGCCAAACATTTCTCGACCAATCACGGAGGAGCTTTTTATTGACAATTGTAAGCATTCTGTTTGTTCATCACAGTTGATTGGTCCAGTAAGAAGTGGTAGATATATAAAAACTGTAATATATCCGTTAAAAGGTACAGCCAGTTTTATACCTTTTGCTGTTTTGCTTTAAATTTATGCACTATATTTAAAAAATCGGCTTGATAATTTAGATCTGATCGCAAGAGATACATTTTGTGGATAGCAAAATGAACGCCTATTGTTGTCTACCAAACACAGCAGAGCTAGAAAAAAACGCCACATGAGATATGAAAGGTTTTTGTGATTTCCACAGTCTAACTTCTAACAAAACATTGCTTGCGCTGAAAATTTACACCGCAAAAGAAAAGAAAAAAGGACGGTGGAACTTGTGTGGGACCATGTCGTGAAAGTCAAACCGGTCTTGACCAAAAGGACCAATCACGCTATCTATTCTGCATTTTGACAACATTGAAAAGTTATTGGTTTAGAATTCGACCACGCAAATTACAGCAGTTATAGAAGTCATGTAACGTTTCAATTTGTGCCAAATAAAATGTCACTTTTATTTTATATCTTTATGTGGTTTTTAGTGGTTTGACAGCAACAGTTTGTTACTAGATTCTACATGTAATAAGCCAAATATGTAACACAAAAAGTATGTTATTACATTATATTTTAAAAATAAATATTTTATTTGAATTAGAACACGGATTTTATCCCTTTCTTACTAGGAAAAGGTATATATTTAGGTGATCATATCAAGTTCCATGTTTCAAGCAAGTGTTGCATTCTGGGACATACACAACAAAGCTGTCCCAGTCTGTAGGCTGAAGGCCTTCCGGGAATAAAGACTATTTGGAGAACTCCCCACAGCCGGAAATAATGCAAATTTAATACAGCACCGCAAGGCTTAAATAATCCGCCATGCCATTTTTTATCTACAATTGTCACCATACGATTTCAAAGCACCAAAATAATTATCTTCCTGTGAGTTTTTCACTTGGAAATAATGTATTTATACTTTTTTATTACAATCCGAAAAGACTACGAATGTCATTCTGTGCTAAACGTTTCGTCATTGTGGTTTATCATATGAGACACTGCATTCTATGTAAGGCTTTTCCCTGTACAATTTCAAATTTAATTATTTTTACATATACAATGATTTACATGCCACACTCGCAGGTAATATGTTGGATACGTGTTTCTTTGGTACGTGCTTTTATTTTACGAAAACCTTTACATCTATGTGAGAACAAATGTGAGTTATAGCTGCACCAATACTTTCAAACCCTTCCCTCCCCGTCTGCCGATCCGATCTCCACAAATTACATCAACCACAATCAATCCCAAGCTTTGTATCAGTTGCCTAACAATTCTTTTTCCAAGCCAATGTATGAGGTGAAAAAAATGTATAATAAAAGAAAGATGTGTCCATTTAATCACAGCCCTTTACTGCGTTGCCAGGGAGTCCGATGTTTCTTTTCTTTGTATTGTTAAAGCCCCGACTACTGCACAATAAAAACCCTATGTTTCCTAGCAGCAGGTTCTAAGCTATAGAAATTAGCAAACGACTCACTGTTAAGACCGACATTTTTAAACATCAGCTATAAAACTCTGTTCAGGCCAAGTAACGGTGTCCATGTCTAGGAAGTGCATACTTAAACTTTTATATGCACTTCCCAGAGACGGTACACATTTTTCTTAGCGGACTGAGCACAGTGGTACCCAGAATTCTGAAGGCGTACACACTTTTCAAAATACCTATGTTGGGAATTCCATTTCAAAAAGATGGAGCATTAGATAACAGAAAAAGGGCTGCACCAGATCGATTTTGAAAACAGTGTGAAAATCAGGGCAACATGATGTTTTTAAATAATATACAGATAAGTATTTTTCCAAAATACGCATTAGGTAGGCATTCTGGATAACTGAGTGCGTACTTGTGTGAATTTACTATGGACACTGAAACACTGCATACACTGCATACACATCACTATTGTACCAGCACATTATACAATATGACAACCCTGGTCATTAATGTTACTACTTCTTTGACTGTTACAATTGTTTTTCATATAACAATTCATTTGGTATTTAGTTATTCAATCCATATACTTTCACAAGATGCTTTCATCATAATTTTATCCTCATGTTGTGTGTTTAGTATTTAAAGTTACAACAGTAGCTGCTGAGAGTAACCAGTGAACTCTCATCGAGTGACTGAGGTGATGGATAATTAGCAGATACTGAATTTCTTCGATTCAATATGAAGTTATAGCAACCAGTAAAGAATGTCGCGAATCTGGTCAAAAAATATCTTCGAAATAACCCCATGTATGCTTTGTGTGACATGGAAATTCATCAGCCAGATTGTAGCAACTTATTTTGTGTGATATTTAACTGCAACTTTAATTTCGACTTACATTAATGCAAGGGTAATGTTATATGACACCATTTTTTAATTGGAAGGAGTTCGGTTGAACTTAGATCAGTTGACCCCATGTACTTAATAAAGTGTAGGAAACAAATAATAGACAGTTCCTATGGTATCGTGGTATGTCGCAAACACACTGCAATATCATCTTATATCATTGAAAATGCTATATTTAGTCTATGATTCTTTCTTAACTCACTACTGCAGCGCACATGTAAACAATCCTTGCAATTTGATTTTGATTGCTGCAGGAGAAATTTTGAAGCAATTTGGCAAATGTCGAATGGCCTAAGGGCAATTAACCGACAAGTTGACTGTGATAAAAAAAATCAAAAATAATAGAACAATCCGCAATTTCATTTTATTAATTTTGTTGCTTACATTAGTGTAAACAAGAACTAAATCTTCTGTGTACATTTTTTCGGACAAGAAAAGCTTCGGTCTTTTGTTTTCTTAGATTAAGTGACTTGTTGGAACTGCTTTTGTCAATTAATTGGAAATCAATCAGCTCTGTAATTTACTTTTAGTATTGGTAAAAACGTGGTATCTAATAATGAACAAACAACTGCAATATCAATGCAAATGTTCTTAAGTCTTTATGTTAATGTTCTCTTCTTTAGCTCTTCCAGTTAAAAAAAAGTCCGAGAAGTAATCATTCTTACGTTGCATAGAGATGTCCATTTGACGTACAGCTTCATATATGTAATGCAATGACTTCAGATGGAACCGTGATATTGCTAAGAGTGCAAAGATGTGTTATATTAATTTAGAAATTTTGCATGTTTCTGTAACACCGTGATGGTTTTAGCTTGCGTGAAGCATTTATTCATCAAAGTTTAAAAATGTATGAAAGCCACAGCTTTGTTACTTAAAACTTTTACCATTTTTTATATTGAATATATTCTGTGACAAAAAATTAACTTAGCAAAAACACAAAAACATAAAAAAATAAAAAAAAACAAAAAAATGATTTCAAGAAATGCAGGTAAGTATTTTGAATTATGAGTAACTTGTATCGGATCTTGAAACCTGGTGCAGAGATTAAGCTCTTTCAATAACGTAAATATAGCTACACCAAGAGCTGTTTATCTCTTCTAAGAGCAACATAGACATTTAGGTACATTTTAAAGTCTTTGCTATTCGATAAAATAAAAGCTAAATTGACCACAATACTAAGGATGTGGCATGCAGTTGAGTTCTTTAGACACTGCCCTGGAGTTAATATGAGCTCAGACAGCACAGTGGAACTACTTAGCATATAATCTAAGATCAATTTTTAACTAATTGATGATAAGGAATCCACGCCACAGGGCCCACAAGAGCTCTTAATATGACATATTTTTCACTGCATATCCGAAGACACAACGGAAATGCTGAAAGACGGTCTAATGTTTGGGAAAGATATGTCTCGGTACTGGGAACTGATAAAACATGATTTACAGCTCTAAAAGTAAAACTCTTGAGTCCAGGCACGAGCAGCAAGTACAGAGTAAATTAAAGAATTCTTCCTTTGTTTCCAAAACCAAACCTTCAAGGTTTTTAAAAGGAGAAAAATGGCCACATTTTATTCTCAATGATAAGACTTTGAAGTAGTTTAGCAGTATTTTTTGTCCGTTTTCAAAAGCATGATGAGTTGGGTACAGGCGCTTAATACTTCATTTGAGTTAAGGTTAGCTTAGACATGCAGACTTCCTTGACTAAGCTCACTGGGTAATGGGCGTATTATACATTTAGGTATTTAATTGTAGGACTCTTCATCACCTTGAATTGCAAACGTCTTCTTCCCCAACCGCTCTAAACTGTGAGTATCTTAGTTTGCGGAGGCCCATCGCCAGTAGCATACTTGACCTTCTTTTCTTGAGCTGAAAACGTACTGGTTATGGGCGTCTTTTAACTGTGGACTTCCTTAGCCATGGGTAGGTATTAGGTGTCTTTGGGTTTGTGTGTCTGAGGCGGTAAGCGTACCAGATTGTAATTGCATTTTAATAAAAATGCCACTTTCATATCTCGTGGAGGGGTAATATTATTTTTTGCAGTCAAACAGTCTGCAGAAGTGTGTTAAGTCAGCGCTAAGCACTACACGAACAAGACACCTAATAAAGGAAGTAGAAAAACCCCAGAAGAAGGCAACCAATCAAAACTGCGTATGTAATAAGCTCGAATAGAAGTGTGGTAAAAAGTTTTGATGTGTTTACCCTCCTCAAGGATAGTATTTTCACTTCTGATTCTTTAAATATTAGGAAAATGTGCGTTTGTCTTGAATAAAAAAAAGTACGTCCTGTTTCGCCGAAGAAAGTTAGCACCTCATGTAATTTAAATTTAAATTACTTCGCATCCGGTTTTGTGCAAAAAAAAAACGAGAGTAATTGCTCTCGGCATTAGCATGCTTTTAGAACATTCTAAATATATCCAGTTTTAATTTCAAAATCCTTTGTACAGGGACAATAAGACGTCACCGGGAACCTACTACCAAAACATTGGATAGTACTTTACCTGACAATAATTTTAGATCAGTCTGAATATACTTCAGTTTAGTTTTGGAGCAAAATTGGCCTATATCAGTGTTCAGTGACAACCCAGTGTAATAAGCACGACGTAACTGAAAAGTACACGCTGGACCTAAAGATGTCGAAAGGTGCCGAATAGTTAGACGGTTTTTTCCGATTACAAACTGGTGTGGTGTAAAGTTTCTTTTATGCAAAAGCATTATATATATATATATATATATATATATATATATATATATATATATATATATATATATATATATATATATATATATATATCTGTGTGTGTGTGTGTATATATATATGTGTGTGTGTGTATGTGTGTGTGTGTGTGTGTGGGTTTGTTCGTCCAGACTTTTAACCCTTTTACAGTGACATTTTGGTACAGAGAGGACCTCTCATAGTGGAAAAGTGCAGGATTTTTTTTTAATTTTTAACTTGATCGAATTTCAAGGTCACACTTGGATTTTCACACGTAACACTCGTTGATCCCTAATCCCGAACACTCGCGTAACGTCGGGCCGACGTCGGAACGGTATAAACCAGGTCTTTAAACGTCGGCATCGGCTTCGAGCATCGGTAATGCACCGGTTATAGGTTGGCAATAGTCGAATTTCCATTTTTTCCCATTCGTCGGAAGTTCATCGGTTACCGACGTTGGCCCGATGATTATTTTCCTCAGTTTAATAGATGTTGGCAAATATTCATCGGGCGAAATCTTTTTCCGACGAACTTCCTACCAATTGGGAATTTGTTTTTTTTAATATAATATTCATATATTATACGTATTTCTCAATGCATATATTATACATCTATTTTTATGCATTGGTTATACGTTGGAAATAGATAAACTTCCGACCAATGGTAAAAAAAAAATTAAAACGGATATTGCATACGTATATTCGATGTATTTAATTATACGTATATTATACATAAATTTGTATATGTTGGCCCAACGTCTGACATAGACGGACTTCCGACGGAACAAAACTTGTTTTTGAAAAAAATATTACTGTATAACCGACGCATTACAATAATCGTATAATATACAAATATATTACTGCATCGGCTATACGTCGGAAATATACCGAATTCCGACGGAACTTTTATTTAAGATATTACAAGCATGTAATATGCGTATAAATATATACGTATATTGTACATATAGTTATATTTTTTGGTGAAACGTCGGAAATATTTGTGTATTTCACGCATAACTTGAAATGAAAACTATATATATATATATATATATATATATATATATATATATATATATATATATATATATATATATATATATATATATATATATATATATATATATATATATATATATATATATATATATATTGCGTTGTGTGCGAGTGCTCCACATATTCCACAGCGTCGGAAAAAAAGATGCCGATATTGCCAACGTGTATTATAGGTATTTTTATAAACGTCTATAAAACGCATATTTTCCTATGTATAAACGACGTCTGAAATACATCGGAAAAAAGATGCCGATATTGCAATCGTATATTATACGTATTTTTTATACGTCTAGAAAACGCATATTTTCCGATGCTTATTCGGCGTCGGAAATTTATCGATTGACGTTTTGTAGGGGACATTATGAAGAATCAATAGTGGAGCATTATGAATATACTTGAAAATTATCATTTGCCTCAATAAACTATCCCTCAGCAAACATAAAGGAGGAAAAGACAATACAAATAACTAAATTTAAAAGCGCCAGCGGTTACAAAAAACGAAAATGTAAGAAGTAAACATTTTGGGACGAAATAGAAACATTTGACCACTTAATTACACTGCCGAGGCAGCCCCAGCCGCCGTGGAGTAGAGGTATGTTCCGCGCCCAGGATGCAAGAGGTCCCCCGGTTCAAACCCGAGTAAGTACTAGTGTTCAGTTGCAATATATAAATATGCTATGTTGTATATTGATATGCTGCGGTGTGTGTATGAATATGTGAATTATGAATGTTTGGTAAGGGTTCAATGGGTCAGTTAAGGTTAGAAACAATTTTTTTTACATATAAAAACCATCGGAAGTTCGTCGGAAATGCATCGGAATATAAACGTATAACCGACGTATAGCCGACGGTTGGTATCCGACGTCGAAGAATTTGTAGGGATATTTCCGACGGTGGCCCGACGTATTAAAGATATATCGGCCCGATGTATATCCGATGTACGAAGCCGCTATATCTATTATGCGTCGGGCCATAGTTAATAAGATGTGCAACCGATACATCGGCCGACGAAGTTGCCGATATTGCCGATCTAATACAGAAGTATTTTAGAAGTTACGCGAGTGTTCGGGATCATAACAATTCAGACATGACTTTGCTATTGAAAAGTATGTTTGGAGTTCATCTTAAAATGGATGAAAAAATTCAAAATAACCGCCTGCCGCCATCTTGGATTTTTTTACAATATCTGGAAAACATAAGAAATCAAGAATAACTACGGGATCGTCAGCAAATTTTACATACCAGCAAACTGTCTAAAATCACACCCGGAACTGTTTTGTGATGACTGGGAAATATGAACACGGCCACTATCCACCACAATGGATTTATATTCGGAATTTCTTGCTCACGTAATGACAACATTCAAAACTGTCTGACATATCATCGCCAAATTTTAGTGGATTAAAAAGAGAAGGGTTAGCCATTAAAAATCCTCCGAATGTGGTCTGTTTGTGGAGTTGTGCCTTCCATAATGACTTGCTTTCTGTGGCTGGGAACAGTAGTCATGCAGTAAATTAAAAAAAATAACATAGTTCAGTAACAGTGCTATTTAGGAAGTACCCAAAATCATAGCAAACACTGCAATGTTGACAAAATGTTCTAGATATGAACATTTCTTAACAGGCCTTTATTTACGAGTTGTAACAAACCAGGCTTTTAAAAAAGGATATAAGGAAATTTGGATATAAAATTGCTCTGAAATCTTAGATAATTCTTTAAACATGTATTTACTATTGCAAAGAAAAATGGTTAAAGAACATGGCCTCTTGCTTCTGAAAACATTGCTATGTATTGAAATCGTTAATTTGTGTATCCGGACTCTGCAGAGTTCTTAGATCCGTATCAGATCTGAGACGGTCCCCAAGATATCACAACACGTAGGCATGTAATTAATGAAATCAGGCAAAGATCTTGGTGGCAACCTCTCGCGAGAGCTTAACTTTGCATTGGTACAAATTAAAGACTATATACTGGAACATTTTGTCAGATGCAACAACCCAAAGCTGCCAACAAAAGGTCATTTATTGCAGACTAGACTACACTTTAATATGAGCTTATTAATTCCAGCTGACAAACCCGCAGACGGACAGTCGCAACAACTGCAGCTGATTTAGTGAGAAGTTGGCAACGGTGGCTTTGATCCGATGGAGGGGGAGGCGAGAGGAGACGTGGCTTCTTAGACAGAACATTCAGTATATAGAAATTATTCTGAGTAACCCCTGAGCTGAATGAGTAGTACGCTGAGGTAGTAGTGCTAATAGCAGTAGTAGAAGTAGTAGTAGTTGTATTTTAAAACAGGAAAACATGCTGGCATAAAGGATCCCATTGAAAAAAGCAGGTTCCATGTTTCTCACATAATTACCTCTTTTGTTAAGAGTTCAATAGTCACACAGCTGGAATGTGTGGGATTGTATTGGTCACGCAAAAACGGGTAAAGAAGAAACTTGGCAATGATAGCAGAAAGCAGGCATTATCACTTAAGTGCAATCCGACAATGGAAATGCTAATAAAGGCAAATGACTGCACAGTGACACACTAGCGGAGGGTGCGGGATGTTTCGGATGTACACAGCAACTGAACCCTTTTCCTCTCAAACCGGAAGTCCATCGCGGCTGATTATGATTGATGGTGTTTTATTGAGGTTTGATTATGACTGTTATTTGCGGCTGGGGCTGTGATGGCGTGTTGGCCTGCGTCTGTCCAGTCAGAAGTCCCTGCCCCGTTTTTTTTCTGCTACACCGCACATTCTGTCAACTGTTTATTAATGGTTAGGCACATTGCGTAGCATGCTCACTCCTCAGTTTCCTTCTCAGTTATATGAAATTTGCAAACCATGAGCTGTTCACGTGACTTGATTGTGCAGCGTCTATTGGTTCACATTCGTAGCAACTTTGTTTTCTTTGCAAGCTCTTTATTTTCACTATGCCTTCTTTTAATGTTCTTTAGACATGGATATGTTTAGACATTAGTGGAGGATCAGTTTGGAACAAAAATCCTTTTCCTATTACGAAGTCACGTATAAAAGTCCCCCCCCCCCCCCCAATGCATATAAAACATATTTGAATGTAACATTGATTTGAGTCGAGAAGCCTGTTTTATCAGCTGGGAGACGCTGTTGACAGCTTAAGAGACCGCGGACATGCTAGACAGTACGCACGCCAGGTTTGCTCTAAAATCAAGTCAGATAACATTTAATGTAAATTTAATTAATCACAACTAATTGCTGAAAAAAGAAGATTTTAAAGCACTGCACTTAGCAAGATAAAGGTTCGCCTCGTATGTGCAATGGAGAAGTAGTGCTTCAGGACAACAGCATGTGGAGACCCTACTTATCCCCGCTCAAGTACGACTGGATCGATTTCCTCTTTTTCTTAGCTGAGGATGGGCAGGATTTCAGCCATACATAACGTCTGTCCCGATGTGCCTTTCGGCTAAGGACGGTGATCGAGTCACCAGGGCAACGAGAGAACACTCGCAGCGATTGTCCGGCAATCTCCCTCCCTCCCCCCCCCCCCCCCCCCCCACCCTGCCACGCCATGCCACCTACAGGCTATGTTAGCACATCCTAGTGCTATGCATTCTTTGCTTAGCTGGGTGGCTCGGAGAGTATATATATAATTATTTATTTCTCGTAAATTTCTTTCAATTAG